>JANSVB020000165.1:872060-884075 GCA_025504935.2 Erythroxylum haughtii | reverse complement strand
TGAACTCCCGCCCGCACGTCGCGACGTAAACCAGCCCGCACGCCGCGACGTGCCAGACGCACGTCGCGACGCACATTGGCTTTGCACGCCGCGATGTGCCAGGTGGAAGATTAACTTCCCTTTTTCAAGAATTCATTAAGAAAAAAACAGTTAGGACTTCTTACATTCTAATGGGTTGGAAAAATATTTGGTCGCATATATTATGATCTAAGTTAATAATCGACAATTTGATATATTATCATAGTGGAAGTCATATGAAGTTGATTGTCCGATCATGAAAGCAATTACAGAGGACCTCTTAATAATTTTAGTATCCACTATTATTTCAAAGTCTACTTTTAGTACTAATGGTCAGATAGTAAATCCTCATAGAAGCTGACTTTATCTTAAGACTATGAAAACCCTTCTATATACCCAAAATTAGTTTGGTGTTGAAAATGTTCAAAGTAAACTCTATACTTTATGACATGTTACTCTTTTTTTTGCTTTTATAATTTCAACAATAATTTATCGTATTATCTTATATTGTCTTCTTTATATCGATAAATATACAAAGACCATTCTTCTAAATGTAAATTTTTTGAATAAATATTACATGATGATGGCTTATTTATTTGTTAATTATCATGTATTTATTTAATAAAATTATTGTATACTCGAGCATAATTTATATATTAATTTTTTATATATAGATGAAGTAATGTGAACCATTAATGATCCTAATTATAATACTTAGGTAGCTCTTTTCCTTTGCTATTGGTTTGTTTTCTTTAGTCTTTATTTGATTTACTAGTTTTTTCATGGATTTATTTGATTTTTTTATAAATGAAGATGCAAATCTTTACTTACGCAGTTTTTATGCACTTAATAAAAAAAAATTCTATATCATTGGCTCTGCCTATTTAGAAAAGCTCAACTTTTTGTATTTTTTTTTAGTACGTAGTTGATGTAAAAAATTACACTTATTTTATTAATAAAAATTGAAAAAATTATTTAATTTCAAAACTGACTAACTTAGTGAAGCTTGAGTTCGGGTCACTATTTTTAAGCTCGATCAGGGTCGAGTTTAGACCCCTATCTTTAATCTCAATTCGGTTTTAAACCGATTGAAACTTAATTAAATTGAGTCTTAAGTTGAGTTTGAGCCTCTTCTAATACCTAAACTTAGTCTAGTCTTATACCAGTGGT
Source organism: Erythroxylum haughtii (assembly GCA_025504935.2). Classification (NCBI taxonomy): domain Eukaryota; kingdom Viridiplantae; phylum Streptophyta; class Magnoliopsida; order Malpighiales; family Erythroxylaceae; genus Erythroxylum; species Erythroxylum haughtii. The sequence continues at coordinate 882,887 of JANSVB020000165.1, read as the reverse complement.
TATTGAAAGTGTTTGCTCCACATGTTGAGCCATCATTTTTAGGAGAGAAAAAGAACCAGTATTGCTTAAATGAACTTGGCTTTACACTTCTTTGCAATTATGTGATCAAGTTTAAAGCTATCATATTTTAAACTAATGTAGTTTTTGTTTTGGTTAAGTCAAAACCCATGTTTTAATAATTTTTTCAGATATTAAATATCAACATCATGCAAGGAGCTATTCATTAATACATAAAAGAACTTGAATTTAAGCTTTTATGTAATTATATGATGACGGATTTAAGTATCTATGTATGCTCAACTCATGCTCTTGAAGCTACGTAAAACGACTTGGGCGCTTTGAAACAGACGGATCTTCAAAACCTATTTAACTAATAAATCTAGTAGTTATCACTTCTCGATGCCTCTCTGTTAAGCATGCTTCCTCCAAGTGTCGAAAACCCCTTGTCACAGTTAACTTTACCAGCAGACCCTGCCTCATGTGACACTCCTTACCAATATGACCGCCGATTTTCTATCATTACCACACACAAAAGATCATTTTATGTAGGCTCCCTCGTTTTATATTTTACTCTCTTTACATGTAATGTTCATATCCGAAGTGAACAAAAAGTGAAGGAACTAGCATTAGACCCAACTAGGAACCACCCATATATGCACGAACACAAATAGGCAGTAGTAGCTCAACTCCTACTCTTGGCATAAATAGTATTTTAGGCATAGTCAAACGGGCTCATCAAAAGTATTTTAGGGTTTTGATGAATAGAAGATGAAGAAGAACAGAAAAAACAGAAACTCGCCTTTACATGAAAGAGTGATTAACGCTGATTGTAGCATTTCGAGGAGTACAAGAAAATCGTTGAAGTATGCTATTACCATGCTTGAGTCCAATTGTTTTGTGTTTTTAGAAATCATAAGAGCAAAATTGAATAAGAATAGCAAATCATCTAGCCTTAAAAGTATTCCTGAGAAGTCAAAATCTTAAGAGCTGGAAAAAAGCAAAAGAAAAAGAGATTACTGTTGGATCCATTCAATGAGCTTAGAGCAAATAAAATAAGTAATTAATATCACAATATATCCCAACAGACTTCATTATCCACCGCAGGCAATAGATGAAACAAAATTTCCATATCTATTGACCACTATGGAAATTTTGTTTCATCTATTGCCTGCGGTGGATACTAAAACCAAACTAGTAAAGTTACTTCAGAACTAATGAAATTTCTCTCACGCAAAGCAAAAGCAATTAGTTAGAATGAGCCTTACATCAAAGATCTTTAATCATATAGCATGTTTCAAATAACAAAACCTATTAATCACATGTTTAAGCTGCTATGCCAAAGAAACAAATGAAGCCCCATACATACAGCATCAACAGCCTTTGGAACTCTCTGTCCAAGGATTGATATTGATACACATTATATTTCTCTTCGAAACAAATGAGCCAGATCAGGATCATCCAAGTTCACATCTAACCATCCATTGAGCCTCATGTACTCAGCATAGTGATCTGGTGGCTTGACTGCTTCACAGTTTCTTGGGGTAAAGCCATGAATCATCTCAAGATCACGAGAAAGCCATCGAACATAAGCACGGTCCAATGGTGGTACAATTTTTAAAAGGATCTCTTCCCTTTCTTCCCTTTGCTTAACAGGTTTATTTCCCATGCTAAGATAATTTGACCAACTACAGTAAAGCAGTTATCAAGAAAGGACCTGTCAAAACTTGAAGCTGATTAATCAAAGGAGAAGTTTATATTTTGAAAAAAGGTAGCTCTATGTTTATTCAATGTTTCACCATTTACAGAGCATCAGGAAACGTGTGGATATAGAAAGCTTAAGTGGGGTAGCTTATTACTAGAATTCTGTCATATTCATACAAAAAGCAAAAAACATTTCTATTTCAATTTTTTTGGCATTTGATTTAGATGGTCAGACAGAAATTACTGCTATCACAAATCATCAAGATCATGGCTAAGAAACAGAGTTGACTGTTGATCACATCCTTAAACTGAAAGAGAGTCCAACACTCCAACTACTTCAAAAAAGGCACCCAGTATGTTGAAAGAATTCCTCCACCCAAGAGATTTTATTCTCATATATAGTAATATCTAAGAACCAGTGATCTGCATTTTGGAATCCTGCTTCACATGTTTAGATGAACAATAAATAGATAAAAAGAGAACATACTGCGTGGGTTGCTAATGCATGACAGTAGCAATGAAATTTGCGTGAATAGATGGGGTTGCTCATATCCCTGTAGTAAGTCATCTCTAAAGTAATAACTTTTGGATTGCTTGAAGAGTATTCAAACAAATAGAAACAATGCAGTTCTTGGACATAAAAAGAGAAATTGAATACGGTTATATTACTAAACAAAACTACAATAATGTTTGGATTTGTTACCGAGTAAATTACGATAAAGATCAATCAAATGTATGATTTAAAAGAGTTGGCATGTAAGCGCCTTAACATGCATCAGGATCTGATAACTAATGCCTAGTTATTGAGAAGCATCAACTGCAGGCTGCATTTGCTGACTGAAGTGTAAGAATAGAACATAAATGTCTGACATAAAACTAGCTGCCGAAGTCAAGTTGAATATTTCAAATACACTTAATTTTCATGGAACAAGAAGTGAAATTAACCATAAAATCACTAGAAACGCAAGAAATCAAACCCAAAAGACAATTAAAAATTGATACTTCAGCAAGCTAAATATTATGACAGAACAGTCGTTCTCCTGAACAAAATTGAATCTTAATCAAGTAAGCAATATCAAAACAATTAAAATTTCAACCTTCGATCCCGTGATGATTATAATCCCTTCCTCGAAACAGGAATGAATTACAAAGGAACTAATATCTAACAAAACAGGGTTTTAGAGGAAACACCCACACTTGCCAACTACTAGGACCGAAAGAAATTTAAATGAATGCGAAAGATGTATAACTGGAAAGGACCATAAAGAACTCACTTTAACCGGAGTAGAGAAGGAGGTGTCAGGGACAGTGTCGCCGATGATGGGATTCATCTAAAGCCACAGAAATGCTTTTGTTTTCTTCCTTTTAAATTGGTTGATAAAGAAATAATAGAGCTCACCAACAGGCCAGTTTATTTTGGTTCACTTTCCTATTTTATTTTTCTTCTTTTTTTGTGATTTTCTTAATACAATTATTTTTTATGAAATGATGTAATAAAAGTAAGGTTAAAAGATTGTCATTTATGATAATTTAGTTGGTTATTTAAAAATTAATTATAACTTTATATTTTAAAAATACTTTGCATACTTTTCATTAAATAAATTAAGATTTCTGGAACACGTGCAATTCACGTTAGCAGATTTTACACAAACGCTAACGTCGAGGTATAATTGAAAATTTAAAAATTTTGTTACCATTTTTAAAATTTCAGATTAAAATTAAATGTTTAATCTTTTTAAAATTTATATTATAATTACAAAATTAAGCAAAATTTAAGTACTTTTTTGTAATTAGCCCTTTAATAAATTATAATTTTTAAAATATTAAATTATAAACAATTGTTCTAAATAAATTCACTCACATCGTCTCTTAATTTTATTGGCATTAGTTATAGTAAATTTTGATTAAATTCACATAATTATAATTTGGCATTACAGGTGGTTGAATTTGATGCTTTTTTAAATGAAGGAAACAATAAATTCGGAAAGGGAGACAAAAGAAGCTGATAATTCAGAAGAGATTCGATTTCAGAAACCGATGCAGCTATAAGTTTGGTAGTTGGAAGTACAAAAGTTACACCTTTGGAATTTTGATCATATCAAAAAGATTAGAAGATGGATCCATCAGTGGCCTTAGCTCTCTTCCTAGCCAAGAAACGTTCTTTAGCTGCAGCTACAGCATCCTCGTTTCTTTTGTGGTGATCACGCTTTGTTTCGTTTGATGATGGTTGCTCACCTGCCCTTCCAGATGTCTCTTCCGCTGGAATGCTTGAAGTTGGTTCAACAGGAACCACTGTATGATCTGAGGACTCATCCCTTCCCCTCTGAGGCGAAGAAGTTTCACCTTGATTGCCCTCCAAATTCAGTTTAGAATTTGGCAATGAACGATCTCTGTTTGATGTTTCTGCAGGCACATCATTATCCTGGTTTTCTGGCTTCTTAACCTCTTTCTTCCTCAATTCCTTCTCTTTTGCGCCAAAAGCAACATTCTTCTCCAGGTTGAAGTAGAAGTCGCTTATGTCAGTCTTCTTAGTTACCTTCAGAAGAAGAGAATAAACATGCTAAAGATATCAGCAACTGAGCACGAGCAAGAGGAAATTCTACCTTTTATGCTTAAATATTAACATTTTAATAAACACGTTTCACACTACGAGTCAGCAGAAAAAAGATACGCCAAGAAACACCAGAGAGAAATCATAAAAACAGAGATTGCGTTTGCAAATTGGCAAAAATACTATTCAGTATTCAAGTTGTGAATGAAACATCACTGGGACTGAAGGCATCACAGGACTGATCTAGTTTTTTGAAAAATGACTGAAATAACTAATTGTTCAAAACTTGCTCTAATGCATATTACACAAAGCTTGAGGGAAAAAGATATGAATATACAATTTTCGGACAAGAATCAGAAAACTGGAAGTGCAACCCCCTACCAGAAGATTTCATTAAAACCCAACTCGTCAATACCCATTCCCTACTTATATCTAGTTCAAGAATGCTCTTTCTGCAACGCAAGCATCCCGAATAATGACCACAAACTAAAACCGTTTCTTCCAGACCAAAGGTAATATAAATACTACAGAAAATACTATCAACAGGTCGTTCTGCATATCAATTCATGAAGAGAAACAAAACCCAGTAAATATATTGGTGGGATATCTATATGGCCAACTAAATGTAAACTATGACGTGCAGAATCTAGTCAGCAACCAAGGAAATAAACAAAAAAAGTCAGGAGGGAAAAACAAGGAGAAAGAGAGACTGCTTTATGAGAACTAAGCTTCCGGATTCAAGTACAATGTGCTAATGATCAGAAAAGTTATCAACAAGAAAGAATAGTTTACTGTACGAACTTTGTTCTGTTTAAGAATAGCATACGAAATGCACTCTACAGGAGTAAAATGATTATCCTGTCCAAATAATAGCACCGAATTTGACAAAGGACAGATGTTGATGACACAGTGAGTCAACGACAGTGCAAGAAATACTAAGACAGTTCTTTCAAAGATAATAACAGCAAAGACAAGAATGTCATATTATATTCAGAAAACGAACGGAAACTGCTACCACAAACCATGGATTATGAAACCCAAAAGCAGTTGTTCTTTTAAAAAAGAGAATGCTGGAAAGGCATCTTTTCAACATAAAAATCTTCCATTTATTCTCCTAATCAAACTAAATGGCTTTCTTTAAGTTTTGTTATATCTTTTACTTAATTGTGAAATCTTTCTCATGTTAGAGTGGTCTCCAAAAAGAACAAAAGTAATCCCCCTCATTCCATATGCAAAGAATATGACTTCAATCAGCCAATCTTAAAACTGAAGAAGAGAGCCTATTTGAGTTTTGAGAACATATTGTTTGATCATTATATTCACTGTTCTCGTGGCCTCATAAAGAGTGTTATTGTCTCAAGAGACTCAATGTAGACCAATTAGCTGCGGGAAATCCCATAGGTAACTAGTGAATAACATGGGTCCTGAGGTAGTAGTAATCTAGAAATACCTATAAATATACACATAGAAATATGTATTTCATTTTCATAACATAATTTCATAGAATCATCTTAGTTTTATAGAGAGATTCAGTAAGTAACAACCTAACACCGGTGGCACCTAGGTCTGAATTGATCATATAGCTCATTCTTCTATTAAAAGGAAGTCAATGTCAAACCTCTTACTCAATCTTAAGAGCTTTTTATCTATACAAACCGTGAGACATTTGCTTCTATATGGCTTACTTCTAAACACATTCAAACAACTGCTAACAAGTTATTAAATGCATTCTTGTAAAAGCCAACTTACAAAGAAGCCAGCAACACTACCCTTAAAGAGTTAACAACAACAGCTTGAACCTTTAACTATCAAAGGCTACAAAAGCTCTGTGCCAACAGATCAAACAGCAATGGCTAGTTCTCAAATAATTTCCTATAACTTCTACTTCAATAAAAAACTTGGCATTGGCCGTTACTAAGTCAACATTGTCAGCAAGAGCACAGAGCCACAGATATTAAAGCACATATCTCCATGCTGTAGCAACTATGTCTATGATTGTTTGGAGTCACATTGATAGGCAGAAAACTTGTGGCATTAAATAAAAGCCAAGAAAAAAATTATACATACATCATCTTTCGCCTCTTGGAGCTCACGCAGGCGCTCTTCCGCCATCCATTTTGCCTGCTCTGCTAGTTTCTTCTTGTAAGCACTGGTTATAAACTTGTCCTTGTCTGCATAGAGGTGATCCTCTTGGCTTCTTTCTTTAGCGAGTTTTCTTTCATATACTATTTCTTGTTCCCGCTGTCTTATTTCTGCTTTCTTCATCAAAGCTTGAATATATTTAGGCTGAAACAGGGAATAAAAAATGGAATACAATGCATAAAGCTGATTAGGGCTAGGCAACTAGATAGGTTAATTACAATCCTTAACTTATGGCAGTCAACTAAATTAGATAACCAAAAAACACGATATATTTATTAGATTTGTCAGGTAACACAAATTACTTCACACATTGAATTTCTGATCTCAAACTAAAACTTCTATAGTACTGTCAAAGTAAAATCAGCACTTCATGATTCTACCAATTAGGTGGAACACAACTTCTAAGAAGGAAATTGAAGTCATTAAAAGTGTTGCTAGTAGTAGAATAACAACATTCAGTAAATGAATTTTGTCCAGACTGTGTTTGGACACAGGAATTTTATGTTTGAGACAATGACTCCCTTAACAAGGACACAACCCGATAGCAGCTCATTGTCCACAAAACAAACACATTTTACACATTCACGAATCCTTACATCCTTCATCAGAAAGGAAGAAGCAAAGTGCTCCTAAACATCATCAACATTTTGTTCTCTTTTGAATCGACTTACCTTTCTTTCTTCCCTGTCATGTGCTCGTGGACGAGCAACTTTCTCTTTCATATCATCATAGACTCCATCGTAATCGAACACTGTGGGATCCTCTTCCAATGCTTTCTTATGCTGTTCTTCGATCTAGATCGAACAAAGAACAAATACAAAAAGCAAGTTTAACATATTTTAAATTATAGAAGGAGAACATGGGATTCTAAGGGCATTCATCCAGAGGCTTACTTACATCCTTGAGAGACTTATTCTTACTAGCCTGCCTCAAAATCTCTGTCTCCACATCATCGTCATCATCATCGCAAAACCCCCTGGGTTTTGCAGATAGTGGAGCCCTAGGTGGCAGTTTCTTCTGATGTGAAGGCTGTACTCTCAGTTGCAAACCGTACTTCTTCATGGCCCTACACAAAGCATATTTTATCAAAGCCAACATAGGGACCAACCAATGCAATGAGAAAGTAAAGAAAATTCACATGACAATAAAGGGTTCCTGTAACTTCCATATATACGGTTCACAATTCCTATACGGATAACAATTCCGACTTTTACTCAGTGAAAAAGGTAATCACACGATTCAATCTATTCGACTTGGCTTATGCGAAAGAAATTTACAGCTTGATCACATACAGACAACAAAGAAACTATCAAACCCAGAGAAGAGACGACTGATATAAAATTTTCATCAACTCGAATTTGCAGGTGGAAGATAGATAATTAACCCATAAAAGAATAGCACAATACAATATTTCATCCAAAACCCCAAAAAAAAAAAACAATTTTCAAAAGGATAACGGTAAGTACCTGTGATTCAAATGAAATAGGAAGAGTAAGCCAAATCAAACTCACTTCAGTGGGAGAAGAAGGGGAGGAAGAATATCCGAATTGCAGAGGACGTGGGCACAAGCAGAGGCAAAAACAAAATCGAAGATGGTGACGCAATGGGATTAGGGATTGTTTACCACCACAAGGCGTCGCTTTGGGGCGTATATCCATTAAAATTTCGGCCTTGATTAATGTACTCCATTCTATTTTTATTTTTAATTTTCTTTTTTCAATAAAAATTTACTTGTTTTAATTTTTTATCTAGTTTCCTTAAATTTTCAAAAATTATAAAAATCATGAAAAATAATTTTTATTTGCTATCTTTTTATAATCTTGATTTATCAACTAAATAAATATTATTTAATTATTTAAAATATCAATTATTAATAAGAAATATAAATAATTTAATTTAATATTATAAACTTAATTAACTAAAATTAATTATTAATACAAATTATGAATAATTTAATTTTACTTAATAGTTTTATTTAATGTTTTAAATTAAATTAAATTAAATAATTATTAATAAATATAATTGAATTTACAATATGTTCAAAATATATAAATTTCAATTAAAATTTGATTTAATAATTATAATATATTTTAAATAAATATTAATATATAAATGAAAAGTTAAATTTTAAATTATTTATTGTAATAAAATAAAAATAATTTATTAATAAATATTTCATAAGATATTAAAATAAATCAATTTCAGTAATAAAAATATAATTATATTGATATTAACGATAAAATAATTTTTATTTAAAAGATAAAAATAAAAATAAAAAAATAGAATCAAATTACCTTCTAACTTCAAAGTAGCAGCAAAGCTTTAACTTATGTCATATTCTAATATGTTATTACAAATTATAGTGAGCAGACCGAGTATTGTTTGGATCAAACTTAGGAATATCATCTTTGTATTAACTTTTAGTTAAGATATAATTCTTTTTTAAAAAAATTCAAATAATTATATGTAATTAAAAGTCTGTCAATTACATTAAAAATTACTATTATTAATTTTAATGTTATTGTTCAATAACTATTGCCCAATTACCAAAAATATTATTTTATAAAATAAATAATCATTTATTACGTAGCGGTATTTTTCTTTATAAAATACATATTCATTTCTAATTATTGATACATTATAGCTTTTAGACGATTTGCTCACAAGACAGCGGTACATTTGAATTATATAATTTCAATATGTTAATAATTCAAAATATTAATTAATTTTTCATATCTTAAATTATAAAAAATGGAACTTTCTCATCGACATACTTTTATCGCTTAAAATATGGTATTTATCCCTCTTCATGTCTAGCTCTATTATTGACCTAGGAAAAAGCTTGCGTATTCGTAGTTTGTTCACGTCCAAAGGCAAAAACTAAAAAGGATTTGATTTTGTATCAAGAAAAAAGACCTACCTAATGATTATAATATTATCCATTTAAGGTTTAAAGATTAAATTGTATTAAATTATTATAAAATTGTTTATAATAAATAAGAAATAAAAATTATAAAAAGTAAAATATAGTATATGGTTTGGGTGAGCCCGCACCTCATTGGATTTTGTCCCCTTTGGCAGTCAGGTCCTTTAGTGAACCTTATCCTCTCTTGGGGCATGCGGGAGTCGAACCTGTGACCTCAGGGTTTTGTTGGGTGCTAGACCCACGCCTTTTTGGTTTGGGTGAGCCCGCACCTCATTGGGTTTTGTCCCCTTTGACCGCCAGGTCCTTTAGTGAACCCTATCCCCTCTTGGGAGTATGCGGGAGTCGAACCTGTGACCTCAGAATTTTGTTGGGTGCAAGATCTACGTCTCTCACCACTTGAACTATAGCTCAGTGGTAAGAGGCATGGGTCATGCACCCAACAAAACTCTGAGGTCCCAGGTTCGACTCCCCAAGACCCCAAGAGAGGATAGGGAGGTAGACAACCTAGGAGACCAAAGGAGACAAAACTTCAATGATGCTGGGCCACCCAAACTAGTATAAAATAAAATATTTTATTGAAATAAAAATACATTAAAAATGCCTATAAATATGTAATAAACTAAGAATAAGTATAATAATTTAAACCAATATTAAACATAACATAAAATTTAAAATTATTATTATTATTATTATATTTGTATATTATCATTTATTCAGAGACTAAATAAAGTTGAAATATGTTTAAAGAGAGTGAATAAAAAAGGCACTAATTTTATTTAAACTTTTTTTAATATCCTTCAAACATATTTATTTATAGTTTAAAATTTTAAATACTATATTTTAACACATTCTTAAATTATCTTAAGCAAAATTACTTATATATATTAATTAATAATTTAATTTATTAAATAAATTTATAATAAAAATAATAATTAGTTTTTAACAATAATAATTTAATTTTGTAATTAAAGTATAAAGAGATAGATAAAGAATCTAAATTTTGATAAATATAATTTATTAGTGAGATTAAATAAATAAAAATAGTAATATATTTTTAAAATAATAGTTTTAAATTAAAATATAAAGAGATAAAAATATAATTTATTAATTAAATAGTATAAAATAATTGAAAAAAAAAGAAAATTTGAAACAGACAATTTGCAACTCTAAAAGAAAATAACAACTTGACTAAATGTAATCCGTCCATTGTAAAACATTAATTGCATTGTTAGCAATTAATGCAAGTTCAGATGATTTATAGGTTGGTGTGTAAAATTTTTCAGTGGATCTCACATTTTGACATAGTTCAAACTACTTTACGGGTCTTTCAAGAAATAGCTAGTTTTTTGGAGCCCAAATCCTCTGTCCCTCCTATCCTGTCCCTACCTTATCCCCCTCTATCTGAGTCATCCATTTCTGTGGGATCCATATGAATGGATGGCTCAGATTGAAGGGGACAGGGTAGGGGGGACAGAGGATCCCCCCCCTCTGGGTATGCACTCCTGTC
>JANSVB020000165.1:824291-839935 GCA_025504935.2 Erythroxylum haughtii | reverse complement strand
CTTTCCTGGGTATTACCGAATCGGTTCACTTCACTAGTTGTTTACCTTAGAGGAAAAAATACCCGATTTTCCCAACAATATATATATCACGATCACACAATAAAAGTGTCATCTTCTTCTTTTAAGAAGAATTTTCAAAAGCATCTTCTAATTTTCCCTCTACCACACAAGAAAACTATAATAATAATAATAAGTGCCAGTGCCATGGCAAACGGAAGTAGTTGAAGAGTGAAGGTAGTATCACCATTTTTAGAAATTAAGTTTACTCAGCTTTCATGATGAAGATATACTTATATGCACGACTTTAATAATTTCATTACCAGGTATCGTGTCATGACCTCATCTCCAATCCCATCCGATCTAATTCACGTAGCCAGCAAATTAGGTATCGTGTCATGACCTCATCTCCAACCCCATCCGATCTCACGTAGCCAACAAATTAAGTCACACTTCACGTAACTTGAACAAAGTCTACCGTAAGAAATAATGGTTTAATCTTCAAGTGTCCTTCATCGGTTGGAATGTCCATGTCTCACTTCCAATTTACAGCCAGTCAGTCGAGCCAAATTAAAGTAAAAGCTAAATTTTTTTTTAAAAAATGGATATTAAATTGCTTTTCGATGTACAACTGTTTTGTGACACTAATTAATTTATACTTCAAATACTGGCCCTGATGCTAACTCATAAAGAATACATATGTCGCTAAGACTATAGGACATTAGAGTTAGCTTATAGATATGTTGCTGAATCTAATTCTACAAAACATAAATTATGCTTTTTCGTTCTATGTTGCAATGGAACAGGATCCAGAACGTGTGCCAGAGTAGATGTGCTTCGTCTCCACGAAGTTGAAAACGTCAAAATTTTCACACCAATGTGTCCAGAATTTGATGAATTTCACGGCCTCTGGACATAAGGTCATTGTCAAAAAGAAGAACCGCAACCATAGCAAAGAGAAACCCATTACTCACGTTAACGAACTCATAGCTTAGAAAAATAGGAGAAACCCATTAGGACCTTTATATTGCTCTATACATTTATTGGGTAAAAAAACAAAACTGGCACAAATAACACTAAAAGAGGTTGAGTTTAATCTATTTGAATTCAGAAATAAGCATAGGAACTAATTAATTAACAATACAAGCAACCTGCAAGCCTTTGGCTTAAACTTCAACCGAGCAGCTTCTGATAAACTGATACTTTATCCCCACCAAAAGAGGAAAGCCATCGCGTTTGCTGGAAGTAAAATACGCTGGACAGTTCACAATAAGATGGTAGTTGCCGGACATCCATGTGCCCACCTTCCATTTCAACCTAGCAGAGACCTTAATGTTCACCAACACTATACCTGCATTGAAGTCTTCGCTCATAACAGTGGCTAAGTACTGTGATATAGGCACATTACCATTCAAGAACGGAGACCACACAGTGATTTCCTTGTGACCCATGTAAATACCTGGTGGAAGCTCCGTAGCTTCGGTTATCTGTTGGTTACGGTAAGATGCGTAAATATCAACCTGTTCATAGTATATGCCAATTCTCTCATTGGGGTTTCTTATGGAAATAGTAATTTGCATGCTTGTAGTAAGGAAACTTGCTTGTGATAGGTTTAATGCATTGAGGGTTGTGTCTTGGAGGACAAATTCTGGCTTTGTTGGCCGGAGAATGATCCATACAAGGAAGATTGCAAAGAGTACCAGGACAACGATGGCGCCAACCCCGATGAGTATTCGCCGGTAAAGTTTCTTTCTGCGGTAATCGTGGTAGTGGCCATACGCCATGGTCAGCAAACAAGAATCGCAGGGAATATATAAGAGAGATTGATCAAGACAGCGTTTTCTAGAGAATCACCAAGGGCAAAAGAGATGAAAGTAGGATTGTGGAAGCTGTGCTTGATAGTATATACCTTCTTTGTATGCAAACATATGTAACTATAATATGTGAGTTTGGATTATATAGTAACTCTAAATATGAAGGCGTCTTGACTCTTAAGGTCTACCTGAGCTTACACGACGGGCAAAGATCAATTGGTTGGCTGTCTGTCAAGAGCATATTAATAAGGAGATATTTGCACAGAACTACAATTTCATAATTATCTTTAAATTAAACGATTAATAAATAATATATTGGGATAAATCAAATAGCTGAACTCCATGGTTATGTCCCTAATCACACATGGAGTTAAACATCAGTTTGGTTTTTACCGAAATGAGATTGGAATTTGGTTTTATAATTGTGGGACTTATATCTATGCCACTCTTTTCCTAAAATCATTTAATATTTAGTTAATTATATATTTCAAATCAATGATTTAATAATAAATATTTTAAAGTTAAATTAAGCATTCATAATCTTAATATTAACTAAGTTTTAACTTAGAATTAGAACCCTTAATTTAAAGAGAGTTAATTTGTTTTTGAAAGCCCAATATGAGAATAAAATATTAATTTTTGTATCTATATGAGTTAACAAATATTCCCTATTGCAAACCCTATTCCAGAATTTGCTCCCCGCCTAGCCGCTAAACCCCCTTCTTCGGACAGCCTTTAGGCCTAGCTTATGGACACTAAGGGAGGTTTAACCCCCCTTTCTTTGTCCTTGGAGCATGTCTCAGCCCTTTCACCCACACATAAACCGACGACCCAAGACTCCAACTTGAGGACAGATGCAGCGAGCGTGGAGTGCAATGTTGGCACATGAAAATCCAGGCCTTATATTCAATGCAATCGAGGTGCCCTATGGCACTTCCAAAATGTCATGACAGATGGCATTATAACCCCTCTCGTAGAACTCCTTAAAATAGGCGTTAATTTCTGGGCTTTTGCGTTGGTTAGGGTATTCCGAAATAAGTAAATAGCTTTTCCAGTTGTGCAAGATTGGGCAAAGGCTCGGTGGGGGAAGAAAGGCTTATAGAAAGTCATACTTCGGGACAATGACTCATTCATTTTCAAGTTCAACTCTGAAAGCAACATTCCAGAAATACTAGAATAGGGGTCGTGGCATGTCAGTGAGCAATTATTGTTCATCCAAAGATGGATACCTGGATTCGATTTTAACAAAGTTAAAATAGAAATTATCCCTTTATGGGTCCAATTTCATAACGTTACGTTAAAATTCTGGAGTGTGAATGACTTGAGTTTCCTAACAAGCTCTCTAGGTAAACCAATTAGCATGGATGTTCAAACACCCAATATGGAGCGTGTGTGTTATGCCAAAATCTATATTGAAGTGAAGAGGGACACGACACTCCCTGATCTATTGCCAATTATGAAGTTAGGCGAGAATGGCGAATTGATGAAATTTGAGGTTAATATTTCTTATCCTTGGAAGCCAACTACTGAGAAGAAAACATGGCAATCGATGAGGAATAAGTTTAAAACAGGGAATCGTTCTGAAATTATGGGGTCTGGTAAAGTAGAGGCATCCAAAGGGGAAGCAGTTGAATCCTCAGCATTAGTGGTTCATCACAACCCTATTAGCAAGGAGATGGAGTCAGGGGGCAAGAATTCGAAGCAAAAATCAATTATAAAGGGGCAGATTTTGGAGGCCAATATACATTTAACTGTTGAGAATTCGGTTGCTATAGAGCAATCCCCTGATACACTATTGGAAGTGCGGGTCACAGCTTAGTATAATGTCATTAATGGGAATATAGTTGATATTGTGAATAATCAACAGGCTAATGACCAGAATTTTATTGTCACTGAAATGGATGAGCAGCTTGACAACGTTTCTAATGCGACTGAGAGGAAGAGTAATACAGGTAATGTGAATATTGATTACGTTGTGGATATTCATCATGCCCATGATGAGTTACCGGCTTCTGCTGTAGTTAGGGATGTCAATTTTGACTTGGTCTGGCCCGATCAGATTTTGGCCCAGGTTAACCAGGCCATGGACCAAAATTGTTTTGCCTAATCGAAACGACGAAACAAAATCGTCTTGTAATTTTGTTTTTAAAAAAGTAAGGATAGATAGGGTCACGGGTCGGCCGATGAGATCAGGAGTAGCCCGGGCTCAGCCCAACCTATTGACATCCTAGTTGTAGTTGATGATAGGGTTGGTGCAGTAGTTGAGAATAGGGGAGTTGTCTCTGAAACACCCTTAGTGAAGGCAGATATTCATCTTAGTGGTGACGTGGATATTGTTAATGGTGGCTTTGATGTGGTTGAATATGCTATGACTAATGTTGCTGGTGTAGTATTTGATATAGTCCCTGTTGAGGCTATTAAAAATAATAGTAGTGTAGAGGATGTAAATATTAGGGATGCTGCTAATGGTGAAGATATGTTATATTATGCTATTAGTAAGGCAGTAGTTCAAGCAAATGGATTGAAGAATGTTATCTTTAGTGCTTTTGAAGTGGATTGCAATGACTTGGAAAATGAAGTGCATCACTTCACCTTGCAATATTTCGAGCATTGTCAGATGGATTAGGTCAACATGTTGACTCCATTAGCAACTATTGGGAAAATGAGAATTCTAAGGTTAGGCTGGAGTATGAAGAATAGATAACAATGGTAAACTCCATTGATTACGATGTGATAAGTAAGGGGACTAGGAATATCATCTCTTATAATGTAGAATAAAAAATAGTTTCCTCTTAAGAAAGCAGACAAGATTTGGCAGCAGAGGATTGTGATTCTCCACAACTACAACCCAAATCCCTCACATTCAAAGAGATTTTTGTGTGCAATCAAAAACTGCAAAAAGGAAATCATTAAGGAAGAGAAAGAAAAATCTCGACAACCAATAATAGGAGATTAAACGACTCTCATAAACAAGACAATGTATCTTGGCATGCAACGTCCAGGCCAATCTTTCCATGGAGATGAAGTATAAATGATGTCTTTAGTTGATTATTTTTGTAGAATATCTTGGTGAAGATATACTATAATATTAGGGAGTTGGTCTATCATATTATCAATATGATGATGGAAGCGAGTTGGGAAGCCTCTAGATTACCTCTACTCTTATAGCCCTAATTTGGAAACACTAGTATCTTCGATGTGCAGATGGGAGGGGTCTCTTTTACAATCGACTTGCCTTGGATAAACAACGGTGTCATTCTTGTTATATGCTCTTGTTGCACCGTTGTTCTAATTAGTTTGTTTGTATTGTATAGTGTGTTGTCGTTTTTATTGTAGGAGACTAAGGAGAGTACTACTTCTCTCCTAACGTTGTTCTTCAACTTTGATCTATCAATACAATTTTTTAATTTTTCAAAAAAATTATCTTAAATGAATCCATTAGTTTATTACTCATGATCTAGTTGAACATATTATTACGTGCTTTCTTATTTCTTTTTTCTAAGAAAAGTAATTGATGCGAGCACAACCATGGTACTTTGTAAGAGATATGGAACCAAAGATAAGCTAGTAATGTCAGAGGGATCAATAACAAGATCAAGAGCTAAGAAGTTCAAATAAGCGCTTCAATCCTACACAAGCTGAATTGTAGATGACATGGAATCTTAAGAGACAATGAGGGCCAATGGTATCATAACTAATAAAGTTGGGTTGAATGTGCAAGAAGACTTTCAATCTTGTTTAATTAGTTATTTTCGTTAGAAGCATAACTTTCGACAATCCATAACTTATATCTTGGGCTTGTTAAAACTTTTAGGTTTAATGGGTTGTATTTTATAAATATTAGTTTGGGCTTTAATTATTTTGGTGAAAAGTTCATGTTTAAAAACGTTTTACGTAGTTTAATATTAAGGGTTATAAATACATCATAATAATCATTATTTAACGTTAGATTGGTTTAATAATGAATTCTATAAGGGAGGATTTCTTGTCTTCTTCTATTGCATCAAGAATATAATTCTTATCAAGGTAAACACTTATGGCAAATTTCTATTCTTATTTCCAAATCAACCTTATTATATGTGTTTCCTTTCATATAATTGAGTGAGGATTCATTAGGGTTAAGGGTTTCTTCTTGTTCATGTTCTATCCAAAGTGTGTGTTTAAGGGATTTCACGTTCTTTAGCCTTGGGGTTCCACATCATTTGGTATCAGAGTTTGAATTAGGATAAATTCTTATTTATCTTGTGTTTATGTGATGTTATTATTGTTATCTTCCATTAGAACTTGAAATTATGGTTCATCTTATTATCGTGGTTTTCTAGAAAAAAAATGAAAAAGATCAGTAGCTAAACAAAAAGAAAATGTTGCTACAGTAAAAAAAATCAATTACAAAAAAAGATATCTTTGGGGTTGGCGTGATTATAGGATTTTCTTTTGTTGGGTTCCTATTTTGTTTAGTTCCTTTACATCTTTGCATTCAAGTTGATTTTTCCACTAGGAAAATTTCAATTCTCGCTTTTATGCATTAGTTTTGTCATTTTCTTTCATTCTAGGTTTCTATTTTTTAATCTCTTATTGTTTCTTTTTGTTTCCATTTACACCATAATTAACAGATTGATTCTTGTTAAT
Source organism: Erythroxylum haughtii (assembly GCA_025504935.2). Classification (NCBI taxonomy): domain Eukaryota; kingdom Viridiplantae; phylum Streptophyta; class Magnoliopsida; order Malpighiales; family Erythroxylaceae; genus Erythroxylum; species Erythroxylum haughtii. Next base: position 833,495 of record JANSVB020000165.1, on the reverse strand, counting down.
TTAAATTCTATATTTTTTGGGCATCATACATCCTTTCCTCTTGTGTGTCCATTTTGCCTTCATTCATTTCGGTATACTTGCTTATAGATTTGTGTTCATCTTCTTTCTTAGATATTTTCATTTCATTCCTAAATCTTAATTTGCTATTTATGCATTACCTTGACTGGAAATTGAATTCTGAAGTGCAATTAAGGACATCAAGTTTGAGTGGGAAAAGGTAGTGTGTAATCTTAAAAGCAGGAAAAGAAACATATAATGGAGTGACTTATGAGGTTATCTTTTATTGCTAACCATTTTTCTTGCAGCTTTTGTCATAAGAATGTTTGGTAGAAAGGATGGAAAGGAAACATTACATGAGGAGGATAATAATGTGCCTAATTTGAAAGTGATGTATAAGGCATTCATGAGTGAGTTCAAGAAGTTTTCTACTAGAATGGATGGGATAGATAAGAGAATTAATGAAACCAGTAGAATCCAAAACCATAGTAGATCAATTGGCAGTCATAAGAATCAGGAGGAAGAATTGGAAAGAATGTATGACGAGTATGAAGATGAAGTGCATTTCGTGAGGGATAGAGTAAGGAGGGAAGAAAGAATAGAGAGAAAAGATAGCAACATTAATGCCATCAAGATGAAAATTCTGTCCTTCAAAAGTAGGAATGATGCTGAAGTATACTTGGAATGGGAAACAAAGGTGGACATGATTTTTACTTGTTACAACTATTCTAAAGTTATGAAAGTGAGATTAGCAACCTAATTATGTATTAGTTTGGTGGGATGAATTGGTAAAGCATAGGAGGAAGAATAGGGAATCACCTAAATCCACTTAGGAAAAGATGAAAAGAGTGATGAAGAAGAGGTTTATGCCATCTTATTACTATAGAAAGTTACACCAACAATTACATAGACTCATACAAGAAACTAGATCAATAGAAGATTATCACAAGGAGATGGAGATGCTTTTGATTAAAGTTAACATAGAAGAGGAGGAAGAGGTGATAATGACTCGGTTCATAAGTGGATTGAATAGGAAAAATGTTGATGTGGTTGAGTTACAACATTATGTAGAGATGAAGGACCTAGTGAACATTGCCATAAAAGTGGAGAGATAACAAAAGAAAGGAGGGCAACCAAGTCTTTCTTAAATTCTAGTAGTAAATGGAATCCAAAATGGAGCAAAAATGAGCACTATTCAAATTCCAAGGAGAAAGGCAACGAGTTAAACAAAGGCAAGGAGAGGAGTACTTCGATTCAAAAAGGTACCACTGATTCATCCCCTAAACCTTCTAATCATAGGGATATTAAGTGTTTTAAATGTCAAGGGCGCGGTCATTATGCATCTAATTGTCCTAATAAGAAGACTATGTTATTAATAGTGGTGAAATTGTTTCTAAGTCTAATGATAGTAATGAGTCTGATAGTAGTGACATAAGTACACCACCTTTTGAAGATTTTTTTGATGATATGAGAATGTTGAGTAAGCTATAAAGGGTGAATCTTTAGTTGCTAGACGTGCAATGAACTTAAGTGTGAAGGAAGATAGCCTAGAACAAAGGGAGAACATATTTCACACGAGATGCTTAGTAGATGGGAAAGCTTGCAGCATGATTATAGATAGGGGTAGTTGCACTAATGTGGCTAATACTACTTTGGTAGAAAAGTTGGGGGCCGAAATGTGATAAACACCTTAACCCATATAGACTATAATGGTTGAATGAAAGTGGTGAAGTTAAAGTTACTAAGCAAGTTGTTGTTGCATTCTCTATCGGTAGATATGTGGATGAAGTTGTATGTAATGTCGTGCCTATACAAGCTAGTCATATATTGTTGGGTAGGTCATGGCAATTTGAAAGATGTGTTATTCATGATGGGTACATGAATAGGTATTTTTTATGTATAATGGGCAGAAAGTTACCCTCTCCTTTATCACCCAAAGAAGCATACCTTGAACAATTGAAAATTCAATAATCATCAAGCGAGGATTCAAGTAGTGAGGTGACAAAGAGAGAAGAGAGAAAAGAATCCATGAGAGAAAAAAATAAAATTAAAGGCCCAATGGTGAATGACTGCACAAGTAAGGAAAAGAAAGTGGAATGTGCAAGAGAGAATAAGTTAGTGAGTGAAAAGAAAAAAAGAAAGTGAAAAGTGAGCAAAGAGAAATTGAGAGGAGTTAAAAAAGTTAAGATCTAACTATGTTTGTATGCAAAAGAGATAGAGAGTTAAAGAGTGCATACTTAGACAAGAGAACTTTAATTTTGATTTAGTTTAAGGAAACTTTGTTTACTAACACTGACCTTGACCCAAATTTGCCTAGTGTGATTGGATCTCGGTGCATATGCGAAAAGAAAGGTTTCTACAACAAAGGAAGTCGAAACTTGATGCATGGGGAGATGGATCATTCCAAGTGTTGAAATGTAACAATGACAATGCATACAAGATAGACTTGTCAGGTAAGTATAAATGTTAGTGCTACTTTTAATGTTTCTGACTTGTCTTCTTTTGACTTTGATTCAGATTCGAGAACGAATCTTTTTAAAGAGGGAGGGGACGATGCAATCACAACCATGATACTTTGTAAGAGATATGGAATCAAAGATAAGCTAGTAATGTTAGAGGGACCAATAATAAGATCAAAAGTTAAGAAGTTCAAAGAAGCGTTTCAATTCTACATGGGTCGAATTGTAGATAGCATGGAATCTCAAGAGACAATGAGGGCCAATGGCATCATAACTAATCAAGTTGGGCAAAATGTGCAAGAAAACTTTCATTCTTATTTAATTAATTATTTTTCGTTAAAACCATAACTTTCAGCACCTCACTACTTATGCCTTGGACTTGTTTAAAACTTTTAGGTTTAATGGGTTGTATTTTAAAAATATTAGTTTGGGCTTTAATTATTTTGGTGAAAAGGCTCATGTTTAAAAGTCTTTTACATAGTTAAGGTTTCTGTCTTTTCAAGAGTTATAAATACATCATAATAAACAATGTTTAGGGTTAGATTGGATGAATAACAAATTCTATAAGAGAAAAATTCTTGTCTTCTTCTATTGCATCAAAAATATAATTCTTATCAAGGTAAACACTTATGGCGAATTTCTCTTCTTGTTTTCAAATCAACTTTATTGTACGTGTTTCCTTTCATATAATTGATTAGGTGTTCATTAGGATTGAAGATTTCTTCTTATACATGGTCTATCCAAAATGTGTGTTTAAGAAGTCCCAAATTCTTTAACTTTGGGGTTCTACATCAGTAATGTTTTTCATTTTAAGTTTTAAATGGCATTACATAGAAAACAATATTTCATTGCATAAGAAATCTCACTTTGATAGGATTTGCAACCATTTATTGATATGTATTAAAACTTAATAGACAAAATTATATTAGAGGTCATTAACTCTCACTTATTAAATAAAAAAGTTTTTAAGTTATTTATTTGTATAAAGAGATTTTTTCCTAAATATAATAATTTATGTTAAAAAGTTAATAATACCCTTTATCTTTAATTTTTATCTTTTACATTTGTCATTGTATATTCCATGTAGTCATTGTAAGAAAGAGGATATATACTAAACTATGATTAAGTTGGTTAAAGAAAACTTTTTTATTCATTAATTAAGGGTCAAGACCCCTTTTTTATAATTGTTTAAACCCTATTTATGATTATAAATGCTCCAAAATTAAAACTACAAATATAACAAAATACGTTAAAACCTGCTCCTCTCACTGAATCACAGGGTTTGGTGGTAAAAATGCAGGTTGTTAGTGGAGAACAACAAATTATAATAAGAAAGCCTTACCATAAATGTAGTCACCACCCATGTACTACTATATTTTGAAAACCAAATGAAATGGTCATTGGAAGGCGAACTTGTGTGCGAGTGTTTTCTACTCTCATCACCAACTTGTGAACTGGGATAACTTCTGCTTAAAGATTATGCCATAGAAGAATAGTCATTGTCCAGGAATCTCTATGCATAAGGGTTTAAACCAGTCGGGCATCGCCCCCTAGCATACGATTTTGGAATGGTGGTTGGATCTTGGACGTTGTTGGAGAACGACCACATATGAGTTTCTTTTTTGTCTTGGCCTTTTGAAAGAAACACTTTGGGGACGTCAATGTTACTTTTCAATGTCTTTCCTGATGGGAGGCAGTGGAATAAAATCTCTTCCGTATCACGCGGAGAAAATCACATAAACAAAATGAAAATTAAAAATTGCAAGATCCTAGTTCAAAATGTTTCTACCATTTAAAATAAAGGATACAACAAAATCTAAATTCTTGCGCAAACAAAGAGAGTGGAGAAATATCTTACAAATAGAGTAATACTGTGCCAAATTATCGAGCACAAAATTGTAATCTACAATAATCTCAAAACCTAAGTCTTAGAATATTGTTAATAAAATGTCAACTACATCGAATCACGAATAACCTTCAATTGAAAACTTAATCGAAAATATGCCTCTTTCTATTTTTCTCTTTTTTACTGTGCTTGCATTACTCTTGACACTTAGCTTGAATGCTTAAACCTTTCTTCTTGTGCCTGTTTATAAGGAAAAACTCTACTTAAGCCTTCCTTCCATTTCGAGGTGTGATGTTCTTAATGGATGACCTTCAACATTTCCGTTTCTTTGTTTTTGTGGTTTAAAGATCATAAGATAGTTGTTAGCTTCCTACCAGTCAAATGAATACCTATTGCTGAAAGGATCATCTTTCACCTTAACATGGCCATGACCTTTGTATGAATTTTAGGACAGGGAAATCCCCCTGTATTTTCCGGATTAACTTGTGCTACATGGCTAGCGTAATTGTTTGGATTACAAGAAAAACAAGGAAAGAAAATTGGTGAGAAAGGAATAAAGAGGCAAGGAAAAGGATAGAAAAGAGGAAAACAACAGAAAGGATATTCATGATTGTATTAAAGACAAGAAGAATTGCTTGAACAAATCACGTTTAAGGCCAACCAGATCACATGATAGGAAATCCAAGAAAGAAAAGAAATGCAAAAGAGTAGGAACGATACTAACACCCAGGCTACTACTTGCTCCTCAATGATACAAAGGATTAAACAGCAAACTAGAGAGAGAGAGAAATGAAAAGAGACTTTAAATGTCTTTCAACTTAAAATCCTTTCTTAATGTCGGCGGAAAACATGAAAAATCAACAGATGAGTCATGAAATTTGAGGACAGTAGGCTTCAGGAACAAAACATGATGACCAGGACTCATTCATTAGGGATCCAGCAGAATAAGTATGATAAACAGATAAAGCAACTCTGTTACAAGAGCTGTCCTGTATCAAATAAGTACAATCAAGATAAAACCAAAGAGCTGTTCTATCAGTTGAACAATGAATACGGACTTATCATAATGTTCAAAGCTTTGCAATTGCAGAATCTAAACCCAATCGACACTGGTTATTCTCTAACGGTAAACCATGGTTTCAATTCAAAACAAAAAACACAGCAAGCATTTCTCATTCAAAAGCATTAACAGAACATGATTCCAAACGGAACTAGAGAAAAGATTCTTTGCTTCCTATGCTAAATTTCCAGGGAACTAACGAGCATTGCACGGGGCATAGGTACAGCCAATTAACATCAATTATGGAGAAACACAAAATGATCAAGTTAGCAACAACAGAAATCGCCGTACAGCTCGAAGCATCCACATAAGGGTCTCCTAAATCCCATCTACAACTGAAACCTCTTAACATTAAAAAGTATCAATTCCTCTCTATTCAGTACCAAATTCACAAACTCATTTCAAAAGAGAGCAAATTCTACAAGAACACCCATTTCCATCAACTCACGCATAAACCCTACAGTCCTTGGTACCACCCGTTAAATTCCCAGATTTGCTACTGAGAGTGACACCAACCGACACGTCGTCACAAAAAACACGAAGCAACCGACGGCGCGCCCCAAACCCTCCAACCTTAAACCCAACATTAGCTACCACCTTTACGTTAAAACCCACCGACCCACGACTCCTCTCCCCATTAATGTCGCTCACCACCCACCCGTCGACGTACGTGTTCACCACCGAGTACGACGCCTCAACCAACGACTGACTCCTCGTGTCTTGCTTGAAGGGCACGACTCGGGTCTGCGAAAGAATCTCCGATCTGTAAAGAACCGAGGAATCAACAACATCGTACGAGATCTTCATCTTCTTGTTAGGGTTGTACACTCGGAACAGCGCGTGCCAGTTGCCAGTAACAGTTTGAGAAGAGGAAGAGAGATTGAAGTTGGAGACGGAAAGGGAGGTGAGCTGGAAATCGGGAAGGTGAGGCCGGACGGCGAGCCACATGATGACGAGGATGGTGAAGAAGATGACGGTGACGGCAATGACGGACACCACCAAGCGGCGGAGGAGAAAAATGCCGTGGTCGGAGTAGAACGGTGGTTGATGTTGTTGATTGTTGTAGTAGTAAAAGTAAGAGTTGTTATTTGAGTACGGTTGTTCAAAATGGTGGGTGCCGGCCGTGCCGCTGGTTGCCGGCGGAGGGTTGCCATTGGGAGGAGGGTGGCCGGTGTTGGGCCGAGATGGGTCTTGCATGGTGTCAAAATTGATTCTTTGTGGATTCAGAAATCAAAAGGTCGAAGTCGAAGCTTTTGAATTCTGTCTTATGGTCGTTTGTGTGTCTTGAAGTTAGGAGGAAGTTTCTTGTGTTGAGGCTTTTCAAGTACGGAAGTTTCTTGGTCGGCGGAGAGAATCAGAAGATATTGGGTAAAGTTTAGGTGTTTTCCGTGTTATTTGCTTGTGTGTCTTTCTTGCGCATTGGAGTTTAGAAGCTCCCCTCTTGAAATTTTTAGTGGTATTATTATAGTTCAATTTTTAAATCAGATGAACCAGCTCCACCGATAGAATTGAACTTTTGATTGATCCAGTCCAGAAACTCAGTATCGGAGGATCAGACGTTGTTTTAGCCATTAATTAAGAATAAAAAGATGGAAAGAGTTCCTGCAATTAAGCAAAGCAAAAATAAGGTTGGGATTAACCCAATTTATAAATTATTAATTAACTGATAGTGAAGTATAATAACTAAGGCAAGTTAACGTGAGGGGAGGTTTTTGGATTGACCTCACTGTTTCAATACTTAATTTACAGTCTAAAGTAAACGCACGGAGCTAATTAAGTTTCACATAAACAATTTGTGTGTTTATGTACTGCACCGTTGGTTACAAAAGGAAGACAAAACCAAAAGAAAACTAACTAAACCACGGCACGGCAGTACGCCGTATTAAGTTGATCCTAGTGTAGCAGCGTTAGAAAGAGAATTAGAGGGTCCCGAAATATATGAGTTTGTGAAGAGAACCAATGCGCGAAACACTGTTTCATTGACATGTGACGAGATTTGCCAAAATTTTGATTGATTCATAAACTTAATTTTTGAGTTTTACGTGATTGATTCGGTAGTTAGACTTATTTAATTGTACCGTGATAATCTTCCTATTGTATTATTTAATAACAACAATAAAAATATCAAAGAGTTTAAACATTTGAAGATCATAAAAGAATTAATGCAAAAAGGTGACGTATCAGTGTAGCGTGTAAAGATTGAGTATATATTGGTTGAGTCACTACCTAAAGGACTGCTACGTGTATACAGTATGAGTTTGTTGAAGTTTTTAGACATTGTTCTAGAGATCATTGTATTTAGGCTGTGATACAATTGTTTTATTTTTCATGACTGTACATTTTATATACATTGTTATAATACAAGCGAAATTCTTAAAACTTATGTCGATCTTAAACATTTTAAAAGTTATTAAGCATATATATAGATTGACAACCTATGTCTTTGGGACATATATAGGTAAATAGATAAATCCATATGTTTAGCCAAGACATAAGGAAATACAAGTGTTTAATCTCAGAATGGTTTTGTTTAATGCAATTTAGCATTAAATGCGAAAAAACAAATTTCTTCAATGCATTTTAGTATAAAGTTTAAAGAAATTGAGACCTATAAATAAAACAACAATATATTTTAGATTATGATAGTGTTGATTTCAAAAAAAAAACAACGGTATATTTTAGATTACATAAGTATTATTGTAATTTGTCACATTTTATTTCTCACTCATATCAATAAGATATTAATTATGCGTAATTATATTAGATATGTGTTATACAATAATACATGTATTTGATACTTTTCAATATTTAAAGTCTTATGAGACCAACTGATGAATTTTTATTATCCTTAGATCAAATGTTTTATTTTGGTTGACCATTACGTTGATTTTCTTAGTCATTTCTATAGTTTTGATTTTCATTATAACTTTGTAATTAATAAATAGGTTTAATAAATGATTTGGTTAAATGAACCAATAGTTTAGTAAAAAAAAAACTCTTATCAGTGTGAACATATTTGCTTATTGGGCTTGTGATCTGTATTATCTTCATTTATACGAGTTCATGGTACGTAGATTTTGGGCATAAAGTTAAGGTTCGGGTCAAATCTTACGAAGAGAATCAAAGGAAAGATGAAGGGAAGCATAGGCTGTAATGAAGGTGTTGAAAAGGAAAGTGGGTTTCCAATTGTTAAAGGAAAAGAGAAGAGTTTCTTGGTGTGTTTGTGCTCACGAGGCATTCTAAAAAAGAGGAGTCAGCATAAGGGAAGGGTTGTTATTCTATAATTTATACGGGTCTTCTAAAAGATCTTAGTATGCCAAAAATTTGGCTTGTATATTTTAAGCAATAAATGATGTTATTAAATAAAAGCTAATTTTATTTGTTTAATAAACAATATCTAATATATCTATGCAATATAAAACTATGACTATTATAATTCCAGGACATTATTCTTTCCGCCACTATAAAAATTAATATTGAATCCAAGACTAACTAGAATTAATAGAAACAAGATTCTATTGAATCATGGGTATTAAAAGTTACATCATGTAAGATAAGAGTCTGACTGCCATTCATAACTAACTTATAGGAGCCTATTTCATGGACTTCAATACTAAGTCATCTCTAAATATTTGTTCATAAAACCAATTACTTTCGATCCTTCTCAATAAAATTTGAATTTATGAATAACATTTGGTTTAAAATTAAATTAATAAATAAAGTTCGACTTGACAAAAAAAATTAACTGGAGTTATTTCTAATTTAAATTGATTTGTTCAAGGGTGTAATTAGGGTAACTTAAACGTTTAAATCCACTGGTTTATATATATATATATATATAT
>JANSVB020000165.1:779049-794978 GCA_025504935.2 Erythroxylum haughtii | reverse complement strand
CACAATCTGGTAGCTATGATTGGGAGTTTGTATTGCAGTAGATAATTTCCAAATCTGGGAAAGGAGCTCCAAACGCACTCCTCTTTTTAGCCACCTTCTCATTGTCCATTTATTGCATTTGGAAAGAAATAAATAGTTGCAAATTTACAGACGTCAAGGAATAGAAATACCAATTAGCTTAAAGAATTATCAACCTTATTCAAATAAGCATTTTTGCCAAAGATGCACGTAAGTTTCTAACCATTTACATGAACAGAAAATGGTAATTCTAATACTTTTGAATATTGTGTCTGTCCTTCTTACTATTTTTCATAAGTAACCTTTTGTAATATACAGTAACGCCCCCCTTATTCTTAATATTGAACTCATTGTAATGGTGTAATAGTTTCATCTATTGTAATTTAATCATTAATTTACCAAAAAAACTTACTAACATTTTAAAACTTATTATCTCTACTACATAAAATTGAAGATTGTAACTCGTATACAAAAGTTATAAACACAAGTTAAACATTAAAAAATCAATTTTATATTGAATTTTTAGTTTTAATAGTGTTAGCTTATATGCTAAAAAATAAAAGATTAAAGAATAATACTCAATAAAAAAGAAGGTTATAACATTCTGAACAAAAACCACAATATTGATGGCTATAAACATAGTTCTTGATTCATCTTTTTATTTACAATTTAGAATTAAAATTATTAAAATGATGATGTTTTATGAATTTAGGAATACATAATGTGAACTTCAATGATGGATGTTTGAACAATTATCTTACTTATGAATGTTTGGTTTACTTACTATTTATTGTTTTTCATTTTCCTGCATGTATGGATGGATGATGATAATATGATTCCTTTGCAGGTACTAACATATGGCCCGATACAATTTTTATGTGGTCTTTGTTGGACATCAAGTTGGTATTTTTACCAATTGGGATGACGTCAAATTAGCTACTGAGGGATTTCCGAATGCTCGATTCAGGGGTTATCGGACATTGGATGAAGCACAAACTGCTTATGCCACTGGCTCATATAGGCCGACTCATCGCAATGTAGCCATTGTCCCCACCGCCAATGAACCCTTCTCTGTGCCGACCCCAATCGCACGACCATCAAATGAACATGGGAATGAAGTACCAACTTTGCACACATACATGGATTGGGCTCCAGTGTTGTTATTCATGACCATTGGTATCATTTTGGGATGTGTTATTAAGGACATAATTAACAAATTCTAAGGCTTTAATTCCGTGAACCTTTGAACCAATTGCGTAACAAGTTTTATGAACCTTTATTGTAATTAACGCTATGGATGTTTTGATGTTTTATTTCAATGTGTGTTGAACCTAATATCTACTTAATTCCTTGAGTAGTTCAAAATTAGCATGGAAAGTTCTTAAATTGCAATGACAGTATGGAAATGTAAAATGTTATTTAATCATATACGCATGGCATTCCATTTCAAATATTAGTTTTTCTTCAGCATTAATTAACCCAACAATGGCCAGATTCTTTATTATTTCATCAGTTTTACCTTTTCATTTCTAACAAACCACAATGTTATTTTAACAAACCACAATATTATTAATTATATTAGTATTGTTATCTTTTAATTTGCATTTTTTGTTATTATGACAAACTCATTATTATTATTATTATTATTAGTCGTAGATGTAGATGTACAATTTCTATTATCAAGCATCATAATGTATTTATTATTATTATTATTATTGTTGTTGTTGTTGTTGTTGTTGTTATTGTTGTTGTTGTTGTTATCATTGTATATTTCGTCTTTATAATAATTAATATTTATTATTATGGAACATTTTGTGCCTATTTTGTTATTGTTATTAATTTTGTTTTTGTTATTGTTATTGTTATTATTATTATTATTATTATTATTATTATTTCTTTTATAACAATGGGATAATATTATTCGATATTTTATAATAATTTCTAATTATTATCATTTGTTAATTTTTCACCTAACAGAAATCTGTTGTGTGTAAAACTATCAATTAATCCCCTGGTTCTAATCATATTAAGAATCAGGGGCATTTTTGTCTTCGTCGTCATTTTTTCGTTCTGTTCATTTCAACCAAACACATTCTGTCCTTGAGATAGGGACAGAAATTTCTGTTATGTCCACCACAATCAAACACCTCACAGTCTCTAGTTTCTGTTCCGTTCCGTCTTGTTCCGTTCCATCTCCAGATACCAAAGACAGCAACCAAACGCAGCGTAAGTTTTTGGGATCCTTGTCTCCCCTAATGCGTCAGCGTTTTTTGTAAGTCTGCTGTGTGTTTTTCCTATTTTGCGTCACTCAATGGAGCGTCATTTGTGCCTGCTTGCATTCTCCTCCAGCTGTGCGTCTCCTTGGTGGTGCGTTCTCTTGCAGCTGGTGCGTCTCTGGTCAATCAGCCTAGTGGATCAGCCTCCTGCTTGTGTGCATCCTTGGTTTTGGCATGGTGCGTCGTTTTTGTGGGTCTCTCCTCTAGTGTTTGCGAGTGGAGCTCCTCTCCCTGTTGCTCACTGTCGCTGCGTTTGTTGGTTCTCTCTACTATCTCCAGATGTCACTCCTCCTCGCGTGCGGCCCTGGTGGTCTCTGTTGGTGTCTGCGTCCTAGCTTCCTCCGTCCCTCTTGAAGTAAAACCTATTTTCCTTGTTTTCTCTCTTTTCCTGGTGGAGCGTCGTTTTTGGTGGTCCTTGCACTGTAGCCAGATGTGACAAATTAATCCTCCCATAAAACCTAGCCCTTTTTGTGTTTTCGTTCTCCTCTCCTCTGCTTCCCTCTGCGGCAACGTTTTGGTGTATCTCCCTTGTGCCTCCCAGCAGCTGCCGTTTTCTCCTTAGTGGCCAGCATTTTGGGATTCTCCCTTAGCTGCTTCTTTCTTTTGTATCTCCCACAGCACTGTTGTTTAGCTTCATTTTTCTAGACTGCTGGATTGGACTTCCTTTAATTTCATCAGTCCATCAACTTTCTTCTCCTAGACGGATAGCTACATCAGGCAGCAAAATATGAGCTGTGTCCTTTTTAACTATAGTTGAGCATATTTCTTATAAATTAAACATGAACCATTATAAATGTAGATTCAGGTAAACTAAACAATTTAACAAGTAAAATATGGATAAAACCTAATGATTGTATGTAAAAATTAAGAGAAAATACCACTCATTTTAATAAAAAAATGCATTCAACAACAAGCGAGTGCAAGTCAATCTTATAAGGATTGCTTATCAACTATCCACTACTCACAAACTTAACAAGCTAGATCAACCTTTATAAATAGATGAATAAAGAAAATAAAATAAATAACAAATATAAATACTGGTTGGGTCGGTCGTGCTAGGCCCAAGTCTAAACTCAGAACGGCGCATGGGCCGATCGGCCCATCCTTTGAGGATTGACCTAATTCCTACAGGTACTTATTATATAAATTCATTACCTCAACATGAAATAGGTACGACTTTGGAAAACCCTATTTTTCTTTATTCACTAGCCACCAAAACTCTCTCAAGAAACTGACTTGAGCGTCGGAGGGGCCTACCGGGAATCAACCTCCGACGTGCCTTTATTGTTTTGCAGGTACCTCTTAGCCGGAATTAATCAATCTCATGGATCCAAGCAGTAGCGCCCAGCCCCACCAAAATCCGACAGAACCAAGTCTAATGATAACAATTTTATAAAAAAATTTAAATTACAAAGCTATTTTTGGATGATTTAAAAATTTGTATTTTTAAAATCAGGAGAGCCCTGTGCTTTTTGGACTCCAAAAACTAATGAATTCCTAATGAGGTTTGCACATCGTCGACTATAGTAACTTAAAGAACTACTACATGCTCAGACATAGAATCAATTACTTATAATAAACATTTTTACATATAATGTAATCATCTGGGAAAAAATGTGTTGAATTTATGGAACTCCAGTATATGAAAATTAAGAACATGATGAGAGGTAGTTAATAAACTTATGGCTAAGTGGGATAGAAGCAACTTAAGGAGATAGCCACATGTGGTTAGCCAAAATAAGAAAATACATAATTATAACAAAAAATTGCTTCAATGTCTATTTATATCGTTGATAAAAATTAATTATGAATTCTGAAAGAATTCTTTCTTAACACACTTGGATTTCATAATAACACCAAACAATGTGTAACGCCATAACCTTAATGTAAGAAAGCAGTAGAGAAATGCGTAGGTTGTAGGGTAAATTGAGGGAATAAAATCTTATTCACCCTGTAAGGTTTGTACAGAGCACTATTTATACTATTTTATCTAAAATGCTATTGGTTGAGTCTCTTAGAATCAAGGAAAATATTCTAACTACCTGACATGTGTACTTGTTAGCTGTACAGTACTGGATGGAAGAAGAGGAAGAGAAAGACAAAACAGAAAAAGACAAAAGAGGAAAACGGTAAGATAATAAAACAATAGAGCTGGTCCACTGGAAGCATCATGGTACAATAGAGCTGGTCCATTAGGAGCATTATAGTTCAACCCATTGTTTTTTTGGGTCCTTTATCACCCGCCCTTCAAGTTGGAGGCTCGGTCAATGACTCCAAACTTGTTAAGGAGAAACAAAAACACGTGTGAGGACAATGCCTTCGTATATAAGTCCGCGATCTGCTCCTTAGTGTTCACGTGCCGCAACTCAAGAAACCCTAAACTCACGCAATTGCGAACCAGATGTAGATCTATCTCAAGGTGCTTCGTTCTCTCGTGAAAAACAGGGTTCTTCAAGATGTAAATGGCGCCCTGATTGTCACAATACAGAGGTATGGGTTCTTGAACATTAACCCTAAAGGCTTGAAGTAGTTGTTTTATCCACTTTAGCTCGCAAGTCATTGAAGCTAAACTTCTATACTCCGATTCAGCTAATGATCGACTCACAGTAGTTTGCTTCTTCATTTTTCAAGAGATCGGAGATCCACCGCAAGGAATATGCAGAAACCGGTTAAGGAGCGTCTTGAGAAGACACAACTTCCCCAGGCTATAATGTGAGGGCTTTCGTTTGTTGCATAAAAAATCCCTAAATTTTGAGTTCCTTTAAGGTATTTCAGTACCCGTTTGGCTGCTTCCCAATAGGGTAGTCTAGGGTTGCTCTTAAATTGGCTTAGCTGTTGTGTTACATATGTGATATTTGGTCTAGTAAAGCCTAGATACTGTAATCTTCTGACTAATCTTCTGTATAGTTCTGGCTTCTTTAGTAACTCACCCTTTTCAATGGTTAATTTTGTTCCAGGAACGATGGGTGTTGTACAGGGAGTACATCCGACAAGTTGGTTTCTTGCAGGATATCCCTGATGTATTTACTCTGAGTAAGTAACATCCCGTGCTCTGTTCTTGCTATTTCTATTCCCAAGAAGAATTTCGCATATCCCAGATCTTTGATTGTAAACTCTGCATTCAAAGCTTTCTTTACTGATTCCATCTATTTTTCATTAGCACCCGTTATTAAAATGTCATTAACATAGATGATTACTGCCATAAAATTTTCTCCTGTCCCCTTAGTGTATAAGCAATGATCTGCTTCGGATTTTGTGAAACCAATTGAATGCAATTTTGAGGATAGTTCTTTATTCCACTGCCTACCCGCATGTTTTAAACCATAGATGGACTTGATCAACCTACACACCTATCCTTCCTTAGCCTTAGTGTAGCCTTGTGGTGGTAGCATATATAGCTCCTCTTCTAGATAACCATGCAAAAAGGCATCATTGATGTCGCATTGGTGTATTGGTCGTTGGTTGGAGGCAGCAATGGCCAAGAACATTCTTATGGTCACAACTTTTGCCACTGGAGAGAAAACTTCTGAATAATCAGCTCCTTCCTTTTGGCTAAAACCTTTTGCCACAAGTCTAGATTTCAATTTGTCTACGGTACCATCTGAATTGTGCTTAACTTTATACACCTACTTCGAGGCTATGGCCTTCTTTCCTTTAGGTAGATCTATCAATATCCAAGTTTTATTTTTTTAATGCAGGCAGTTGCTCATTTATGGACTACACCCATTTTCCATCCTTACTTGTAGACTCATAGAATAAAGGTTCAAAGATCCCAGAAACATTACCTATGAAATTACTGTAGCATTGCTGTGTTTGATCTTCAACTTTCTTAATCTGTCTTTATTTGTTCCTGCAGGACAACAAACTTGTAATGCTACATTATCATCAAGGGAGTAAATGGATGGATTTGTTGAAGTTTGGAGGACATAATCTTGCAGGGATTTAGGTGGTATGTGAACTCTGCTGCTTTTCCTTTGTGTAGGAACTGTAGGTAATATGGGGTGGTTAGATGGATTGTTTGGTGAGGCATATCCAGGTGTGTAGGAGCTTTGTTTTGGATTGTTGTCACATAAATCACCGGATTGTGGGGTTGGCATGGTAGATATTTGAGTAGGATATTCTGGGTCTGTGTTGGTTAGGGAACTTATGAATAGAGGTTCTGGGCTTTGTGTAGTGTTTGTAACCTTTTCTTCAAAAGGAAAAACATTTTCATAGAATACTACATCCCTTGACACGAATACTGTTTTGGTAGCTAGATCCATAACTCTATAGGCTTTGTAATCTGGCAGATACCCAAGGAAAATACACCTTTTTGACCTAGGATCTAGTTTTGTTCTATTTGGAGTCTTGTCTAAGGCAAAACAAAGGCAGCCGAAAGTTTTTAGGTGTTCATAGTCAGGCTTTCTGTTGTGCAGTCTCTTAAATGGGCTTATCCATCCTAGGCTTTTAGTTGGGATTCGGTTAATCAAGTATGTAGCTGTCAATAGGGCCTCTCCCCAGTATCCTTTAGATAATTTGGCTTTGATAAGATGGGCTCTAGTGACTTGAAGTAGGTGTTTGTGTTTAATTTCCACCTACCATTTTGCTGGGGTGTATAGGGGCTCCTCTTTTGGTGATGAATTCCCATTTCTATAAAAATTTTGGTGCACTCTTGATTGATGAACTCCTTCCCATTATCAGTTTGTATCTTTAACACTCTAGTATCAAACTGTCTCTTAATATTTCTAAGAAATTGCATGATGGTTTGAGTGGTTTGATACTTATGTCTTAGTATGAATGTCCAGGTAGCTCTAGTAAAATCATCCACTATTGTAAGAAAATAATGTGAACCCCCATAATAGAAACACCGTAAGGTCCCCACAAGTCCATATGAATGATTTCAAAAGGTCTAGGTGAATGTATCTCATGTTTAGGGAAAGGTTTCTTGTGTTGTTTAGCTAGAGGACACATTTGGCAATCATGTTTAGCAGGAATAGAAACATTGATTTCATTAATGTGCTGCAGTTTTTCTTTGGATACATGCCTTAATCTAGAATGTCATAGATCAAAAGAAATTGAAACATTAAATACAACATTCTCAGCCTTGTAGAACTCTAGAGAAGGACCTTTTTGGATATTTGAGGTTAGGAGAGTCTCTGTGCTCAGCTCATATAATCCATTTACTGCCTTGCTAATAGCTATGATATTATTAGTCCGAAGGTCCCGTAAAACAACTTGTTAGAGATGAAAATGCAGCAACTTCATTCTAAGTAGTAAGTTTATTCACAGATAATAGGTTCTTGAAGAAATTAGGAATATGTAGAACATCATTTAGGGAGATTTTATCCTCTATGTGTGACTGCCCAATATGAGCAACCTCTTGCTTAGTCCCATCCGGCAAAGTCACTGGATCATATGCATTATTAATTGTATAGCTAGTGCATTGACTGAGATCTGTTTTCATATGCATAGAGGCACCAGAATCAATAAGCCAATAGTCAGTGTGGTTGTATGTTGTGCCTATAGAGTGAGTGACATTACCTGCATAATTGTGCTATCCTGAAAATTTTACCTCTGCGGTTGTTTTGCCTTTCATAGCCTTGCCTATTTCTTGTTGAATGAAATTAGCAATACTAGGAGATATTTGTGCATTCCATAGCTTTTCTTCATTATGTTCTTGTTTTGTTTCTGCAGGACTTTCAGCTATTTGAACCATGTTGGCTTTTCCTTTCTCCCTTTATGCAGCGAGCTCCTTGTATCAGTATAGAATCTCATGAATTTTGAAGCAAGTTTTCAAGGTATGCCCACTCTTCTTGCATTTTTCACAGTACATATCTTCCTTCTCGAGGTAGGGCCCTTTACTGGAATTGTTGTTGTTTCTGCCACCTTTCCTCAAGCTATTTGACTGCTTAGATAACATTGCCATGCTAGGACTGCTGTCTGTAGTAGCATTTACCATTCTTTGTCTTTCAACTGTTTGCAACATAGAGAAAGCTTTATTCACAATAGGTAGTGGCTCCATTAGCATAATCTGATTAACTACATGCTCAAACTCATCAGTAAGACCCATTAAAAATTGAACAAGCCTATGAGCATTTTCTTTGACAATAATAGCCCTTGAGGCATCACAAGTGCACATAGGAGTGAGACTTAGGCTAGATAGATCATCCCATAATTTCTTTAACTTAGTGTAGTAGGCAGACACTGTTAAAGTGTCTTGTTTAAGAGAGTTTATTTCCCTCTCTATTTGGTATAACAACAGCCCATTTGCTTAAACCTCTCTTGTAATTCTACCCAAAGTTCTCTAGCAGTAGAGAAAGATAAAAAGGCATCACTTAGTTCTTTAATCATAACATTGAGAATCCATGATTTTACCATACTATCTGCTCTCTTCCACTTTGCTAATAATGCTTCATCTTCCGTGGGCATGATGCAGGTCCCATCGATAAAAGATAACTTGTCCTTGGCACATAAGGCAATGGTCATAGACTTGCTACAGGTAATGTAGTTGTTGCCACTAAAGGGTGTAGTGACAAGTATAGCACCGAGGTTCTCTGTATTGGTGACTGAGTATGGCTCATAGTCATTTGCTATGGGTAAGTTCGTGGCACTAGAGCCACTGTTGTCAACGGTATTAGACATTTGTAGGTTTGAAGGTAGAAATCAGAGGTGAGGGCTTTGATATCATGTAAGAAAAACAGTAGAGAAATGCGTAGGTTGTAAAGTAATTTGAGGGAATAAAATCTTATTCACCTTGTAATGTATGTACAGAGAACTATTTATACTACTTTATCTAAAATGCTATTGGTTGAATCTCCTAGAATTAAGAAAAATATTCTAACTACCTAACATGTGTATTTGCTAGCTATACAGAATTAGATGGAAGAAGAGGAAGAAAAAGACAAAAGAGGAAAATAGTAAGAGAATAAGAGTAAAACAATAGAGCATGTCCACCGAAAGCATCACGGTACAATGGAGCTAGTCCACTAGGAGCATTACAGTTCAACTCACTGTTTTTGGGTCCTTTATCAAATAATAATAGTAATATCAATACAAATAAAGATAGTTGATATTTTAAATTTATATTATTATGATTTTTAGACATGTTTAGTTAAAATTAAAAGGTATATAACACAATGTAATAAAGGATTATTTTGTAATTTTATAAAATTTAATGATTATTTTATAATTTTAAGAATTACCAAAAATGTACTTGATATTGACTACGTCAATGCTAAATTAATAAATGATTAACATCTTGTGATAGCAGTTAAAAGTAAATGCACAATGATTTTCAATTAAGTTAGCCAAGTTCAAAGGTAGAATTAATGAACAACACAATATGAAATATATATTATTGGTTTACTCAAATTTCTAAAATAATATAATACAATAATTTGAAATCAAAACATGTTTTTGTTATTTTATTTATGTTTGTTACAAGCACGACCAAAAGTGTAATTATGCAAATTGTTTTTTATAGTACGAGATATTGTGATTACGAAGAGAATAATTTCATTGTGGTACAAAATTAGTGCATATAATTTAAATAGAAAATAAAAGGAAATTATGCTTTAAACTTTGTTAAATTTCATAAGATTAAGTCCAAATAAACCGAGCATAAATAAACTTGTTAAATTTTGTAAGATTGAGTTCAAATAAACTAAACATGTACAAAGTCAAATGAAGTTTCATAATAAAACTAATTAGTAATAGAAGAAGTAACTCACTAGGTTTATATGTATACTCAAGGTCGTATTTTTTTCTATGTGGGATAAACTCCTACTTATATTTCAACATACCCCACCTAAAGTGTAGGTTAATTTAAAGTCCAACACGTGACATAATTTAATTATATTGAGGTGGTGTCGACTGATCCAAGAATACCAAGAACAACTTGCTATGATATCACGTAAGATTGAGTCTAAATAAACTGAGCACATACAAATATGTTAAGTTTTATAAGATTGGACTCGAATAAAGTGAATACATGTAAACTCAAATAATATTCTATCCTAAAATCAATTGGTGATAGAAGAAGTAACTATATTCACGCTCAATGTAATATATTATTTCTATGATAAACAAATTCCCAATTATATTTCAACAAACTTTGAGAAGTTTCTAAGAGATTCCCATTGTTTAGAAATCTTGAGCTTATCTACGGATTCATGTCATATGACTAAAAATAAAATAGATCGAAGATGCAATAACATTATAATGTACAGAAGAAACAACAAAATAGTAAATTATAGTAAAGTTATTGCGATGATAAGGTCTAAACACGTGGCATTGCTCACTAACTTCTTTCATTCTTACGAGTTATCAGTGCGAAGAACAGGCACCAAATGCGACCGACAAAGATCGCCACCATACCCATCTACGCCCGTCTCCTTGAAGATTGCGCTTCCAACAAGAACCTAATTACCCTCATTCAGGTGCACGCCCAGGTTATTTCCAATGGCATTCACTACAACGACTTCATTCGCTCAAAACTCGTCTCCGCCTATGCCTTATGCGCCCAAATGCACCATGCAACTCTTCTGTTTTCCTTCACAAATCGGGAACCCACTTTCCTTTTCAATACCCTCATCAGAGCCTACGCTTCCCTTAAACTTTTCTCCGATGCTCTTGCCTTCTTTCGCCGTATGCTTGATGCCCGAAAGCCCACTGATCGCCGCACTTTGCCCAGCGTACTGAAGTGTTGTGCTGGGCTATCAGCGTTAAGGCTCGGAAGACAAGTCCATGGGTTCTTATTGGTAAATGGATTGGTTTCAGATTTAGCAAATTCGAATGCATTGGTTAGCATGTATGCGAGGTGCGGGGATTTTTGTGTAGCGAGGAAAGTGTTCGAGGTAATGCCTATGAGAAATGAGGTTTCTTGGTCCTCGATAATGACAGGGTATGGGATGCATGGTAAGGCTTCTGAGGTGTTGGTATTGTTTGAAAGGATGGTAGGAGAGGGAGTGAAGGCGGATGCAGTGTGTTTAACCGCAGTTTTGAGCGCGTGTAGTCATGGAGGGATGGTGGAGAAAGGAATAGAATATTTCGAGATGATGGAGAGGAGGTTTGGAATAAGACCCAGGTTGGAGCATTATACATGTATGGTGGATATGTTGGGGAGGGCGGGGAAGGTAGAGGAGGCAGAAGAGATGGCATTGAAGATAGAAGAAGAGACAGATGAGGCATTGTGGAAAGCTTTGTTAGGGGCTTGTCGTATTCATGGGAAGATAGAGATAGCTGAGCGAGTTGCACAGAGGGTTTACGGAGGAGGCTGAGGCTGAAACTGATTGATTGTATCATCTTTTCGAGATTCGTTGGTGCGTAGACAATACTAATTCCTCGTCCCTATGTCATCATCGGATGTGTGAATGATTTTCTTCTTCAGACAAATTTATTGATTTCCTTGCTCAGATTCTTCTTATTTACTCTAAAATGGTTTCATAACTGCAGAGCAACTGGAATCGTCGCAGCACTTTGTGGAGATTTATCTACAATTATTCAAGACTCTTGCTCTTGCTTCAAAGTAGCCTTCTGTTCCTGTCCCTGCAATTACGGTAAATTGTTGAATATATAATCATTCTGAGAATGCCAGAGCTGTTCGATCGCTATTGTTGCCAATGCTTGCTTACGTGCATAAAAGAATATGTTGTGTTCTTGACAGGAAACTCTATCCTCCAGTTGCATTCCAGTGTTGTATACTTCTCTCAAAGTGTTCAATGGGGTTCGAACAATCCCACCAAAAAAGATGTACATCTCATTTCCTAGCTCTCGCTTTAAGAGTTCCCACACCTCATCATTTGGCTTCTGGAATTTCTTTAAAGTAAAAGAACAATGTCCAAGGATGCTTCTTGTTTTTTCCCATTAAAGTTCAAACCTGCAAGAGGGTTCATACAAGGACATCAAAAAGTGGCATCCTGCAGTCAACTGATGCCTCTCCCCTTACATGAGTTTGCTATGAAGCAGTTCCTATTAAATAGTTGGTCAGACACTAGTTACCGAGTGGCGGGGCATAGTTTTTGGTCAACATAGCAATGGTGTCGGTTACTGTCTGCAATCAAAGCTCCTAAATGTGGAAAGTGATATTTGCATAATTGATCAACTCTAAAACGACCTTTGCATTAGTTCACAAATTACCTTGCGAAAGCCATCCGTAAACCATGCAGTTCCGTTGCTATATTGGAACAAATTCGGAGATGTGCAGTGAAGCCCACTAACCATCTACCAGAAGCATCACTTAACAAGGATAAAATCTTTTGTTCAATATTATGATATCTTATTTTATCCCATAAATTTTAGCTATTTATCTATACGAATTTTACGTTTATTTATGCGAGATTGACGAGAGACTTATATAAATAAATGATTAAGATTTATAGAATAAAATAAGATGTTATAAAATTAGATAGAAAATTTGAACTCCGCTTAGCAGTCAACGGGTTCTTGCAATGTCCGGATTACCACGTGATGTCTCGTTAAGCTTGACCACATTAACTGTAGAGGGCAGCCATCGAATTTGCTTGCTATGCGATGAGACCTTGGATGTATGGGCCCTTGTATGAACCAGTGAAGATAATATTTTGAACAATATCAGCCCTAAATCATCGGGCTCATCAGTTTGAAAGACCACTCTACAACTACTAGTCCGCATTCTCCAAGCTGCAGTTGCCAACAAAATCACCTCCCTAGTCTCCCGTGTCTTTCACATCTAAGATACTCCTAAGCCAAGTTTGAACATCAACAAGAAAAAAGGTGACGCTGTGTGTGGGCAAAATAATTTGTTCCCACACTTTCCTCGCTGTTGGACAATCCCGCAAAGCAGGTAACACATCTTCCTCTCAGGAACCACAAATACTACATTTAGCCTCATGAGCCAAACCCCAAGCAAAACGCAAAGCTCTATAAGCTGTTTGAGTGGTAAACTTTCCATTAGCAGTATAATTAATGCCATATATATGCATCATGCATGTCAGAGGCTTGGGGAAGAGGATACCCCAAAATAGTGATAACAACTTCCATCGGAAGTTGAGCAAAAATTAACTTAGAATTCAACAAAAATGGGCTCCTAATAAAATCACTAACATGTATTAATATCAACATAAGAAGGAAGGGAGGAAGGCAAATACTCCACTACAGGCTTATCTAGCCAACAATCCGTCCAGAATTTAACACTGCGGCCACTGCCAATCCGTTTAGCCAAACAATCCATGGGAAGTTTCAAATTAAGCACCAACTAACCCTCTCCAAGAATACGACCAGGCAGTAGAAGCACCAGTCGAAGCAAGAAAGTCAAAAACATCACCATTAATACAATACTTTGCCGTTAGAACTTTAACCCATAGACTCTCTGGTTCAACAAGAAATCTCTAAGCAGTTTTCTGAAGCAAAACATCATTATGAAATTTCATTGAAATTTGAGTTTCATTTTGTGCAACATGAAAAAATATTTAGGAAGCATAGAATGATATTATCCTTCTTGTCTTTTAGTGTTATTAGTAATATATATTGTTTAATTAAGACATTAAAAATTGGATTATAAATTATAAAAAAGACATGTTGAGTGAGTAAACGCTAAAAGAACTATAAATTTAGGTACTTTAAGGTATTTATTATCTTTATATTTAGTTGTCCTTTTCCAAATACTAACAATTTTAAGCAAAAATGTAACCAAATAAAATAAAACATGTGTACACGTCAATGTAAATGACATGTTTTATAGCAACTTTGATTTTCAAATACTCATAGGTTGAAAGTATATTTTGAACATTAATGCATATAATATAATATAACTAAAACCCTAATGTTTTGAATCGTTTAAACTAAATTTAACATTTTTAAAATATTCAGAACAAATCCTAAATAGACGACCATTTGATGGCCAGTTAACTATTATGTCAATATTGACATGGTATGCTTTTATATTTTTTAATAGAAACTGTCACATTATTATTATTTAATTAATCAGAAAGTAAGTTTTTATATCACGTGACAGTGAGAGCTACTATTATACATTTTAAATAGTAGATTGCCATTTGTCACGTGAAAGTAGGATTTATTGTTATACAATTCGGGCAATCAATTCTACTTACTATGTGGCAATAGATTTTACTATTTATTTAAAAATAAAAATAATATTACGTCAATATTAATGTGACATTTAGTTAATAAAGACTTAATTCTGTTAATTTTTTTTTATCAATTTAAGGTTTGTTTTGAATGTTTTAATAATATTGAGAGAATTTGAAAAGATAAGGTTTATTTTGTATTTTGTTATAAACATGGGCATTTAGTGGAATTCAGTGTAATGGAATCCATATCTTGAATATGTCTAAGTACTTTGCTTTTTACTAACATTCGGTATTGATTATTGAGTATCCATTTGCTTCTTATGGGATAGGGAATAAAAGGTGGATACTTACCTATTAACTTGACAAATTAAAAGAGTCAAAAGCATCTATTACCTTTTCCCAAGAAAACAAAAGAGTGAGGCAAAACTGCGGCCTCAATTACCATTTTTACACTCTCTACCAACAGCAAGAAGAAGAAAGATAATCATCCTAGCTCGTCAAGACATCGATTTAATGAAAGAGAGAAAATATACTAACGCGTAAAGGTGTGTAAAAAGAATAACAAAGTTTTGTAAAGAATTGTCGAGGGAAAATGTCACTGTATTCCCTTGAGAAGGAGCAATTTATAATATACACATATTTACAAAGGCCAAACTCACATAACTTAGCTTGCTATACTAATACTAATTAGCTAACATATGTACATATAATAGATCAAGCCCAAGTAATTACAACTAATTACGTACGTAGCCTAATACTTTCCCTCAAGTTAGAGCATAAAGGTCCCGATGTTTCCCAAGAGGTTTCCTAAGAATGTCTGCAAGCTGGATATAAGAGCGAACATGTTGAGCGAGAAGATGACTAGCTTGTATATGATCACGAACATAGTGGCAATTAACTTCAATTTGCTTGATGCGTTCGTAAGAAACTAGATTGAAAGGAGTCCAGATTTTCTGTTCAATATTATAGTGTCTTATTATATTCAATAAATCTCAACCATTTATTTATATGAGTTCCGCGTATCACAGGTAGTAATTATCATGCAGGCGATATTTAGCCTTGACAAACGAACGGGAAACCGTTTGCTGCTTCTTAGTCTTCCATAATATCGGGGAGGGACTTACTATTGCTTACCAAATCAACTCAACTCTCTTACCAACGAGGCAAAAAGAAGCAATTAACTCTTTTGGAAGAAAGCAAAAGGTCCTAAATAAGGAATTATCTATTGCTTCTTCTTCGTACCACCTCCATTTCCTTTTTTGACCACTGAAAGGATACTTAAACACTATGTAAATACTAAAACATCGCTAATTTTACACAAAGTATGAAACCTTTGTCCATGTTAGCGCTACGTGAAAGGCTTAAATTGCAAATATATGGTGATTATATTTGAAAATTACCTTTTCAGTTTTAAATGAATCCCTTTACTTAATTAGCAAAACACAAAAATAATTAAGGCTGTTATACATTAGTGTTAGGAATTTAGACCTTCCAAACCCACACCCAAGGATATTTAATAGACAAAAATATCAAAAAATAACAACAGAATAATCTTTTATAAAAGAACTAGTGAAGAAATGTGTACTTC
>JANSVB020000165.1:727799-749492 GCA_025504935.2 Erythroxylum haughtii | reverse complement strand
TTAATTTCAAACCCCAGGATGATAAAATGTACAAGCAGACAAAGTTTACTTGCATCATAATATTTTCAGCCAAGTTTGAGCTTTAGGACTCAATCAGAGTTTTCCCTATTTTATCCTTTTTTATGTTGCTCTTATTTTTAGATTTGAAAACAAACTCTCTATCAGTTAAGGATAAGACTGTATTTCTGAATCTCTTCAGACCCTGCATCTCAGTGAAACTTTCAACTATGTTGTCTTTAAAAAAATTGGGCCCTATCTTTATTGGATGATTCCTCAATGTTGAGAAATAAACCTCCTTGGATAAGATGATAATTAACTGGATTGCGTTAACTTAGTCACTATCTCTCATCTTCAAGTTGCTGCATCTTCTGCATGGCAACATGTAAATTCCGCATGATTACATGTCTGGGCACTGATCATTTTCCCGTGTTACAAACATTGTTAGATATTTGATTTCTTCTTGATTAGAAATCAAGTACATCCTTTCTTAAACTTTAATGCCTGAACAAATTTTGGTGTCTGCATTGGCTTGTACTTCCATGAGTTTCAGATGTTCACTATGTACCACTAACTCACTAGAGGTACTGATCAGGCTAACAGTAGTTGCAAAATTTAAGTTTGCTGTTGATTAGAGACCCAGATATTCAAATTGCTGCAATCTTCTACTTCTGCCTAGCATATGCTAAATGGAATAGCACCACATTGCAATTTTAACACCCTTTCTTTGAAAACTTTAGACTTTGGTTTAACTACCACTTCTTAAAATCTTGACATGTCCATACCATTTTTGTTAGGTTATATTGTTGATGTGCTACATCGTATGCACCTTGGAGTGTATGGGCATCTCTGCCCATAATGTTTGATTTGTAATTGTGGTTTTAGTCTCAACGCAGCAAGAGTACTGAGTTCGAGTATAATGCTGAAGAGGAACGTGTTGCAGATGTTAAGGATTAGGAAAGATGGATATCTAATAGCTGGAGAGACCATCGCCAACTCTTCTGCAGATGAAAAGGTAATTGGTGATAGAAGTTGTGGCATCGGAGGCCAGTAAGGTGTTTCAGTATATGTTGATATGCTTGGGAAGCTTTTCAATGTACTTACAAATTTTATACCTATGGGACTAGGAGCCTCATGTATTGAATCCGAAGTTATCACTTTCGTCTTTATTACCAGTACCTTAGATTCATAGAAAGTACTGAGTTGGCAAAGATGAAGTTCTTTTATGTAATTTGATACGTTCTTGAGATGATGGTTAATGGTTCAATGTTCGTGCTAGATACCTCCCACCCTCCCCAAGCTTATAATTGACTACTTCTCAGCATATTAAATCTTTTATGCACAAACCTAATTGTTGAAATATAACGTGAGAGTTTGTCAGAAGAAAGAAGACTAACATATAAGTCTAGTGAACTATTCCACCTATCACCAATTAATTTTAGGATAAAACTTCACTTAGACTTGTATGTGATCTAACTTTCCTTCTCATATGAGCTCATAGGCTCATTGTAAATTCTAACACTAATAATATTGTTACCTGTTTGTAAATATAGAAGCAATCCAGTAGCCTTTCCAGTTCAACCTCGAACATATGGTCTGTTTCAAGCATAAAATATGCAAACATAATTTACCGTGACGCAAGAACATTTCTGGTCTTGGACTAATTTCCCTTGCTGTATGACACTGCATTATTTTCTTGGTTTTTTTTTTCTTGTTTCAAATTTTATTTTCATAATGACATTTTCGTTAAGATCAAAAGAATTACTCATGGACCTGTTTGAACTCATTACCTTCTAAAACCATCCCACTCACATAGGTCCTGCAGTTACTATCATGTAATACGAGGAATACAACGCATCTAGCTTCAAGTCAGATGAATGAAAACTGATACTCATACAAGACAAGGAAGGCGCAAAAGAAAAAGAAAGCTTCCTGGTAAAAAACTGTAAACCCCTTCATTCCATACCCCGTATCCCTATACAGTTAAGCGACGACAAAGCTCCACTATTATGCAACCCCTTGTGCTTCTGCCACACTTGAGTCATTGTGCTTCCCAACAGTATGTACTACAATCATGAATCAGTCTACCTCTGAAGGAACAGAACCTTGGAAGTTCAACTTTGTCACTTCTATCTAATTGATTCCGTGAGGCTAAACATCATCTATCTTTGGGAGATAATAAGAGGTTAATGAAAATTAGAACTACCTGACACTGGAGTCCATGTCAGTCATGGCAAACCAAAGAAGGCATGCTCTTAACATATCCAGAGTAGGGAACTAGCAGGCAGCTCACTGTAAGCTACTAGGCCTACCAGTTGCAGCGATTGATGGAGCTCGAGAAACAGCTTGATGAACCATCATATTGTTGTTCTCCAAAATATTGGCTGATGATGTGCTTCCCTTCATAGTTTGCTCCAAAATACGTACAAGGGACACGAATATTTCCATCCTTGTTACATCTCTGTTTGCCTGAATATAAATATTTTATCTATCATTTATAAGTCGATATAAGTTGAGCATAATAGTCACACTCTTAGTAATCATACTGCCTATCTATTTACTTGTTTATGAAGTACAATACTAACAATCGTGTAGAATACATTGACACCAACAGTCAATGTTTAGGAGATACTTATGTTACTGAACAATTGTCTTTGTACAGACTTGTCAATGGAGTTGCACAATTGAAAATAATAGTTTAAATACTAGTTCCACATACAAAAACATAAAGATTTCTTAAGCGCTTGTTTGCACAAGAGCATGACAAGTCAGACCCTTGGTTGAGATCGAATCAGAGAAAAATCTAAACAAGCTGAGCCAAAGCTCCAGTGAACTAGATTTTAGTCTTAGAAAAGTTAGCCGCTCAATTCACTGCCTCGGCAATTCAAAGAAATTTTTGCAGATTATTCAATGCAGCTCATTACATGAAGGCAGCACTTTCCATCAAAGAACTCATTGCACCCAACTAAGAATGTCATGTCAAGGATATAAAAGAATTTAAGCAAAGTACAACTTCAGAAAATAAGGAGATTTGAAGTATCTTTTTTTTATATAAAAAAAGGATCTTATGCATCACTGAGGGTCAAGTAGGACAAAAATGATGCAATTGTTCATTTTCTAGAACTCACCTCAACAGCAAAGCGTGCCCAGATCTTGTCATTTCGAGCTTCCATAACCCCCTTCAAGATTGTCAGTCCCAATCCTTTAATTAGGTCGGCTATTTCGAGAAAGATACCACATTCTTCACAAAGCATCTGCCATAAGACAACAAATATGAGAAATCCATAAAAATGATTTGAAAGGTCCAGCATCTGGATTTATAAAAAAAATGCTTATTTGCTACCTCCACAAGCATCTGACGAGGTGGATTCAAATCCTCAACTATTATAGGACAGACCATAGATTGTGAACCAACTTCAAAAGCCCAGGTTGCTCCTCCATCAAAATTATCTTTTAAAAGTAGTCCACCTTCCTTGCTAATAATCTGCACATTCATACAAGAATCAGCTATGCGTCCAAAGAAAATTCATATGCCGAATAAGAATGTCATCAAAAAAAGATGTTCAAGAAACATGCAGAAGTTAGCATCATTTTACTTATTCCTGATACAACTTTATCGGATAATGTCCAGCCAAATAATTTGAAAAGGCATATAGATATCTATAATGACCTGAAGACAGTAAATTGTATCCATACCTTTGACTCCCCTGTTTGTTTTAGCTTGTCTGCATGCTTAATCACACTTTGCAAGAAAACCATATGCTTGATTGTACGCTCAAGCAGAGCATCTATGCTACACTGTTGACCCACAAAAATGGATGAATGAGTGCATAAGTTTAACTAATATCTGGGACAATCATAACTAAAAAACAAAAGAGTTAAGGGTTTCATTACTTTCGTGCCATTCGGTACAATTTCTCGCAACTCTTTCACACGATCTTGGATCATCTGACGATCTTTCGGCCTGGGTCGAGGATTCTCTCCTGGTTTTAACCTTTTGCGGTTGGGTTTACTCAATTCCTCACTTTTCTTGGAAAATGCAGTTGAAATACTGCAATCAGGCCTCATGTTATGAGCCTGCTCAACCCACGAACTCAGCTGAGACCCACAAATTGAAGTGGATTGGGAAGAAGCTCCCTTGTCACCCTTCACATAGTCAGATCTGATAGAGCTAGATGCTGTGGTTCCAGCTTTGTCCAGAGACTTTTGAAGATCAAATGACCCCCTGTTCGGTTGATTAGGCACGTCAAGACGACCACGATTGCAAGAATCACTGGGAACAGAAGAAGTGCTCATCTTTGTCAATGTTGTTCTGCATGAAACATTGTCATCTGAGCTCTGATTTGCAGCAGACTGGGCCCTAGATACCACAGCATCTAAAAGATGATCATTATCCATTGCTGAGAAAATGCTATTGCCTGCTGTCCATTCCTTGATTGAGTAAATATCGCAACTTGCATCCTGCATATTCATAACGGTTAAGGCATCCTTGCTCAGATTTTGTGTATTTGAATGCGGCCCATCTGAGAATGAATTATTCCAGGCGCCATAGATTAACTTGCTTTTAAGATCCACACCCAAAATATCATACAAGTCATCTCCTGATGGAGGATGCTGATTTCCACTTGCATGCTTCAGGCAATCAAGACCAGTACCAGAAATGTTCTCAACCAATGACAAAGACTCTTCTAGCTGAGTTGATGAAATGTTAAATGCTTGAAACAAATCATTATCTAGTTCTTCTTTAACATCAACTAATTCTCCTTTGATAGGCTTCATGCCTGAGGACATACTGTTGCAGTCAGAAAGCATCTCACTACTGCTAACTTGAGGAACCAGTGTGGATGAAAGAAATTCCTCTGCCATTGACGTAACAACACTTTGGGGCCCAATGTCTTCCAGATATGAAGCTAGCAACTTTTTTGGATTTATATTAGAGCTTGGAATAGAAGATAGCTTCATATGACCATCCAATTTGTTTGGTAAACCTGTACAAGAAGTAAGTGAACCTCGATGAGAATCACTAAGCAACACTTTATTTGTTTGTGGCAAGGGTAAGCTTTGTGATGCATCTCTATTGTTACTGATGCAATCGTGAATGGCATCTGATAACATCAATGATTTCGGGAAGCTATTACCAGCGATGGATTTGCCAGTAACAGGTTGATATTTAAACCCAGCCATCGAATTGTTTGAAGTGGCGTGCTGGCTCAGCCATGCATCAAAATTTGAGGGAAGCAATTCCGTTTCAAAAACATTTTCTAGGGGGTTTCTGAAAGCAGACCCTGACTTCATCAATGAGCTACTTTTCACTTCAGAGTGGCCTTCAAAAGATTTAGCCACAAGATTGTCCACATGTGGCATACTATAAGCCATAACTGTTGAACTCTGGCCAGGTCGAGAATGAGAAGTTTGACCCAAAAAATTAGAAGCCTGAGCTGATATGATTTGCTGACTAGATCCTTCAGTGCACATAGTAGTAGAGTTTATCATGTGTGTGGAAATAGGAGCTCCATCAGAAATCGGCACGCCAATTCTTTCAATTGAGTCCTTTGTTGAATGGTAACCAGACAGAAGAGCTCCAGGGTTGCATCCTAGTTGTAGGATCAAACTCCTTACATTATTCACGAAGCCCATGTTCTCTGTAATCTAGGAAAAATAAATAAATGGATTAGAAAGCAACAAACAACCTACTTTATTTGAAGAGTATAAGAAAAATTTAGGCCAACGAACAAAGGCTGTTTCGCAATTGGTGCTAGAAAAGACATATTGCATAAGCAGGCAACCTGAGAACCTCCAAATGTAAAGTAGGTTCAAAAGAAATTATTAAAATTGATGATATTGCATGCGGCTTCATTACATTAGAGTGCACCCATGCTTTGCAATGTGAAATGTCACATCAACAACTATTGTAAAGTAGAATAAAAATTACTGCTTCAATAAGCTCTAAATTCTAAAAGACATTATATCATTTATTGAATTGTAGTGAAGCCATCGTGAATAACACTGAGATAGAGAAGGCAGAACAAGACACTCCCTACTCACTGAATACACATCCAGAAATTTGCCAGGTGGATATAACTCAACAGGCCAGCTAAAGCAGAACATAATAACTTTGTTGGAAAGACCAACATATGAAACAGAATCCAGATGATTCAAATGTGGAACAGGCCACCCCATAACTCAACTTGAATCCAAGATCATTTACATTAACAATAACAAAATTCATCATATGATTGATACTCCCAAAACCAACATTCACGACAAGAACAGAATGCAGTTAACTCTTCCACGTATTCAAAATCAGAGAAAAATGCACTTACAGACAACAAAGAACCAACTTGAACAACACCATAAGGAAAAGCAGGAATAACTGCAACCGTCTGCAACCAAGTTAACATACTATAATCAGAAAGCAAGTTAAGTATATTTGAAAGATGAATGGAAAGCAATACAAACCTGCACGCCTGCTGAAAATTGGTGATGTAACTCATTCAGTACCTAAAAGCAATGACAAATATTTAAGTTATACAAAGTCTAGCCACAAAGATACGAATGTTTACTATTAACCAAGATAGACAAATGGAATTATAAACAAGACTATGAAGTTTTATCTGCAGTGTAAATGCCATACTCAAAAGATCATAACATAGTAACATTACGTGAAGACAAGCATGTATCAGGGTTTTAGAGGATTAGATCTTTCACACAAAAGTGACAAATATTTTCCATAATAAAAGTAATAGCAAGAAACAAAAAGGATTTCATTTTCAATAGACTCAATGGCCTCCATCAATTCAGCTTCGCTTATTGGGCCACTCGCCACTGGAGAAACAGAATTAAGTAGGATACCTCTGGTGGACATAGATCTCCAGTGTACATGTTTGTTAGTATCCAATCATGCTTCCCTGTAAATGCAGCTCGCCCAACTATTCTGGAAACAAGAAAAGCAGACTTCAAGAACTCAATGACCACCAAATAAAGCAACAAAAAATGTAATGAAGGCAAAAGTTACCCCTCGCCAACTACATAAACTTGGTTATTCAGCATCATTTTGTCAACAAGCATCTGAACTTTATCTCTTGCTTGAAACTCAGGATTCAGGAAGTGAGTATCAGAGCCACAGAATCCTTTATGCTCCCCAAAAAGTAGTTCAGAGTTTTCAGGACCACAGTTGGGTTGAGGAACTGAACTTGGGTTTAGTTCGCAGTAGCATTCTTCCCAAATCAACAACCTGCAAGTTTAAAGTTCATATTAGAGGGACTATCTTATACAGTGCAGATAACAAGAGTACAGATTAAACACAAAAGCCCAACAACTTTTTATGTGTGCAGCTAGACAGGTAAAAGAGTATTAAGAGAAAAGTAAAAAGATTGATGACCGTCTTCTAAATTGATTCTTTTTCCTTTCAGTTCCGTAACACTAATCACAGAAGCCAAATAGAGATAAAAAGGAACTTATAACTTAACCCTTTTTCCTAAGAATTAGAAAAAAAAAAAAAGATAGAATAGATTCAAACAGAAAAAAAGACAAACTCCAAATCAGTAGCTTTGAGAAGCAAAGTAAGTCCAAAATAGAAATGGTTGAATCAAACAAATACATCAATTTTTCACTAGGATTCTTAAGGACAAAGCAAAAGGAACCATAATACAAGGTTCCAAAAATAGGAATAAAAGGTCTACTTGGTAACACATTACATCAAGACAAACAATTAATACAAGACTCTATTTCCTTCTCTCTGCTCCTCTTTTCTGGCCACCGAGAAAATAATAAGAAAAGTAATATTTAAAGAACTTTGTTTTTCCGCTTCCACGAAAAATAAACACCGTAACACCAAAGTCAAAAACGGAAACTTTTTTCTTCGATGCACCATCTAATAATAAAACAGACAATCAAAATGAAAAAGCCTATCAGTCTAAACTATTTGATCCGTTTAAAACCTTATTTGGCTATGATGCCGGAGACTCCAGCTCCTGAAAAAAGCAAGGCAAGGGGAAAAAACACCATCATAGAATAAGATTCATTTTTTTTAGTTCATATTCGCCCCATTTTCCGGTCAACCGAACAGCCACATCTCGAGAGAAACGCCAAAACAACAAACTAAACAATCAAAAACAAAGCCAGCCATTTTGGACCAGACGCATGTAACTCCCAGCAACCAAACCCCAGAAAAAAGACACAATCAAAAGAATATTTGATGAAGAGGAAGAGAAGTTACTTAGGATTTTGGCAACCGAGCTTCCAGAAAACAGCGTAACACCACTGGTTAAAACCGCACAAAGTCTTTAACACTTCTCTCAACAAATTGCCCATCTCTGATCACTTCTCAAGAACCCCACCTTCTTTCAATCAAGCAGCAACAAGAACAACTAAATACAGAACAGTACTGAAAAAAAAAGGAAGTGCTACTCCAAGTCAAGAAAGACTCTGCACATTTCCACACGCTAACTTCCACGACACGATCCTCTCCCCGCCTGCTTCGTCCTCGGACCGCCGCTTCTCTTCCTCTCCGGATCCAAGCTTCCAGCCGCCAACGTCCTCCTTCGGCAACCCATCACCGCCACACCCCACCTAACTACAAAGCAGAGAAGACCAAGCAAAGAGTAGCAGTGGTAGTAGTAATCGTGGTAGCGTTCGGCTAGATTATTCCACGAGCTTCTAACTTGAAGGTGGCCATGAGTTGCTCCATGCTCAGACAAACAAAAGATTACTACCTAACCAAAGTGAAAGAAAGAAGCTGGCTTTAATATGTGAAAAGAAGAGCTAGCAGAAATGGGTTTTGTAGTTAGCAGCAGCAGTGAAGGGTTTGATTGAGCTCTGCAGATGAGTGAGAAAAGAGAAGTCTCAGGCTTTTGGCTCTGTGTTCTCTGTATGTGTGCGTCTTTTTTTACTCTCTCTCTCTCTACCTTTGTTTTGTGTTCTTATAAGTGAGAGAGATTGTGGGAATCTCCGAACTTGAACTTTGAAAAGTGGGCGCCAATTTTCACCAAAATTACACCGGATGCCACTGTGAGATTGTAATAAGAGAAGTGGGGGTTGCTGTCGTGCTAACGTCAGTTTAGTGTAGGATTGTCTGTTCCTGTGCTTTATGTGAAATTACCAAAATGGGGTTCGACCAAAACCATAAATTTACAAAGTTGGTTTTGTAAAATTTTTAAGATGCAGGAAAAGTTGGGAACTAATTACTCTGCTTTATTCTATCCATAAAACTTTTAACTATTTATTTTGTGAAACTCACGCGGGATTCACGCAAATAAAATTTTAACTATTTATTTTGTGAAATTCACGCAGGATTCACGTAAGATCTATACAAAATTTACATAAATAAATAACTGAGATTTATTGAACATAATAAAATACTATAATTTTAGATAAGAGATCTGCACTCGAAAAGTTACGGTGGCGGTGGGCGAGAGGACTGACGGAATGTTTAGTGATGCAAGAGAGGGAAGGTAATGGTGAGAGTGAATTTGACCTCTTGTGCCTATTCCAACCATAGCCTGCTTGGACCAACAAAAGTGTATTAATAATTGATTATATAATTTTATTATAAGCTTGTAACGACTTCGATTTGTCGTTTCAACTGCATCGTCTATCAAAATTGACAACTTCATTTTGAAAATTCAGGAAAAAAAGGATTAAAGATCATGTCAACTATATAAAGAACTGAATTTCTGGAGCATTTTAGTCTACGAGAAAGAGCTGAACACGCAATGGATGCTTGGTTTATTCCACATTCCTTAAATGGTGTTGTACTGAACGAGAGGAACTTAATTTGATAATCAGGTTTGAACATTTCTGAGCCGAAACCACATTACCTGTCTCAGCAACAACCCTTTGTTAAGTCACTTTCTCTACTCTCCTTGACAGTGAGACTGCCGTTTAAACAAACGGTCTGAATCAATTCAGAATTTAAATACTTCTGAATATTACCACAGTAGGATCATCTTTTATTACAAAGTACGATAAGAGCTCTTCTTGTACTTAAGAAGAGGAAACAAGAACAGTGAGGCTCAAAGTTCCAAGTCCCAACAAAACTCTTGGCCTGTCTGGTATATTTGATTGATATGCTGGAGACATCGAAACACCAACGTTTTCAAATGTCTATAAACCATTTTTCACCCACAACACCCCAGGCCGATGAAGCATAAAAAGATTCCTACTTTATATGCTACACCATCGCTAAAACTTATGTTGTTGTTACCACTTCCAAGAAAGTGGTTGGCTTCCAATTACACAGCCCTCAGCTGTGTTTCTGCTAATACCACCTTTGAATACATTTATTTTCAGAGCTCGAATCACGAGCTTACCAAACGATCAACAAATATAAATCTCAAAGTGTAACTGGATTCAATCTTTTTCTGGATGGCTTGTTACGGATAACCTTAATTAATATGCTCGTGGTGTTTTATATGTGTAAAGAAAAGTAGGGTTTGAAAGCCAATGGCTAGCTCCTTTGATCTTTCTCTTCACTTGGTGTAACATTGCCGGGGGCCAACTGCAGTTTGCATTGTCTAAAGTCCATCCTCTAAACCCTTACGGTTTCTGTGCCATGCAAGTGGGTTCACGATGCATCTATATAATCCTATAGCATTTAGGGTAATACAGCCAAAAGATTTCATCTTCTCTCAAAATTCGACATTACATTCTTTGAGGAACAAGAAAAGAAATTATTGGTTCTTGTTGTGTTTATGTGACACACAACTAACATCTCTATTGTTTATGAAGCCAGAGAGTGGAGAAGAACAAAATGTCTCTCGATTCAACTCTGCTTCTGCGTTTTCTATCCTTTTCTTGTTGTTTCAGGAAGTTTTTTTATTATATGGTTAGGTTGGCTGACACGCCGGTTCTTCATTAAACTATAAGTTTCACTTGTTTTGCCTCTGTATTAATATACATAGGATAATCACAAACTTCCTTTTAAGATTCTGAAAATTGATAAATAATCCTCTAGCTACATGGTGGGTGAGTAGGTTGTGTACCCGGAGAAGATAGATGTAGCTAGCACTTGATTATGATACATTAACCGTTAATCAAAATGCTGCAAAAAAATATGATTAGAAACGGTGGTGGGGCATAAAAAAGCTGATGTTCGTTGGTGACTGGTCTCTCTGTCACTTTTTGAGGATCATAAAAAGCAGGAGATGCTAGTTGGAGACACATGACATGAGAGGATGTTGTGTTCTTTTTGTGTCTGTAATTTTCCCAACTGGTAATTTTATATGGTAATAATTTTGTTGGGAAGTGGGTGAAAAGATTCCTGCTCCAAGGTAAACGAAAGAATGTGTCCCTTTCTGTCGTTTTATATTGTTTCTCTTCTTTGTTTATTCGCTGCCTCACTCCATAGTTCTGCAATGAATGTTGGAGTATGTTCTACTCAATCAGACAATCATCTGTTTTTCTTAAAAAGTAAAAGGGGAGGGAGGACCAAAGCAAAATAATCAGATTGATAGATAGGCCCAAATTCAGCTAAATTGGTCCCCTGAAGACCACAAGGATATATTCATAGAAAAGGAAACTCAATTACAGAAAGGTTGCCAAATGAGATTACTGAAAATTTTGGGTCAAGAGTAGAAAAAGTTGGGTTAGGTTGGGAGAATGAGTTCAAAATGGTTTTCAAGTTTGAGATATGCATATCTTTCTTTCCACCTTACAAATTTGATTCGGTCCACTTAGGCATAGATACAGAACAGTTGTCTAACTAATAATCACCCCAAAATGATACGTATGAGAATGTGGGTGCAGAGTGAAAGGTCATATGAATATGATTATAGACCCTACATCCTTTAACCCAAGTCAAATCACTTCAGTGTTGACATATTGAATTAGGAGTATTACACGTATCTCTTTCGCATCGTTCATATCCGAAAGCTTATACTTCCTTTTTTAATACTTTAGTGCATAGTGTTGAGAAGAGATAAAAACAAGCACGAGATTGTTGACTCCTTGGACATTGATGTTACTTTACTCCCAATTATTTTTCCCAAATTTATAAACTTTTATTCAATTATTGTCGTTCTAGATTTGAAAGTATTGACGAGGCTATTGTTTTGTTTACTTACATCCCAACCTAAGGTCATTATTAATGTTTTATAGACTCGGGATAAAATCAAAAAGTTTCTATTTTTGCTTATTGTTTTTTAGCTTTTATGTAAAATAAAAATAAACAAAATAAATAACCTTTTTATTATTCTTTATAGTAGGTCTTATTTTATTTCATTTTATTTTTTATAAAGATAAAAATAAGCCTTATTTTATTATTTATAAAGATGGATCTTGTAACTCTGCCCTTACTCAAGGTCAACCATGTCCTAATCTTAAGCCAGGCCAACTAGAATGCAACAATTATATATGTAATAATACCTTTTTATTTTGGGGTCAAGAAAAGTGATTAGATATAGGTTGGTGGAGAACAAAAGAAGAGATATTTTCTTTTGTGTTTCAAGTTGCTTTTTCATACAATATTGGATTTTTTGTTCTAATTAATCAATTTATATTTTGTTTCATTAACTCTCATCCATATATTTATATAAAGTTTATATAAATATGTGAATTAGATTAAATAACACAGAATTGGAATACTCTAATCTTGTTCACACACAATAGACTATGCTGAATTATGATTGATCTTTTATAAAATTGTGTTTTTACTTCCTAACAATTTATAACCTTTTATGAAATTACATTGATCACTTCATCCTTCTTAAGTGATCTTCTTGACTAACCAATTTCCAGGTCAATAAAAAAAATGGTATAAATATTATTAAAATAAAACAAAAAAGGACGGTCACTGATACTTGTCATTCATTTAATATTTACTAAAAAAGACGAAGGAAAAAATACAGCC
Organism: Erythroxylum haughtii; assembly: GCA_025504935.2. NCBI lineage: Eukaryota > Viridiplantae > Streptophyta > Magnoliopsida > Malpighiales > Erythroxylaceae > Erythroxylum > Erythroxylum haughtii. The sequence goes on along the minus strand of JANSVB020000165.1, from coordinate 736,648 downwards.
TGCCAGATAGAAGGGTCGAGTGCATGAACTAGCTGGCACTGTGTAAATAGTCAAAGTACAAGGGCTATGAATAAATGATGAACATTGAGTGGGATATGCATAAGGCCGGCATTCATATTACAGTCCAGCTTGTGTTTTCAACACGTGGCTGATGTTAAATACTTTAGTAGCCGTTTGGCTACTAAAAATATATTAGATTTACCTATCCTTTTCACATATATATCTCTTATTACTTTCATTTCTTTCCAAAAAGTACTTACTTTGACTTTAGTTTCTAGAGTATAAAAATAGTCAAGTTAGAAATATATAAAATTTGTTTAAACTTTTCCTTTTCGTTCTGTCGAAAAGAAATGAAAAAAAGTATTATTCAAATCAATTAACTTATTAATTAATCAACTAAAAATTTTCAAATTAATCAATTTTTATAAAAAATAAATCAATTAATTTTCATTTAGCAAATTTTTCAGTTAAACTTTAAATTTTTTGGTAAATTAAAATAATATTTTTCAATTTTTTTCAAAATTTTCAATTTTATTAAATATCTAACAAAATTTATGACAATATAATAACAATTGAACTTTTTAAATCTTAAATCTCTTATCTTTCAAGTTTAAATTTCAATTCCGTCCAGAAAATGTTGTAATCAACCACCATATTTCAAAAAATGCGTTTATTTAATCATTTGCTTTGTTGGTAACATCATTTTCTTACCATTTTGATTCTATTAATAAATGTGATCTTGAAAGACATCATCATGCAATTAAGAAGAGGAGAATAATTCGAAGGGGAAAATAAAGAGAAAATCATTCTGCAATTGTCTTAATCTTTTCCAAAATTGGTTTTAATATCTTTCAGTATAAGGATAAATCAAATTTAGCTTCTGGAAGACTAATATTGCATGATAATGTCACATCTTTGAGTAACTTAAACTTGATACAAGTGATTGGTATTAAAGAGTAAACATTAGAAAATGCCAAGTAATTAAGGAGTCTATTTAGATGCTTGGAGAAAAGATTCAAAAATCAAATAATAGAAACAAGTATCAATGGGAATCAGTTACTCAGGCCAAACAAAATGGCATCCCTTGTGGAATCTAAGTAATTTGGTGGAGGTACAGATAGGAAATTGAAAATTCCAGAAGTAGGATCGATTTTTCAGCATTTTCTCGGCAATCTACAATGACAACATTCATTTAGCTTAATGCCTGCTTGGGGGGAGTATGTATCAACGAACAACTCCACTATGACTGGTGCCCAATGTAGGTGCACTGCAAAAGCTTCCCTATCTATAGACTCAATTCTCAGAAAATTTGTATGAACAAACAGGGCAATGGAAGAAGGTAGTTTGGCCCTCATCTGCTGATCGCATCTGTAGAAAGGTGGCAAATAGGTAAGATATAGAGACGGAATTAAAAGTCGAGGATCATGGTAGCTGTAAGATTATGGAATGGGAAATTTACTTGTCTGGAATAAAATCTAAGCTTTGTATTGCTGCATCTTTCACACTTCTTGTTTATCTGTAACAATAGAACTGGTTTAGGACTAGAAGCATGTTCCAAGAAAATGTCAGGTCTTTGTTATTCTTTCAGAAGCAGTTACCTCCATGTCCTTCACCTCAACTTTTCCTTCAAAATGTGAAATGCCCAAATCCCTTCTCATATCCTGCATCAAAAGAGAATGGATCCTCACATTGAATATTAGTGAAACTATCAACACTTAAATTGAAAACTCAACATATAACAAGATTAAACTCAAATGAACAAGTCTACACCATATCCTTCTGTTCTAGGATAAAAGTCCATACACAAATTTTTTATGCCAGTAATTTAGATATAGGATACAAGTTCAAAAGTATATGGTAAGTTTAAGATCAAAGTTCCAAACATAGACAAAATAAACTATAAACATGGTAGGCCAATGCTAAGAAGGTAAATATGCAATGGTATTTAAAATTGTGAATGTTGTGGGATACAATCCTTGATGGTTAATAACTAAGGAGACAGATACACTTGATACAATGGAGCATCTTTTCACTGGCAATAGTCTCCAGTTACCCGGTCATGCGTTACTGGTCCATTCTGTATCAGTATATTGTTATCACAGCTTCCATAAGCTGACAAAACATATCAAAACCTAGGCTTATGGTCCTAAAAAGCATCACTGTTAGGTAATAATAATCCTTTACATGTCAATGCTCCAAAAATTACATATTGTTCATGATAAAAATCTTTTATCCATATGCGTGACACAGCAACCATATAGTAGAAAATATTTGAAAAATCGGCACCCCCAGTTTACAGTTTTAGACATACCTCAGCAGAGACTTTATAGCATATTTCTTTTCCAGATATCTCTGAAGACAATGGAAATAGATTTAGTATAAAGATAAGGATCAGACAAATAGTTAATAGAAGTAATTCCTATTCCTAAGAAATAACAGCCAATACCATCAAGTAAGAGATAATTCTGAGACTCATTTATGGTAAATTTTGAGAGGAAACCAAATACAATTGTAAGCGCACTAAAAGGGGTCGAAGCATTACTATGAAGCTACAATTTGCACAGAGAGGTTAACCAACTACAATTGAGACTCTCCCACCCATGAACCACACACCCTCACCCCGAGTTTCTTTCTTCTCCCTATCCCTCTCTCTGTCTCCACAAATGAACTACCTAGGACATCAAGCAGAACCCCGAGTCTTCTTTCTTTTCTCTGTCCCTCTCTTATCTCGCCAACTCAACCACCAAGGAACATTAAGTAGGAGATATATACAAATTGATGATGATGTACCAGAATGTATTAAGACTCTTAAACTGATGATGATGATGTATATATTATTCCAGCATGTAAGCGTCTCATGAGTTTTACCTTTGGCACTCTTCTGGAACTTGCACAAAGGACATTTAGCACAATTGGCTGAAATCAAAGATAGCATTGTCCCACACAAGTCGCAAAACATAAAATCACCATCTTGAGAACGATGCATGACATGGCCCATCTGTCAATTCTCAATTACCATACAACACAAGAAAGATGAGAAGAAAACAACTTGCTTCCCCCAGAATTTGATAAAAACACAAAAGAAAAGGAAAAACCAAAAGCATGATAAATATTAAATATGCAGCGAAATGATTATTCATTCAAGTCTGAAGAAGAATGCACAAATTAGCACTCCAATTTTTTTTATGAGAACGATCAATTAAGACACTTACAAACAAGAAGCAGCTTTCCTCCTGAAAACTTTTTCAAAAAGACGACGAGAAAATATACATAAAAGAGTTAACTTTAACTTAAGCTAACCAGAAGTCTGTATTGATCTTTTGAGAAAAATAATAACAACATTAATAACAAAGAAACGACAAAGGCATGCGTACACTTAACAAACAAGTTTCATTAAGAGGATCATCAGTTTCTTTTTTAAACTTTCAATTAAATTACCTTTAAAAAGTGACGAAGCAGTGTAAGGTCGCAGCCTTGAACTGGTCGGGGGCGGTTCACGTCCAGAAGACTGCGGAGAGAACTGCGTCGTGGTTAGAGAAACGAACCGATTAAAACCGCCATGAGCAGAAAGACTGATAACGCACGAGAAGCTTTTGACGATGCCGTTTCTACTTGTCTTCTCTTGAAATAAAAAGGATCCTGCAGGGGCAATCAACAAAGTTCATTAGATATCGGGTCGGGTTCATTAACCCCGAAGGCGCAACCCGTGTAGGGTTCATCCCGACAATATCTAGGCCCCAAAGTTTACGTTTTGTGGCACAATTAATAAGTTCAAACTGAAATAATGTATATCTGACCGTATCTCCACAATACATAAAGTTGATGTTAATCTTCACATTCTTATAAGTTATAATAATTAGTTTTTGATTTTGATGTACTCTCGTAGCAATTGGTGCCCCGTTACAGCGCAAAAAGATGAATTATGATAGTAAAAGGAATGGATGAAACCCATAAACTAGAAACTCAAAAGAAGAAAACTTGAACCCAAAATCCTGACTAAACAAGTTAACCCCAATAACAATGACGACATCGTTTAGTTTAAATATTATTGCAGGTTGGAGTATAAGAAGGTTTAATAATAAACAATCTTAACCTTAGCTAGTAGTTATTTTCACGAAGTCGACTCCAATAAAGAACAAAACCAAACTGACCCATAAAAAAAAAACTAGGTGGAGAGTTTACTTTCTTTCAACTAGAGGTGAAACAAGCAGAACAGCGACGACTAGGCAAGTGATGGCAACTAGGCAAACAGTGCAGGTCAAGGGGGGAGAGAGGAAAGAGAGTCAATGGAAGGCTTGGCTAGAGAGACTTTATAGACATGCGTAGATAACGATTTGTTGCGTTAACAAAGCAATGTCATTCTGAAATCCAGGGCGAATGTGAGTTGGTAAGAAATTTTTCTGATTTAAATGAAGTCACGGGTTTAAACTCCTTTCACATATGCAATTGTTTAAAATTTAAAGTTAGAATTTTGCTTCTCGCAAGGGACTTATCCGATTCGAGCAGATATTAATTTAGATGTAAATAGCTTAAAGGTGTCTTCTCATATTTAAGATTCTCCTAAGATATCTCGTGAATAAAAAAAAAAAGAAAAACAATGCCATCGTGATATATGAGAAGATAAGGTTTCAAGCTCAGGCTTTAGGTAAGAGCTGTGAAGTTTGAGTTTGATCAAGAATTTAAGTTTTTAAAATTTAAAGGCTGAGCTCTAGCATTGAACCCGAGTTCCACAACGATTTCTTCGGGAGGTCTGATTCGCGATTGGCAAGGGGAGTGGCGAGGGGGTTTCCAACAGCACCTCGCTAGGGGATCGTCATTAGCTGCGAAACTATGGGGGTACACTCGGGCCTTCAGCTAGCCTGGAACTTGGGCTATCGCTAAGTTGTGGTCGAAGTCGACTCACTTGAGGTTACTAATATTCTCTCTGCTCCACTCGTGGTACTAACATAGGTTTCTTTTTTGATGACAGGAATCTAGCAGTTTGTACAACTGGCGTGGACGATACAATTCTAAAATGTTTACAGGGAAGGGAACCAGTGAGCGGACAGCCTCGCTCACCTCACTGGTAATTTCAAACTGGACCTATATAGTCTTCAGGGGCCCTCTTTTGGAGTTCAGGAGCTTCTTAGTCGAGATGCGCAAGACGCAGTGTACCTCAGAACGATGATTTAGTTTTGTAGTTCTTTTTTGTAAATAAAAAAAATAAAAAAAACTAACCTAAATTCTAGCTAATTTGGGTTAAGCCTCTTGAATTTATCCTAGGTCAAACTATTTTTTCCATGCTTATGTAAATCATCATATCATCCTTTTGTACTTTTCAATAATTTTGGTCCCATACACACAATAGCCTGCCACTTTGCCCTAATTAGGGACTCAATAGACTTATCGATTTGCCTTCTGCCTTTATTTTATTGTTGACAGTCTTAATATATTGTTAACATGTATCATTTACCTTTGACTCCCTTTTGTCCATAATTTAGTAGATAAGAGATTATCAAGTAATCAAATAAAAATGTGACAGGCCATATAGCAACAAAGCACACACCTCTTTAGATGGTACTTAATGCAAATATATATTACTTCTGCTCAATTGATTCGAGTTGTTTCACACTTACATAAGACCTTTGGGCCTCTTAGAAGGAGATGACAAGTCTTTCAATCCAAACTATTAAGTTAAGAAGATGACATTAATTTTTTATGTTTCCTATTTAAGGAAATCAAGGTAGAATTACTTTTATTTTTTCACAATTTTTTTGAGAATTGAGTTTACTTTAATAATCATCCTGATACATCTAACTTATAAAGGATACTAGTAATCTTTGAACTTTTTTTTTTAATGTTGGTGGAGTTAGCATTTCCACAATAGCTTATATTTTTTAGGGCTTGACTTCAATTCCTCTATGTCATCATAAATCCTATGAGAATGCCCGCTTTCACTCCAAATGCACACTTTTTGGGGTTTAACTTCATTTTTTTATTTTCTAGTGTATCAGAACATTCTTTCATATCCTTTATTTAACATTCGTGCTCTTTTATTTTGATAATGATATCATCCACATAGGTCTTCATATAAAACCTAACTATATTTAGAAGATTAATTTTACTAATCTTTGAATCATAGCTCTCTTATTTTTTTCGAGTTATCAATGATGTCTTCCCTTATCTGCCTTGTTTATCATGATTTAGTTATGGTTGCGTCGGTCGTACTGGGCTCGAACCCAATCACAACGATCCATGAGCCGATCGATCTATCTCTCAAAGATGGGTCTCACGCCTATTGGCTAACCCGGGCCCGGTCCGCACGTCCATGGCCCATTAGCAGGAGGAAACCTTCCATGCAGAAATAGAAATCTACATAAAGACTTAACCCTAGCATCCATCTCGTATATAAGGTATGATTTCATCACAATGAAGGTACACAACTCATAACCCTAGTTCTCTCTGCTTTTCGGCTACCCTACCTTCACCAAAAGATTTACTTGAGCGTCGGAGGGGCTAATCGGGAAACAACCCCCGACGTGCCTTCTTTGTTTTGCAGGGATCTTCAAGCCGTAGCTGATCAATCCCATGGATCCAAACGGCAACGTGCAGCCTCGTCAGAATCAGGCTGAACCAAGTTATTACCTGAGTATGCATCTATAGAACTTAACATTTGGTGTCTTAAGGTCATGTCAACTAGTTAATATATTTTTAATAATGGGTGGTTATTTTTAGGGTGTGCTTTATTCAAGCCTAAAATTAATACACATTCTCCATTTTATGTTGACTTTCTTCCCCATTCCCATAGTTTCCATCTTCAATCTCCCTTATAAAACTTGTTACTAGTAATTTAGATACTTCTGATTTGATGGCCTATTGTCTTTTAACTACAAAATTTCTCTTCTTTTGTCTAATATATTTAAAAAAGTGGTTCTCCATATAGTTTATAATTTATTATCTCTCTGGTAATTTTTGACATGTTTATTAAGTGGTATCTTTTTATTAATTCTTGATATGTCAATTAAGCTCTATTTTACTTCTAAGAAATCTCGTAAGTTTTCTTTTCAGATATGTATTCATTATTACACTAATATTTAATATTATTGATTTATTAAAGGTGTCTATTATTATAATTTTTGCTCTTTCTTCTATTTCCTCTCTCATGTCTTTGGTTAGGTCCTTAACATCTAGCTCTGCTGTATTCATTTTATTAATGGCATTGCTCCCTTTTAGAGAAATGATATAATGTTGATTCACCATTCTTTTGTCTTCCTTAACCTTTCTAGTTTTATTAGGCATTGGGAATTTCATTAGTGGCTAATAGAGCGAGATTATTGTCCTTATGATGCACAATGTAGGCTGAGACTTTGTTTCCTTGAAAGCATCATAAAAAAAGATTCTATTGCAGTTTCCATATTTACCAAAATCTTTTTTTACTAATAACTCTGCCATTGATAACATTAAAATAATTGATTCCTTATATGGATGTATTAGGTTCCATCTTTCGTTATCTCAGAAAGTCACCTTAGTTACTTTGTATCTCTTTTCTAGCTTAACATCTTGGTGTTTGTTATTTCCATCATGCCTTTGTGGTTCTCCTAACATGTTTACTGATGCCCTTATGCTTCCTTCCGTTGATAACATTTACTAAAGGTAATTGATTGTCTGCTTGCAGTTCTCTCAATTTATGGAGTCTAGATCTCCTGTCCAATATTATGGTGTTTTATTGTGTCCAATGAATCTCAGCCATTTATTTATGTGAATTCTGTGTAGGTCCCGCGTGGACCGCACGTGGGTCCTACAAAATAAATGGTTGAGATTTTATGGACAGAATAAGACAGGATAATATTGGACAGAGGATCTGTTCCCCAATTTATGATCTATAAGGTGTATTTATGCTTTTTCTATTACTTTTTTTTTAATCACAAATGTCTTCTTTTTATCAACAATTTTCTAATATTCCTTAATACCTAGTAGGGGTCTTTACAATCTTTTGTGCCATGTCCTTTGTCTTCATGGAATTAATAATACTAGTCCTTATTTCTTGTAGGTGCGATTGTGAACATCTTTGTTAGTCTTCTTGACGAATCGTTTCTAAATATGTATTTGATTACCCAATTTATGATGTATTAAATTTTGGAAGCTTCTTTTATGTCTCAACAATTTTCTCCTTCAGCGCTTCCCTCTGCTTCTTCCTTTCAATTTGATAGACCAAGGGTGGGTCCCTTAGTCTCTTTTTGCTTTTCACCTTCCATGATATGTTATCACGAATTTAAATATTATGCTCAATGTCCAGTAAGTATTTCTACACTCTCACTTGGAATTCTTCAAAATTTTGGAATTTCTTCTTTTACATCAAACTCCACAAGGTTGGGCTAAGTCTGAGACTATTTGCAAAAGTTGCACTACTATAGCTTCCAAGTTCAACATTTTGGTTGTCTTTAAGTTGAAGCATTGTAAGTAATCTTTAAGCTTTTCTGTTCTCCGTTACATTATAAAGATTAGTTATACTGAAACTTTATACCTACGCTTGTTGCTTATAAAATAAGATACGAATACACTAAGGAGTTGTTGGAAACAAGCTATTGAGGCTTATTTTAAGTTTAATACCATAATCATGTTGCTCCTATTTAAGGAAAAGACCTTATATTTAATAATATTCAATGATATGTGTAGGTCTATAAGTTCCTTGTACCCAAGTACATGGTCAACACGAACTTGCATCCCGTCGTAAGCATCCAATGTCAACATTTTAAATATTCTTGGTAGTTATCACTACAACAAAAACGATATTGTTATAAAATCGAAACTAAAATTGAAGAATATGTGGGAGAGGAGAGTTCTTCTTATAAATTGGTGTACCTTACATC
>JANSVB020000165.1:686237-700931 GCA_025504935.2 Erythroxylum haughtii | reverse complement strand
TAAGGAATAAAATAGCTATCTTTAGTAATAAAATACACGAGAAATAAAATTAAATAAATATTACTTAATTTAGTTTATTCCTAAAATTTCTAATAATAATATATGCCAATATTTCATTTGAAAATATAAATTTGAGATAATATAAGAATAATTAACAAAAATATTAAAATATATATTATAGTTTTCAATGATTACAATACTATTATAAATATTATTGTATTTATTATTATTATTATTCATTTTTTTCTTCTTCTTATTATTGTTATTATTATAAAAATTAATAATAATAATAATAATTAACAATAACAACAACAATAATAATAATACTAATAATAAGAAAAAAATAATAAATAACAACAACAACGATAATAATAATAGTAATGATAAGAGGGAGAATGGTAGTCTTATCCTTGGGTCGGGTTTAGTTATTTTTACATTTTGAGGAATATTTAAAAATACCACCCCTATTTTTACTTATTTCGTGAACTAACTAAACCTGACCTAATGAATAATTATTCTTTTGATAGGTTAAAAAATAATATACATAATAACTAATCCTAATTGTTCTAGGCAACCTAACAAGCCATAAGAGTTTTATAAAATGCTACTATAAATTTTGTATATAAACAATTATATATTATAATTTAGACATGTGATTCTCTTTCTATGTAAATGTGTCGTCTCCCTCAAATACAAAAGTAATTTATAGTAATTTGTTTTCTCTAATAAATTTTATGACTCAATTATATAAAATTCAATGTTTTAACGATATGAAAAAGCTTGAAGACTTATCCAACTACAGTTATGTCTTTTGATATATGTCGCCTAATTTAAAACAATATTCAATAGAATCCAAAATGTACTTCATAGTTGTCATGTAATATACATATATATATATATATATACGAGTAAATTATTATATCATGAAAAAGATGAAAAATGAGAAAAAAATAAAATTAAGATATTAAGAGAGTTATCGAATAAAATATGTATAATACATGCATTCTAATATTTGAGTAGATATTAACTAATAAATTTAATTAATTTGAATAACTTCAAAAGTCATATAAATATGTATGATTATTAAATATTAGCGCAATTAAATTGAAAATACTATACACAAATTAGAGGAGAGACATTAAGAAGTAAATTTAGACATTATAAGTTTTTATGTAAAATGTTTAAAAAAGCAGGAACATAAAATATGAAAAAGATACATACAAATGTTACATTACGTGAGATTCTCCTCCCCTCCTCATTATTATTACATTTCTCTCTCTCTCTCATTCATTTTGTGCGGGCTATTTAAAAACGATCTCTTTATTATTTAAGAATAAGAAGTCGTACTACCGACTAGATCTTGCATATTCTCTCTTTTTTCTTTTCATAAGCGTCATTTAGAAATGACCTATTTATTAATAAAAAATAAGACTACATATTACTGAACATTTCAAAATCTCACTTACCTGTGAGATTTATTTTAGGTATTATTGATTGGTTTATTAGTTGGTACTTCCCAAATGAATTTGAGAATGAAAACTACAACCATCAAACGTGAATTAAACGTATAATCTTAAACATATTATCTGGATAACGAATGATACCGTAGGTTAACATTATCATATATTAGTGGAATCTTGTAAAATTGCTCTGGTCCGACTCACTCGAGTTCCGATTGAATAAGCACAAGTGTTATCTCAAAATTTTCTTTTGAAGTATCAATTAGCTGTTATATCTTACTTTTTCATTGAACCAATCGTAGGATCAATCATTGATTTCATCGGTCTTTACGATTAAGATTAAGGTTCCACTAAAAATGTTGAGTTGACAATGATGCAGTAACAGCATTATTAATTACGTTTCTATCTACTTAAATTCTAAAATCTTATATATATCTCTTAAAAACATCTTCAGCATAATTATGGGTATATCGGTTTTTTTAGTTATCTCGTGGACTTGTGAAAACAATGTACGTACTATGATCAAATTATGAACACGTGTCCCAAAAAACCAAGTCGGCAAATCCATGGTGGTGTTAGGCGGATGGACACGTGCCGATAAGCGTTAATGGGGTCGTGTAGTGGTGAAGCTATAGAACTACTACAAGTAGCGATGTGTGTTGTGGAAGGTCTTGTGGAGAATGGGGATAGTTGAGGAAAACCAAACCGAACCATACGCTTGCGTGTTTACGGGGGCTTTCGGTGAGAAAACGACGTACGTGAGTCCCACAATTGTTTTTTTGTAGCTAACGAGTGGCCAAGTGATGAACGAACACTGTGGTCCAACGTCCACCATTATCACCACCCTTGTCTTCTGTGTATGTTAATTAGACACCGTTCTCCTTGCCGTTTTATGATAATTGTGATTATCTTCTCCATTTTTAACAATAACTAATGCATTTATTTCGTTCACACACACCACCTCTATGTGCCGACAAAATAAGAGGATTACAAATAAAGCCGAGGGGAAGAGTCCAACCTTGGATCTGAGAGCATGTGTTACACGACAAAATAAGGAAAATTTCCACATAATCATTTCAACTATCTCATTTAATATAGAGATATTTGTATGTTAATTTGGAGATATTTACAAAAGAATAAAAGCTGCAGTAGACGTGAAGATAATTAAAGCACTAAGCACTGGTTGGCATATTCTTTTCATGGGTAACCTTCAAGTTGATAGACGCACAAAAGCAAGCGATGGGATTTACAAGCGCAACTTTCATGGCCATGGGCCTCTAAAAGTTCTTAGGGGTTATTGACTTTAAGCACTTTTGTGGACCATGCAACACATGATTATTTTGTCCACCATGCAAAGTAAGTTCCTGCTTGCATTGGATAAAGGGTCCTACGTCTACATTGTTTGAGTCGCATATATTTGTTACAATGACATTAACCTAATCACTAAGACCTAAAGTGTGTGTGTTTTGTTCCTCTCTTTGCTTTACCTTTCATTTTTTAGGGTTATATCATTGCAACTGATCGATCATCTCTTATGCTTTTTTTTTTCTTTCTTTCCTGAATTGTGTTTTGCATCATCTCAAACCTCGTTCTTTGTATGGAATATGGATGCCAATTGATAAATTTGAATGTCGAATAATTATATTCTAGTTAAGTGGGTTCCTAAAGGGCATCAAAAAGGTAGTTTTGATAAGAAATTGGACTTACGGATTTATGATATTTCCTTTTAGTTGAATTAAAATCTATCACTAGATGTGAAAGAGTCAACATAGAAAGTAGGGGAGATCATCTCCTGTTTTAGTTATGATGTTCTATTAGACTCCACATAAATATATGGATGAGATTTAATAGAACAAAAGATTTAAAATGAGAAAGTAGTTGTATAAATCTGTTAACAAGATTAACATCCTCAGTACTTCGTCAATTGAAAATCTTCCGCTTTTTGATGAACTTATAACGATTGATGTTAAAGTCGGGGGGATTACAAATCAATATGATAATGTGAGTTTAATGGATATTAATTAAGAGTTAAAAGGGCAAAGAAAACCTAGCAACCTTGTGCCCATCATGGGCATCTAATCTAAGATTATGGAGTTCCATAATTAATTAAATAACACATGCGATCGAGAAAGATAACTTTTCAATCAACTTCCTTAATTCTCTTTGCAATAATATAATAGATTCCCTTCTCTTTTCCCCATGTTGTTTGATACGACTAATGACACGGTTTCAAAATGATACACCCACTTGCTATCACGGTTTTAGGTTTTAGTGCGGAGTTATTTCATGATTGTGTCATCTTAACCTTAATTTTCTTCTTAAACTTAATTTAAATGATTATAAATTAAGGTAAACTATTGGTCAGGCTGTCTAACATCTTCTCCAGCTTGTAGGGCAACCTGTGTAAACAAAGAAGTCGTGTGATTAACTGGATGCTATCTAAGTTAAAGAACAACAACCCAACATCACGCCTCACAACTCAAAAACGAAGAAAAGTTATGAAGAAATTGCAAGTAATCATAACGAAGTCTCACAAATTGACTTGACCTTTTCTATAAATTTCGATTGGTTGGTGACTGTGGAAGAGGAGACACGCATGTACCCAACCCAAACCATAACAAATTATTGGAGTGGTGTAATATTTAGTGGAAGACGTTAAAGAAAAAGGGAAACCATAATAAATATCTGGAAATTTGTAGTGAAAAACTAAAGTTGGGTTTCTTGTGAGATGCATCTTTCTTTCTTTCTTTCTTCCTTTCTTCCTTTTATATTTGTACGCATCATTATCACTATGAGAATGGTCTGAACTGTGTCTGACACAAGATTAGCAGCTCTTATGTCCTAAAGGAGAGAGATTGCTGCCAATTGATAGCTTGACAGTTAATTAGATTCTCTCTCTCTCTCTCTCTTGTTCTCATCAGATATATATCCTCGTGTGCGTGCGCCTGACTTTAACCATTATTGGACGGTACTCAGTCCCTCTCTGCAACTCCTTTGATTTGTTCCTTTTGTTTTTCTTCATTTTTTTTTTACGTATTTCATGTCTTTGGATGGAGATCTTTGATGGGCTTACCTAGCGAAATTCATGTATAAAAAGCACAGGCACATATCATACATGCTTCTTGCTCTTCTTCTCGTCTGTTCTTTCTTTGTCACCTGTGATGCTTGCTTGCTTTCCTGCATGATATACAGCTCCAGGCCCAGATCATTGAACTTGTAGATAATTCTCATCTCTTATGTATCTATGGCCACGGAGATGCATATATGTCTGGTTTGATTCTTTGATTTATCGTACAGTCTTCAGATCATCATCAGTAACCAGCTTTTCTCTCGTGTCAGTTTCGCTAAATCAATCTTCTAAATGGGTTGATTTGGTTGCATATCCCGAGATCAAGCTTCAGCATATAGATAGAGAGAGATCGACTCATCAAAGTCTATCCCATGGCAAAGTACTTTGATGGGAGCACAGAAATCCAAGCAAGTACACCATCTGATGGGAATGGGATCCAAACACTTCATCTTATGAACCCTAGCTACATATCATCATTTTCTGAAGCTATTGCAAACCAACAACAGCAGCAGCAACCTCCTCCCGGCATGTTCTTCTTCAACCCCAACACAAATACTCCCGGCAATTTTCTAAACCTTCCGCACGCGCTGTCACCAAACCACCACCTTGTCGGGATCCCAGTGTCCTCCAACGGCACATCCACCAATCAGGACATTCAAAGCCGTTCATCTTATGGGGTCGTCTCTGCAGGTACACAGTACAGCCTATGGGGTTCCATGGATCATAATTCAGTTGCCACAGTACCGACAGGTAGTGATTCCGGTGGGACCCCTGATGTCGTAACATCGCCAGTTGGTTTCCGACGACCGGTAGAGGTCTCTCCGGCTAGGCAAGGACTGTCGCTGAGCCTCTCATCCCAGCGAGTGCAGACACCTAGTATGTTTAGGCCTGTAATAAACAATGATCAACGTGATCAGATTCAACAAATGCATGGTCATCATGTTTCGGCCATAACTTCTAGTGATGATATGAGGGTTTCTGCGAATTCTCCTTCTTCTCTGTCTGCAGTGTCTAATGGAGTTTCGGGCATTCAAAACATGCTCTTGGGTTCTAAGTATCTGAAAGCTACACAGGAGTTACTTGATGAAGTTGCTAACGTTGGAAATTTTGATAAGAGTGAAATGAAAGATGGGGGTAAAGAGAAGATGAAGGTGAGTAAAGAATCGACAAGTGCAGATGTATCCGGCTGCGGCGAAGGTGGTGAAAGTAGTACTAAAGGTGGAGGTGCTGAACTTACGATGGCGCAACGACAGGAGCTGCAGATGAAGAAGGCAAAGCTTGTGAACATGCTGGATGAGGTAACTTTATACACGTATGTACTGCGTTTGGAGAAACATACTGTTAAATGGTTTTCGTTTCATGACTGCATGCTTCCTGATCCTGATTAAAAAATAACGATCAAGAGGAGGAACCACTTGTTTGGTGTGTTGGTGTCTCCTCGTATGATGTTTCAATTTATAACTCAAAAAGGTCCCTATTATTGTATTGTAATCCACAGAAAAGAAAGAAAAGGCTTTTTTTGAAGTTAGGTCTCTGTCATTTGATTCTGAACTTCGGATATAAGAAGCATTTCCTTTCACGACGGCCCACAAATCTGGCATCTTACTAGCATTAGTTTCAGTCTTGTTGAAGTTATTGTTGGACTCCAAGTCATTAAATATGATCTGAGTTTTTGTTGAGAAGTACGAGTTACAAAACAGGGGGACCTGGACGTCATAGAGACATAAATCCAGCTTACTCGATAATACAAGCACAGGCTTTATCATAGTAATTATTTTTGTAGTTTCATTGATGTAAACTATTAATAGATGCGCTCAATTACTTTTCCAATAACTTTGTTTATCCATTTACATCAAGGTGGAGCAAAGATACAGACAGTACCACCAAGAAATGCAGGTGGTAGTATCATCCTTCGAGCAGGCAGCTGGATTCGGAGCCGCCAAATCCTATACCGCCCTTGCTTTACAGACGATCTCAAAGCAATTCCGCTGCCTTAAAGACGCCATTGCTGTACAAATCAAAGCTACAAGCAAGAGCTTAGGAGAGGACGATTGTTTAGGAGTGAAGGTCGAGGGTTCTAGACTTAGGTACGTGGACCATCAGATTCGACAACAGAGAGCACTTCAACAACTGGGAATGATCCAAAACAACGCTTGGAGACCTCAAAGAGGATTACCTGAACGTGCCGTTTCTGTGCTCCGTGCTTGGCTTTTCGAACACTTCCTTCACCCGTAAGTAGTTAAACAAATTTATATTCCAACTCCTTGACTTATATATCAAATTACTTACCTGATTATACTACAGTTATCCGAAGGATTCTGATAAGCATATGCTTGCGAAACAAACGGGACTTACTAGAAGCCAGGTAGCTAACTCATTTTTCACCTTCTACTACTGCCATGTGTCATCTTTCATCAGACATTACTTACTTGCCATTGCCACTTCAATACGAAATATGCAGGTCTCTAACTGGTTTATCAATGCTCGAGTTCGCCTTTGGAAACCAATGGTTGAGGAAATGTACATGGAGGAGATGAAAGAGCAAGAGAAAGATGGGAATGACGAGAACACAAGCAAAAATGGGTCTAGTGCCACTATTTTAGGAGTTGATAGCAGCGCAGTTCATCATCAGATGGATCAACGTAAAGTTCTTCAATCCAAACTCCAAATGGGAGCAAACCAGAATGCCTCTTCCACTGAAATATCCAACTCTTCCATCTCAATGTCTGCACTGAGAGGATCTAGTGTTCATCCTCAAGCCGGTTTTGCCCTTATACGGCCATCTGAAATGGAGGGACTCCCTCAGAGAAGCTCCAAGAAACCAAGGAGTGGTAATGACATGCAGCACTCTCCAAGTAGCCTGCTCTCAATAGACGCGGACATGAAACATGGGGAATCGAGTGTGAGTTTTGCTGGTGAAAGGTTAACCAAGGATGGATATCCATTAATAGCCCATGGCAGTGGGTTTGGAGCTTATCCCATAGGGGACCTCGGCAGGTTTAACCCTCACGAGCAGTTAACACCAAGATTTAGTGGAAATAGTGTCTCTCTTACTCTTGGTCTTCCACATTGCGAGAACCTATCTCTTTCAGGGACTCAACAACAAAGTTACATCTCCAGCCAAAATATTCCAATGGGAAGAAGACTTGAGATGGGAACTAGCGAACCTGACTTTTGTGGCATTAATTCCTCGCAGAATTCTCATTCAAGTGCTGGTTTCGAAACCATCAGCACCCAAACCAGAAATAGGTTTGCTGCTCAGTTGTTGCCAGATTTTGTGGCCTGACGATGAATTGCAGTTCAGATCCCTCCAATGCGACGTAACGGCTCGTGTAAAGAGACTTGCTACTTAGAGTAGAAACGATTATTAGTAGTATAGGATTATACTCCCAAACAAAACACTACTCTTACTTACGTAGGCCAAGGAAGTTGGGTTGACGAGGATAAGGATTGTATACTACACATAGTACGTAGTTCATAATAATTTTATCATATGAGCATTGAGAAGACGCAAAATTTTCATCTACGCATGTATGTAATTTATGTATTCAAGAATTTGGATGGCCTTTGGTCATGAATTTGCAGTGATTTTAATTTTTTGTAATTTTCTGTTCTTAATAAGTGAATAAACCTTTCAAATTATATAGTAGTACAATATCAACCCAATATTTTATAATAATCAAATATTATATTAAATTTAATTATGTGGAAATACGACATTATTAAACTATTCTTTTATTTTTTAACAGAAGCATATCAATGAAAATTATATACATATATAATTTTATAGCTTAAGATAAGAAGATTAAGTTGTTGGTTGTATTTTTTTTTTTACAAATTGTGCATAATTATTTTAATTGAATATTGAATTTATTAAAACTATAATTTTAGTGAGATGGTCCTAATAACATAATGATAAAAATCAATCCTACAACACCCTTCTTATGTAGGGCCAAAAAAAAGGATTTTTTTAAGAGTAACAAATTGGAGTTCTTCAGTATAAACTCAAAGCCTGTTTTTAGAGACACACATAAACTTCTTATTACTACATTTTATACCTGAATTAGTGTGAAAAAAACATATGAAAGTTGTGAGTTTTGTGGGTTGCAGTCTTTGGGTATCTTTAGCTACACAATTTTGATCAATTGAATAGATCGAGGGTAGACCGAGTAAATTTTTGAAAGACATGTAGGTGACATCTAAGCTTCGATTTGGATGGTGTTGATCTTGTTATTTGCATTGGATTGTCAGAAATCACTATTACATCAAACCCCTATTTTTGGGTGACGTTTTCACCCCTTCTCCTCTCTTATGTTTTTGTTGATTGATTCTTGCAATGTTGATTTTGTACCCGTTGATGATTGTTGGAGTTGGATATTGTAACCTTCCTTAATTATAATGAAGCAATTTGGTGGATGTAGTGTACCATGATTTTTACAATTCGCATTGAGGCAAAGCAATTTGGTGGACGTAGTGTCTCGTGATTTTTGCAGTTCGCATTGAGGAAGTTTTTCTCGTACAAAAATTGTGTCTTTACTCTTCTAGTTGTTTGAATGTTTTCATATATTTTTTGCTCGTTTGAGATTTATATTGGTCGTGTTGATTTTGATAGAAGAAATTAGTTTTGTAAGAATATTTTAGTTAAAAAAGATTGTGATTTAAAAGTAATTATACTAGTTTGATAACGCCCTTTCTTCAATAATTGGTATCAGAGTTGTAGTTTATTTGTTGATTTGTTTAAATCATAGATACAAGCATCAACACAACTATGATGTTTAGTTTGAATGGTCGTAACTATCAATGTTTAGTAAGGAAAAGCCCGTTCACAAAATTGATGATTAGTGAATTTTTGGGCATTAATAAGTTTGTGCATATATTTGTGAAAGGGTAGATGATAATGTTCTCAACAACGTTAATAATAAGACTAATGCAAAGACTTTGTGGGAAAAACTTGAATTTCTATATGTTAGTAAAACAGGAAATAATAAGTTGTGTCTAATAAAGAAGTTGATCAACTTGAAATACAAAGGTGATGCTCCTATGTTTGTTCACTCGAATGATTTTGAGAGTGTTATGTAGCAATTCTCCACTACGGAGGTCAAGTTCGATGATGAAATTCAAGGAATTGTATTGCTTGGTATTCTGCTATATTCAAATACATGAGACATTTTCAAAATGACTCTTGAAAGTGTCTCCTTTCAATAAAGTGACATTTGACAATTATGCTCCCATCAGTAAAGTGACTGTTAACTTTGGTACAATAAGTCTCTTAGATGAGGAGATGAGAAGGAAGTCTGGTGGCTTGTCAACACAGTCTAAAGAAGCATTAGTTTCTAAAAATGGGGAAAGGAGTAAGATTAAGGGCATAATGGTAGAGGAGAAAGTTACAACAAGCTTAGAGGGAGATGTAAAAATATGCAATGTCTTTAGTAAGATAAAATGAGTCACATCCAAAAGTTTTTTTTCAAGTAGAAGAGAGACAATAAAGGTAGCAACAATGAGCAAGATAAGAAGCGTGACAAGAAGGATTAAGATAATGATGATCGTGCTACTATCATAACCCGTGATGATATCATCATTATCCATGGTGAGAATTTAGTTAAGTTTTTTAATTATAAGACTAGTTGGGCAGTTGACTGTGGTGCCTCATTTTTTTTACATCAAGGAAGGATTTCTTTAGATTTTATACACCCGATCACTTTGGGGTATTAAAGATTGGTAATGGTGGCTTGTCAAATGTTGTAACCATTGGAGTTGTTTGCTTAGTAATCAATACTGGAGCAAGGTTGCCGCTAAAGAATGTTAGATATGTACCTAATATTCTCTTGAAATTGATCTCTACAAGTAAGCTTATTGATGAAGGCTTTTGCAACCTTTTTAGATCTGGACAACAGAAGCTTACCAAGAGCTTGCTAGCAGTTGCTCACGAGAAGAAGCACTCAAGCATTTACTTGATGCAATCTTCAATTATAAAATATGGCATTCATGTTGCAAAAAGTGACCTAACAAAACTATGGTATAGACTTCTGAAGCAAACAAGTGAGAATGGATGAATTATCTAATAAAAAAGAATTTGCTTTTAGGAGTGAAGAGTGTAAAGCTTGAAAGATGCCCTCACTATATGGCTAGAAAACATAATATAGTTTATTTTAAGAGTTAGCCTTCGTTGAGAAATTAGGTTTGCTCGGCTTAGTTCATTTTGATGTTTTTAGACATTAAAGGTAAAACCTTATGATGGTGCAGTTTATTTTGAAAGCTTTATTGATGATTGTTCCAAAAAGCTTTGGGTGTATAGTTTGAAATCCAAATATCAGATGCTTGATGTTTTTAAGCATTTTTGGGCTTTGGTTAAAACGCATTCTGAGAGAAAATTGAAGTGGAATGATGGCAAATATAAAGGACCACTTGATGATTATTGTAAGTCATAGGGAATTAATCATCATAAAACACCTAAAAGGATGCCTCAGTTAAATAATGTAGCTAAACGAATGAACAATACTTTACTGAAGAGAGTTCTTTGTTTACTTTCAGAAGTAGAGTTGTCAAAAAGCTTCTTGGGTGAAACGCTATATATCATGGTGCATGTTATTATTCTTTCTCTTCATGTTTCTTTGAATGGTGATGTTCTAAGCAAATTTTGGTTTGGAAAGAAGATTTCTTATGATCACTTGTGATGTTTAGGCGCAAGGCATGTGCCAAAAGGCTAAAGATCAAAGTTAGATCCTAAGTTGTGCTAATACATCTTCGTGGGTTATGACCAAGATGATTTTGATACAAGATCTATTATCTAGATGAGAAGAAATTGGTTCCAAGTAGGGATGTGGTATTTGTTGAAGAGTAGAAAATTGTCGATATAGAGAAAATATAGTCGAAGAAGTTTATACCAGAGATGGCAATGACCTGTTTGATTTGGATCCTCCTTTGTTAACTCTTACACCTACTCCAGCTCAAAATGAAGATGACCATCAAGTCAAAGATGGTGATATGTTTGCTATTAATGATAGTGTTGCTAATGATAATCATTATGATAACCCTAAGACTAAGCTAGCTCCCTTGAGAAGGTCTATCAATGAGCAACAACCTTCTACAAGGTATCCTCATAATTAGTATATGCTTTTGAATAACAAGGGAGAGCCTTAATGTTTTAAAGAAGCTATGGAACATGATGACAAACAGAGTTGGATGGATACAATGGAAGACAAAATTTAAGTCCTTGCATGACGATCATACTGTGACACCCTAATACCTCCTAGGACGATATACGAATGCACACAAAGTAGACCTAGTCAATCTAACAATTCCTATAGATAAGGCAAACATAGACTACCTTTCATATTTCAAGGTGGTTTTTACAAGTCACAAGTCACAAATTACACGTATTGTATCCATACATTAAAATCTCATCATAAGTTATGGTTAGTACATGCTATTCATATATACTACAAAATTCCTGCTTAATAATTATAAATACAACACAATGCTTAGATACAAAATCTTCTAAAAGGTTATAGTCCTTCTGTGGCTATTGTGGTTATGCTAACCTTAACCAGGTTTATCATGACCTACACGGAGGAAAAACCACCTTGCTAAGCATATAGCTTAGTAAGGAATAATGTTGTAAGATGACAACTACTCACAACAGTCGCCTAACATTCACATGTAAATGATTCATGACAATTAAGTGATGGAAAATACATTATAAAATAAAAGTCATGAAGTATCACATAACAATATTTGAATATAATATTCAAAGATTATTTTGCATATAAGTTTGCATCAGAACAAAACAAATATCAAAACCTATACAGAATTGCCTGCTAATTTCTTCATACGTCGGTAATGGGAATAAAATAGAAGATACTTATGATAGGTGTCTACAAAAGAGGCAATAGCCTCTAAAATAGAAGAGACGTAAGTATCTTAAACAAAAGACGCCGTAATGTCTTATAATAGAAGCAGTTGCAAACCATTTTAGACATGCCTATTTACCCACAACTAAGACTTGGCAGGTTAAAGTCAGTTATCATAACATTGTAATTACATTTTAGAGTCATAATAAAGAACAATAATTCATAACATACAAACTCATTCCCTTATGTTTGCATTATAATTTGAAAATGTTTATCATACCCAATGGTATTTAATATGCTTTATGATCATGCTCTTGTTCAATAATACATCATTAAAAGCATTAAAGTATATACACATTACATGCATGATGAGTCTCATATTACCCTTATAACTGAGTTTGCTAAGTTTCAATGACATACAAAAAGGTTCAGATAAAAAGTGGTAAAAATTGGAAATAAAAACAAGGTCATGGTTGTGACAAAAGACCCCTACAGTCGTTATAGAAGAGCCTACTGGGTCACAATCGTGATAGCCATTTCACGCTCATGATAAAGGATCTTGATGATGTGTCAAGATCATGACACCCCTTTCACGGTCTTGACAGACACTCTCTCCACTCATACCACTACTTGTTCCTTAATCTACATATAGAAAAAGTTTGAATTAGTTTTTGAGTATTATATACATTTGTTTCCCTATGTCTCTAGTTTATATATCACCAAAAATCATGCTATTTGGACTTCTAAATCATGAGATATGGACCAAATATCACAATATGCTCCAAAATAAGTGCAACATCAGGTCACCATTTCGATCTAAATTTCCAATGGCATAAAGCCAAAATTAAGTCATGTCTTAGGTTTTATATGCAACTAAAATCACCCAATTTAGAGGTTTGTAGGCTAAATTATGACCCAAATAATGTGATTGATTCAAACAAACCTAAGACATAATTCCATTATACAATACTCTCTTGTCATATTCAACCAATTCCATGCAAAGTAACACTAAAATAACACCAAAACACCATTCCAGAAATCATTCCATATCCGAATGAATCTTTGTATCCATTCAAACATACACATAAAGAGAAATTAAACTAAGTGTAGTCCCAAACCATAAAATTGGTAAAGTAGGTCTTTTAATTTCTTTTCTCCCCTTCCTCTTTGGCTTTGCTTGACTCACCAACTAGAAACACAACAAATGCACATCTCAATCCCAATTCCAACCTTATAATTCCAATTCTTCATAAACAAAGCAAGAAAAGGTAAAGATGAAGAGAACACCACTCACTTTTACCTTGATTTCCACCTATAATTAGCTTGATTCTTTATATGCAAAATGATGTGATGAAGAAGATAAGTGGAAAGAAAATAAGAGACAAAAATTTGGAATTCCAAACCTAAAATGTCGTCCGTCTCTCCTCTGTATATGCCCATATTCATGCCTTTTCAAGATGTCAAGTTCCGATCATGCATTTTATACATAATATATATCTAATATACGCAGCAGAAATAAAACATACCTAAAAAACTAGATCTACTCATGCACATAGATATAGAAAAATAGAAACATGAAATGTAAGATGTTTACGTACCTTTCTGATGATCTCCTTCATTCTTTAATCTTCTCTGTGTTGGGTTGTCGTAAATCACAATGATCAACGCTAACCGTCTTTAATGAAAATCCACATGAAGATGGAAGGATGAAATTTTACTAGGAGATGACTAGAATTCTTTCTTTGTGCTAGCAAAGACAAGAACTCTTAAGAGAGTTAGAGAGAACAAGTGTGTGTGTAAGAAAAAGAACATTTCTTTTTCTTTTCTTGTGTCTTACACAAGATGCACGAAAATCATCTTAATTTTTTTACATCGTTTGACCTTCCATAACCCCCATTATTAATGGAAAGTTATGGGAAGTTAATGGTCCTAAATAATATGCATTAATGGAAGTTATGGTAAGTTAATGACTATAAATAGCATGCATTAATGGAAGGCAATAACACTTGTTTCTAATCCATTCCATCCAATGTTTTCTACCACGATCACATCGCAATACAATCCCGAAATACTCTCTCATATCTTGAATCACCATTCAAGAATATTTTACTCATCCTTCGAATCTCTTACGTGTGTGACCTATTATGTTATTGGTTATGTTGGCCACTTGAATTAACACTTAATTCAAGTAAGTCAAGAGTGGTATCCAGCAACACTTCATGACCTCCAATTGACTGAAAAGTCAATGGTTTGACTACAAACCCTTCCATACGCAATGTTACCATACAATTCGCCCTTTCATTATTTATACCCC
>JANSVB020000165.1:666938-681474 GCA_025504935.2 Erythroxylum haughtii | reverse complement strand
ACCAACTTCTATTCAAAGCCGTAAACCCTCTCACAACTTTCATCGAACAATTCAAATGCATGCTTCCTTAACATACTGTCGCACAATGCATAGCCAAATGCCCACATTAATCCCAAGCAAATTACTTACCTCAACCAACGATTCCAAGGGCGACAGAAGATGATGGCTCCAGGGAGAGTGGCTCCAACTATTCCAAGGGCGACAGAAGATGATGGCTCCAGGGAGAGGGAACGGGCGGTGGCTCGACGGAGATCCTAACTTCTGCAGAATATGATGGCTCCAGGGAGAGGGAAGGGACGGTGGCTCCAGGGAGAGGGAAGGGAGAGTGCGATGAATGGCGATTTTGATGGCTCCAGGGAGAAGAAGGGACGGTGGAAGGGACGGTGGCTCCAGGGAAACGGAAGGGAGAGTGCGCGAAATGAATGATAATTTTCTTCAATTTACCCAGAATAATTTTATAAAATGCTCGGGAGATTAATCTGCTTAATTGGGAGGTGGGAGATTAATTTAATAAAACGTTGTCCAGTTGCTCGCACGGGGTCGGGGAGGGAAAGCTAATTTCCTGACATTTCCCGACGTCTAACTCTGCAAGACGTCGTGGATAGTACTTTGCCACGTCCTACTACTAAAACGATGCAAAAAACATGGCAATTCAATGACGTCTGCATTCAACGTCACCGAATTTTCCCACCTTTCCTGACGTCTAAAAAGACGTCGCAAAAGCCTCATACATTTCGCGACATCTTATACGAAGACGACGCGAAATGTATATTTTTGTTGTGGTGACATCTCACACGATGGTGGCGAATGGAGTTCAGCAGACGCGTAATTGTCATGGGTTATGGCTGCTGTGGAGTTTAAAATATTTTATTTAATTTTAAAAGTAAATTTTTATATTAAAAATTATTTTTAAATAAATTATTAAAATAATTAATATTTTTTATTATTTTAAAATAAAATTAAAATTATTTTAGAATAAGAATTTGACTTACGTAAGAATCAATAATTTAATCTAATTTATAATCAAAAGAGTTGAGAATATTATCATAGAATATTATAATTATATTAATAACTATAATCAAATAAAACTTGACATTGTATGTATATAATTTGATAACTTTTGTATGTTAAATTGCATATTTTATATATGTTTGACATATTTTATATGCATATTGAATTAAATGTTTATACATACAATATTTTACATATAATTGTTGTTTGATGAGATCATTTAAAATTAAATCCTTCATTAAATTAATATACATATTTAGAATATAAATGTTTCCTTTCATTATTATATGAATAAACTAAAGTTACTGTTTACCATTAAACGTATTGAACAAATTCAAAATAGCTTAAACTCTAATACATTTAGTCTTGTAACAATTTGTCTTACTTAACTAAATTTATGTCATTTAGATGACTGGATTCATAATCACGTGAATTTAGAGATTGAGTTAGGAATAACATATAAGATATATTTTAACAAAGAGATATCACCTCACAAATCTTAGTTGATTTGTTAAACAAACTCAATATCAACTAAATTTAAATGAGATCTTAGCCATTGAAATGATTAGAGTAATCTTTTCATAAAAGTAGTGAGGGTAATTATTTCAAATAAAATAGTAAGAGTAGCTATATACATGATTAAAGCCATAATTTTATTTGGTTTTTATTACATATAACATATTACTTTCTTTCTTTACATTTATTTCGTTATATTCAGAAATTAGCTTATTCATTATAGTTGATACTAAGTTTTAGTAAAACAAATTTCTTATACATAGGTTTGAGAAGAGTTCTAAAAATTATAAAGAAAAGTGGTATCTTCATTATGTAATAGTACTATGTCATATAAATGATAAATTGTAGTGACATTATAAAATTGATTAATATCTCTTAAATTTTAAAGGCAAGACAGAAGATGAATTATAACATCATAATAACATAATGCACTAGTTTCATAAAGTAAAGCTAAACGGTATAGTACATTAAAGGAATTGTTTCGCTCAATTTAACCTACCGAAAGCATAAATAAGGATACAATTTGAGGCATTTGTTTTGATATGATAGTATTTGTCATTAAAAGAAGATACTTTTGACTTTTCTAATCAATTCTATATACGATAAAGATTATATATATTTCTAATTCATATATGATATTAAATTTTGATTTAGCACTATCATAATCTTTATGATATAATAAGAAATATACTGTTGACTAAAATTAATTAATCAAAGTTTATACTAATGGTTGGTATATGTTAGATCAAGAAATATATATTTACCATATATAGAAAGAGAACAAAGTTTGATAACTAAGAGTATCCTTTTATGTCATGTTAGTTATATATATATATAGAGAGAGAGAGAGAGAGATAGATAGATAGATAGATAGATACACACTCATGGGACCTCGTGGATATATATATATCCATCTATCATAAATTATATGAGACTTGTTAGGTTAAAGGATGACTAAATCAGCATCTAGTGAAAGGACAACTATGGTAATGAATTGTTAAATTTATATGTATAATGCATGTAATTTAATAACAATTCACAATTCATAAAAGGAGAAATATTTCATTAAATTTATGATAGATGCAGATTGAACTATGCTTTTATATATGTTGAAGTGTGTTTTCAATTATTTTTTAGATGATTATCATGTGTATAAGCTTATGTTATGCATATTATTTGTATATATTCTCAGTGTTTGTTTGGTTTACAACAAGAATTGCATTTTATGCTTCATAAGGTGTTTAATGTGTTTGTAACTATTGGAAATTATAAAATTGAAGAATGAAGAAGATGGATGAAGCCTAAAGGTTTCACAATTGTGCACAATTAAGCATGATCATGAAAAAGGCTGAGCAACAGGAGTATGATCATGACAGAGGTTGAATAGTAGGAACACGATCGTAACTCAAAGAGCACGATTTTTACAGAGATTTCCATATGCGACTTTTTCATATTTTTTAGGTTTGGGGATATTTTTGGAACCAAATAAAGTGGCAAAACCCTAGAAACAACCTTAGAACCTTAATACACTATTTAAGAACAAGAAAAAATAGAAAAAAAAAAGTGCAATAGCCATTGAATCAAAGTGGATCCATGTGGAGAGATCAAAAAGAACATCTAAAAACTCTATCTTTTTATATCAAGGAGCAAATAGAGTTTTTATTCTTTTCCCCTATTTCTTTCATTGTTATTGATATTTAATTGGAAACCTAAGACTTAAAACATGTCCAAGGAGTTCTAAACTTATATTAGTAATTATTATGGATTTATTTTGGGACTTTATTCATTGTTGAATTCAATAAATTTCTGGATATTTATGCTAATTGTTCATGCATAAACTTAACAACAAATTGATAAAGTTAGTCAAAACAATCAATGCTAGATTGTACAATAAGATTTGGCAATTTAATAGACCCATGATTATTAAATTAACAATTAATTGAGGAGAGATCTTAGTTATGAAATTGATTATCTAATAGATTACTTCAGATCTAATTGAAGACGTTAGAGAGAGTTTTGAAATCAAGAGATTGAAAATATGTAAATTTCAAATTCAATTAGGGTTAATTAATTAGATCTTGAGAGAGTCAATACCTTAGGAAATCTAGGATCAAACTTATAAATCGATTCAACAAGAATAAGGGAACAAAATAGAGAAATAATAATTCCTAAATATTCAATCTTGATTGATCCAATTTTTATTACTAGTTCACGTATTATATGATTATTTGCTTTGTTTATTTATTTGTTTCAATTTATTTTATTTAAATTTAATTCAAATCAATTTCTTATTGTCTTCGAGAAAGTTAGGTTCAAATTGTTAGCTATTTCATAATCCTCGTGGGAATGATAACATCTTATACTACAAGATAAGATTCATATACTTGCAGGTATTAAGAGTATTATTATCAGATATAAAATTTGCTCAATGTCAAGTTAGAATGTTGGAGAGAAACGTTAGAGTCGAAAGATTTTAAAATGAGCATGTCCAAGACGGAGTATTTAAAATGTCATTTCTCAAGTAGCCAGATGGTACAATAAGAGGAGGTAGTGATTGGCACTGACATCATACCACAGACATCGAATTTCAAATACCTCAGATCTATCATTCAGAGAGATGGAAATATCGATGACGATATATTACATCGTATTAGATCTGGGTGGATCAAATGGCGGAGTGCAGCAGATTTTTTATGTGATAAAAAGGTCCCAGTAAAACTCAAAGGGAGATTTTATAAAATGGCGATTCGGCCTACCTTGCTATATGGGGCAGAATGTTGGCCGTCTAAGCGTAGACACACGAGACAATTGGTGGTAGTAGAAATGCATATGCTTAGATAGATGTGTGACATTACCATAAGAGATAGGATTCGAAATCGAGAGAGATTACAGGTGACAAGTATTGCTGACAAGTTGAGAGAGACAAGACTTAGGTGATTTAGGCATGGGTGCAGGATGCCCTCTGATGCTCTAGTACGGCGCGGTGAGTCGATAGACCTAAGTGGCTACAAGAGGAGGAGAGGAATGCGTTACAAGATATGGAGGGAAGTGATCACAAACGATATGTTAGAGTTGGCCCTCACTGAGACAGTTGTTAGAAGTAGGAAAGTCTGACGTCATAGGATGAGGATAAACGACACACGCATCACATAGGGAGTTCGACCACATGCCAGGGAAGGATTCTCGGGATGGTCGCCTAAATCGTAGGATTGTCATTGTTGTGCTGGTTTTGTATTTTTTTCCTTATTTTTTCTGTGTCTCGCATCAGTACTTTGCATTTTACATCTGCATGTGGGTCTACCGGAAACAACCTCTCTATTATGTAAGGGTAAGGTTGCGTACTATATGGCCTCCTCAGACCCCACTTCACTGCGGAATTTCAAACTAAGTATGATGATGATTATTATTATTATTATCTGCTTTGGTTTTTTGAAAATCATTGTTGCATTGAACCTCTATTTTTTGTGATGTTTTTAACCCTTCTCTTCTCTTGTGTTTTTGTTGATTGGTTCTTACAATGTGGATCTTGTACACGTTGGTGATTGTTAGAGTTAGATACTTTGTAACCTTCTTTGATTGCAATGAAGCAATTTAGAGGATTTAGTGTCTTATGGTTTTTCCTCTTCGCATTAAGGAGGTTTTTTTTCTTAAAATTGTATATATCTTTATCCTTCTAGTTGTTGGATTATTTTTATCTATTTTTATGCATTAAAATTTATATTGGTTGTGTTGATTTTAGGAAAAAAATAATTTTGTGGGAATATTTGAATGAAGTAAATTCGTGACTTACTAATAATTGTATGAGTTAATAAGCCCCTTTCTTCAACACAATCAACATTTTATTTTCATAATTATTGTTAAATTGAATAATAATTTATAAAATTGGGGTTTTAACTGGATGGTCTACTAATTTAATTCAATTTTACATTCAGCAATTTTATCTTCATAATTATTGTTAAATTGAATACTAATCGTATTAAAATTAGAGCCTTGATTAGATGGTCCTACCAATTTGGCATGCATGTTAATGACATCCACCACGTTCCATAAGTAAAGATTTCTGTTAATCTATTGTCTATAAGTAATAATTTGGTTTATTCACTTTTTCAGTAAAAAAACTAGAAAATTCATAAAAACTTCGAGAAACTTGCTGGTTAGGACTTGAATCGGGTCGGGTTGCCAGGCCAGATATCGAGCTACCTACCGATGAGCGCGAAAGATAGGCACTGAACAAGCTGAAGGTGTGCGAATGGAGAAAGCAGAAAAACAGCCAAACCCCAACTGGAGCGAGGAACTGGAAGATTTGGTGGCCACCGGCGACACCGACGGAGCCATCTCTCTCCTCGAAGCCGCTGTTTCCAAACTTGAAAACCTTCGCCTATCATCATCATCCCAATCGGTGGATCTCCAATTGGCCTCTGCTCTTACCGAGTTAGCTAACCTCTACTCTTCCAAACACTTCTCTCTTAGATCCGATGAACTCCTCGCTCACGCTTCTATTCTCAAACAACAGGCCCTTCATCCTCCATGGTATTCTATGTTTCTTGCTTTCTTTTGGCTTACTGTGTGGTTGCTGAGAAAAACTTCGTTAAACGGTAGAAAGTTTGTGTCTGTTTTCTTTTTTTGAGTCTTTGCTTAGATGGGCAAAAATGTAGCGAAATTTAGCATTCTAGTTCTTTTCCTTTCATTGTTTTTGCGAAGTTCATATATTGTTATAGTGTTGTGGGTTCGAGCTGTTACTTTATTTGCCGGCCCCTCTGTTCTTTGGAAACTACTTGTTGATGGTTTTTCTTCTCAGTGATACTGACAATGTGAAGAGAGACTTGAAGGAAAATGAAGGTTCAAAATCGAATGCTGCTTCGTCTCATGGTGGGGCAGTTGGTGATGGATCGTCTACTTATGGTGTATATCTTGGGCTCCTTAGTCTTTCATCTTTTTGATCCTCATGCTGTCTTTCTCCAGTACGAGAAAGTAAAAGAATTTGTATGTGGATTTTTTTTTATTTTTTTGTGAAGGGAATTTTGAGCGATCCCTGAAACCACTTGATGATGCTTCTTTCAACGGGTCTTCAGATGATGGTATGCCTCTTTTGATTGACTGCTTTTTTCTTTTTTTTTTTTTCTTTTGGTTTGTTCTCTTTTAGGTTTATGTTGTTGTTTTTCGCTAAAGAATAATCCCAAAATCTAAAAATCATATGTTGTTAAAATCTGTTATGCAAATACTTTAGATGTTCTGCTGATTTCCCTTCCTCTTCATGTGCATGACTGGAGTACAATCAACGGTTTTAAAATAAATTCAACAGTGCAAACATTAAAATCTGGCTTTGGTGCTTTTGTAGATGCAGATTATTCTGTATCAGTAGCCTTAGGCCCACGTTCAATGGCTTGCAACATAATTCATGTTGAAGTCATTGTGTCATAAAGGATTCTCCAAACTATTGCCTGTATCAGTTTACACTGGTTGTCTTTATGTTTCATTGTTAAAACTTTCAAAGTCAATGTGATTGTACCTGCATAGAACTTTGGGATCTTTCGAATAATCGGTAATAATTGCTTAGGGTCTGACAAATTAACAGTTGGAATGATCGTTGTGGTTTGAAAATTATGGGCTTTGTATCCAAGTATCATAACCACATATCTCCACATTCGTTTGCAGTATGTTCTTTTTCCTGTTAAAGAAAAAACTCATGAACGATTGGTGAAATTGTCTTTTGTCAAAGTTCATTCTGCTGTTCTTCTTTTGTGGTGCAGTATCAAATCATGTCTTCTTATCCTAATACGGCTATTTTTTGAATTTTAACTAAGGAACTAAAATGATTACCATCTAAATCTACTTAACAGATTGGGAAGCTATTGCAGAGCGTTCACCCAATGAATTGCTATCCTCAGAGTGCTTAACTGGGGTATCAAATATTTCCTTAGATGATGCCAATGTTCAAACTTCTCATCGTCGTGGAAGGGGTACTTTCTCATACAGAAAGAATGGATTGTACAGTGACAATGTACACGAGGCATCTTCCGTTGATGGTGTGGATGATGCTGATGTGGAACAAAATAAGCAGCAGTCTGTGGAACCAAAACATTGTAAGAAGTTTGTCATTTCTTATTGGAATACAGTATCATGAGTGATATCATTTTGCCTTTCTTTTTCTTGTTGGTAAACCTTTTATGCTGTTGAAAGTCTTTACCTTTGGGAGTGAATTGTTCCTCTAAGAAAAGCTGATTTATTTTAATTAGTGGATTGTTGATTATTGTTTTCAAAGGTACTTGAAATCACTGTATGTTGAGTCATTCTTTACACTTATTTCTATTGTATTGTCTTTAACAATACATTCTAGTTAGTTTTAAAGGGCAGGATAAATTTTGCATTCAGTTATCTTTATCCTGATTGACAAAAGTATCTCTTTTGCACATGTATTCCGAGTCCTTAATCGAAAGCTAAAGGAAAAGTCTAATTAAAACTTGGAATAGTTGTTAATTCTCAAGCTTTTTGGAAAACTTCGGGCCAGAACTTGTTGAAGTTCTGGTTGGAGTATTATTGTTTAAAGTGAACTAAAATAAATTGTAAAGAAAGGCAACTAACCTCACATTAGCAGGCCTAAGAATTATTCTTAGAGCAAAAGATCAATTCATTTATTTGATATTGTACTTAAAAATATTTCTATAGATATTTAGAGAGCTCCTCAGAATTCCCTCTGCATATTAATCTTGTTAAACTAGAAAGCCATGAAAGGATCTAGATGTACATTTGTCGCACTTTTTATTAGACTGAACTGTTATGAGGAACATTAGGCTATAATTAGTCTTATGTCTTACAATTACTTATTTATTATATAAGCTTTAATACGATTCCCTATTACCTTGACAAACCATATCAAAGCCGTTGAAAGTTTTGCAGGCTCTTCTCTTATGGAATTTTGATTTGAGCAGCATTCATTCTCTTTGGCTTGAAAGAAGTCAACTTTGACATGGCATGATATAAAATTTCCTTTTACAAGTATATATGTATATAGTATCATTGGATCCTTTAGTTGTTATTTTCAGTTAGATTTTATTTTCAATTGCCTCTTACAGAAAAAAAAATATGCCACTTTGATTTAGAAAAAGCTTGCCTGTCTGAACTAGATTTGATATGTGCTTTTTTATTCTTTAAGTGACTTCTCTATTATTGATAAAGGAATGTGACCGATGACCATGAATGAAGCTACGTCTATGTCATATTTTTACTAATCACTTTGTCAATTCCATACGTATTTAATTTCTCTAAATTCTTGAAAGTATATTTGCTAATGTTTCTGGCCATTGGTTTTAAATAGCTGCTAACATTGTCTTGTTTGATCTTCAATAAACAGTATTTTTAATGAATACTCGATGTAGCCTTATGCTGTTACAGTCATAATAATCATAATATAACTTGCTAATAATTAAAATTTGGAAAGCATAAGTTTAAAAGACATTGGTAACATTACAGAAGATTGGGCATCCCATTCAATTTTAACAAATTGAGTGTACCACTTCTAAGATAAATTATTTCTGGTTTTACGCATTTTTAAAATTTAATTATCTTAAAGTTTTATATTTTTCATATACTAATATTCCTCCAGAGAAAAAAAAGTTTGTCACTGTTTCATTGGATGTCTTATGAATCCAGCTAAATATGGCACACACCATGTCCTTGTTTTGGCCGACTTTCCACCAAGTACTAGGACAATAGACCTAGAAAAGCATTTTGAGGACTTCAGGGACCATGGAGTTGTGATTCGATGGGTAAATGATACAGTAGCCCTTGCAGTATTTCGAGCACCACCAGTTGGTAATTAAATTTACTGTCCTTTTCTGTTTCCTCATGTTGAAAACAAATATGTTGTACAACATTTTGGACATTTTTGTCAGATTGCATGATAATGGTATTTGGTAAAGCAGCATTAACATTTTTCATGCAAATCATCTACAAAAGAATGCAACTATGATAGATGGTTCTAGATTGTGTCTTTCCTTTATGTACAACTTTTAAATTGTTTATCACATACGTGTAGCGTTCTTAAATTCTTTCAACAATGGTATTTGCAATTCGAAGTCTAAAAAAGAAAAAGAAAAATGGTGAATATATTGCCCTTTGTCTTTGTTTGTGGAGTCTTTTTCCCTTTTGTGAGTGTTAGGCTTTTCAGACACTGCTGATGTAGCAACTGTTACAATCTTGGTGTTGAAAATGGTTTAGGCTCGCTTTTGTTTTCCGTATGTTATTTATGGAATTCCTGATTGTTTGTGCTTATACAGATCTATTGTCTAAAACATTCTGCTTAAGTGGAGAAAATTGGTGCACTAGAACTGCTTTCTTTTTCCTTTTCTGTTCCTTGTTCATACTATCCTGGAAGCTGTTTTTGTTTATGATGCCTTTTCATTGATGGTTCTCTAAAACATTCTATTTTCGCCTTTATAGTGCTTTATTCATACTATGTATACTGTTCCCTGTGCATGCTGTTGGCATGCATGCATATTTGATATTCATATTCTAATTCATTATTAGCCTTTTAGCCTTTGCTTCTATTTACAGTTTTAATCTCCTAAACAGCACTTGAGGCCCGGAACCAGGTTAAATTTCCATTCACCATGCGCATACTTGAAGTGGATGATATCCTTGTGGACTCAATATCGATGAAAGGTAATCTTGCCACACATATCCCTATGTAAATTTTGTTTCCATCAAATTCCTCTTGAATTGCAACTATAGCCTTTGAAATTTCTTTTGGTGAATGACTTTTATACTTATGATAGAAGATATATTCATCTTTGGATGTGCCATTTTCAGTTTGCTTGAGCACCATGGTGAGTTAGTGCCTCTAAGCTAACGATTGCTCAAGTATAATATACACTCCTTAAGGAATGGCAATCAGATGACTTGATTCTTGGATATTATGTTACCCTTTACAAACTTTATTGAGGTATCATAGCTTTTCTTACTATGATTCAAAAACATTGTTTTGGGATTAAAATGACATTTCAATTACTCTTGCTTCTTCACAGAAAAAATACATTTGACTACTAAATATTTAGAATTCATTTTGTTGACCTAGTGGAAGTAAAAAAACTATGGACCTATCAAACATCAGTGCTGTAACATAGTTACTTATGTTGGAGGCAATTAAATTAAAGTGAGAATATGCAGGGCTTGCTACTGTCATCTTGCTCCAGTAAAATATTCATTCAAGTATTCTGTCATACTTTTTCTAAATTTAGCACGTCAGTTTTGGGTTGCACGATGGGGGTTAATGATACCTACACCCCAACCCCCATTCCAACCCATGTGAAGATTTAATAACGGCTATGGGTCACCTCAATCCCATTTTTCATAGTACTTTTGACATCCTCTTCTGGCTTTCGGTTAAATTGAAATGCAGCTAGGCAGGGACGTGATCTAAACTCAGCTCTTCATTATGTAATGATATCTAGAGCTTCTTGTTGAGAATATATGTGCAGATGCTCTGTGTTCTCAAGATGGAGGTTAAATTTGGCTATACGTCTGATAGGAACCTTGTGGAGCTAAAATTTATTGTAAATGTTGTGAAGTTATTGTCTGATTTTGTATGCTTGAATGTGCTATATCGAGTAGAAAGAACTATCTTTCTGCTTCTAATAGGTTTCTAGTTACGATCATACCATACTTGGGTAATGAAATTGATATTTTAGATCTAGAACCTCCTCGACAAAGGCCGCGGACATCTGCAAGAACCGCACAGAGGTTAATTGCACAGGGAATGGGCTTGAAATTGCCATCAACAGCTTTTGGTTTCAGGGAACTGAGGACCCAGGAAGAAGCCAGGAAGAATCGCATAGTTACAAGGCAAAAAATGAAGGATGATGCTTGGGGCGATGATTGATGGAAACTATATTTTCATATCTTAATGGGTACTTATAAGTATAGCATTTATATACGCATCCTCCCATGTCAATTAAACTGAACTTTTGTATAAAATATAGCTACTTGGAAACCAAAAACATGAGTTGTTTTGTAGGAAAGTTTGATATCTCTTGTGCTGTACGATCTAAAGTTTTGGCGGAGCAGTATCGGCAAGATTTAAAAACTCTTTCCCTTAAGATCCATCAAGCTGTTCGACTTAAACCAAAAAAAAAAATGTTTCCTGGGATTGATGTTCATATGATGCAAGAGAGATTAGTATTCCAATCAAAATGCTTAGGTAGTTCAAGCTTTTAACTGTCAGTATTTTGTTTTTATTATTTTGTGTCTATTTATTTATTTAATAAATAAGATTTACAAAAATTGAACTAATGAATACTTATAGAATATAATAATATAATAATCATATAATAATAAAAATAGGTGATTTTAACTTTTTTACTAGTAATTTTTATTTTAATTGATTGACCACTTCTAATTATGAGAAGGTAACTTTAAATGAGTTGTGTTTGAAGGCCCAAGGCCCTGGTAAGGCTCATCCGACGCTTCATGCCTGCTTCAACACCAATCCCTAGTTCCATTTGTCTGACGTGCTTTATCACGTTCAAGGATGGCCCATCATACTCATGTGGACAAGACGAGCTCTGCTAATTGCTTGCTTTAGGCGGCAACTTGACGTTTAACTAATGCACGCGATATGAATACGATGTCTCTTTATATTTTAAAATTACTTTACGAAACACGACGCCACCTTGTGCCAAAAGAGCTGACTCCACACTCTGACACCGGTCTTCGGATTTTGGCCGATATGTATTCATTACAGACAAGGGGATCCTGTGACAAAATGTCTGGCATACTTAATTTCAAACTTTGAAGTTTCAGCCCAGCTTCCCATGGAATAGATTAATGGATTATAATATATGCCTTGTTGGCTTACTAATCCTCTCTTCAAGAAACGAACTCATTGTGTACTTGGGTCAGTTACTCTATTACTGGAGTGGATTTCCCAAAGAAGATACAAGTTTAACACGACCATTGAAGGTTCATTGTTATTGGTCGCCAGTAATCTGTCATCGGTTACCTCTTTCATTCCGGTGATCCTGACTACCAAAATCCCGTGAAAAGCAGTCTATGATGGATACTCTTCCTATAGAGATAGCTCTTGACATATTGTCCAGGCTGCCAGTGACTTGTCTTACGCAAATCAAGTGCGTATGCAAAGCTTGGTGTGCATTAGGTCAAGATCCTCGTCTCTCTGTTCTGTACCACACACGAGCAATCAACAAAGATCCATGTCTTATTCTTCACCGTAACTCACCAATCCGAAAAGAACTATATCATGTTTCATCTGCCCGAGTGCCTGAAGGCATGCCGAACAAGGCGACAAGGATTGATTCGAGGGTCACTTCTATCTTGCCTGATCACAATATCATAGGTTCGTGTAATGGCCTGTTATGTATATCTGATGCACTTCATATAGATCCTATGTACATTCTCAATCCTTTCGTTGGATCTCACACGAGACTGCCTCGTCCAATCTCGTACCATGAGCAAGAGGTAACTCTTGGATTTGGTTATCATCCAATAACGAAGGAGTACAAAGTTGTCAGAATAACATCCTATGTTAATAAAGACAGCTATCTGTCTCTTGTTGGATGGTTGGAGGAATCAGATGTGCAAGTTTTCACGCTTGGCATGAAAGCATGGAGAAGCATAGGAACAATTGCTTGGCGAGTAGATGGGATATCAAGTGAAGCCCTGTCAAATGGGGCTCTCCATTGGGTGACTATGCGACGTGAGTATCTACCTAACCATAGTTTGCATATAGTTTCGTTTGATCTAGGAGAAGAAAGGTTCAAGGAAATAGAGCTCCCCAGTTGTGGTAGTCTCAGTTCTTGCAACTTTCATCTAATATCGTTACAAGGCTGTCTTGCCGCTGCTGTTTGCTGCCCTGAAGGACAAATTGAGATATGGATCATGAAAGAATACTCGGTGAAGTCGTCCTGGATGAAAGAGTACGTCATTGGGACTTATTTACCTCGTAGACTCAAACAAAACGTTGATTTCAGACTGCCAATTAAGGAAGCCATCCAAGTTCTTTGCGTCTTGAAGAATGGAGAAATCTTGCTGGAGTATGAAAGCTGCTCTCTGGTTTTGTACAGCCCTCGAAGTAAGGAATTCAAGGAGCTGGATATATCTGGCCTGCCTAATTGCTTCTCAGCAACTGTTCATGAGGAAAGTCTTTTGCAGGCAGAGGATATCACTGGCATAAAAACACAATGGTAGTAGCTGCTTATACTTTGTACTAATGCCTTGATTTTGATTCTCTTTACATTAGAATCTTCTTATCTAATGAAGAAGCAGAGTTTTTACCAATAAGCCGTTACAGGACTGGGTTATAGTATAACACAGGT
The DNA here is from genome assembly GCA_025504935.2 of Erythroxylum haughtii. NCBI lineage: Eukaryota > Viridiplantae > Streptophyta > Magnoliopsida > Malpighiales > Erythroxylaceae > Erythroxylum > Erythroxylum haughtii. The sequence goes on along the minus strand of JANSVB020000165.1, from coordinate 667,618 downwards.
GCAGTTCCATTATCTTATATTAAATTTCAATTAGCTAACAGGTATTTCTGCTCGTTAATAGTGTGCTTAATCTGCTAGCTAACCGGCTTGATTTCCCTTTACTAGTAATCAATAACCGTTGTTAATCAACAGCATAAATAATCTAAACATAAGGACTTTTTATCAGGAGAATGCAAACATTCATCTCAAGAAGCCTCTTTGCTGTCCTAAGAGTTGGAAAATCTATTTCAAAGATTAGGACAAAAGAACATGATTATATCTTCATTGTGCAACCTCAAAATTTCAATTGCCAGCATAAAAAGCTGCAATGTCCAATACATGCGATGGCTTGTAAATACCAACCATAGTTATGAACTTTTCTTGGAAAGGTTCTTCAACCCACTTCCCACACATTTAAGTATTACTGTCCTTGTTGATGTATCTGGCTTGATCACAAATTTAACACCCAAAAAATCTCTGATCTGCCTCAAAGTCTCTTCTCCATAGGGTGAGAGCTTTCCCACACGAACCTTTGAAACATCTTGTGGACACAATGCACATAAGAGGAATAGCAAGCCCTATAAAATGAATTCAAGCCGATCATACTGGTGGCAGAAAGAAAACACAAGATAGCATATCATTGTAAATCCGGCAAAATCAGTCTTCTCTAAAGTGGTTACTCTCCAGTACATAGCTAAAAA
>JANSVB020000165.1:637660-647725 GCA_025504935.2 Erythroxylum haughtii | reverse complement strand
GATTTTTGTCCCTAGTAATGCTACAGCCTAAGCTAAGATGCAGTTTCATGCCAAATTTGAAAGTCTTAGAGACAGAATTAAAATTTGAATTCTTCAAGAAAGTTGTATAATTATGTCTATAGTTTAATCTAAATTAAGAATCAATCCATTTAAAAATCTACAGATCAAGCTATAATTAAAATACCGAAGCATGTTTTTAAAAATACTCCAATTCATAACATTCCAGCACATACACTCACTTTAAGTCAATAAATCTTTTTTTAATCAATTTAGATGGCCCTAAATTTTTATGGGAAGAAAGAATAATGTCTTAGGAGTCTATTGGTTTAAGTTTTAACTCATTTGGAGGTCGGATGGCAAAGTTATAGCAAAAAGAGTCAAAACTGTTCAGTATTAGAAAGTTTGATTTTTTTGCACTACCACCCTCTATTATAGAATCACGTTTTTTTCACGTAATTCTCCACATTTTTGCAAAAACACTCCTCCATATTCTCCCTCTCTTCTACTTAATTCCTCATCACAAGCTTATACCCTTACATTTTTCCCTCTTATTCACTTCCATATCAACTCAACTTAGTCCCAAAACAACTCAAATTGAAGTTTATATTCAAAACACCAAAACTAATCATACACTATTTTACCATCTTCAACTCTCTCTCTACTGTGTATCTTCAAATTCTCAGATTTTCCTCCAATGCATATTCTTTCATTTTTATCTACTTTTTCACTTCATTTAGCTCCTAATTTAGTTCAAAAATCAACCACTACAGATCAAAATTTGAAAATTACTCCCTACACCAAAAACAGAGCATATTCGGTAAACTCAATTTTCCAGCACACTCTTTTTTTTTTACAAACACTTCATTTCCATATAAGCTTTGCATTACGTATTACATACTGCTCCCCATAATACTGCTTCACTTAAACTTGTCCCCTGGTTCAAAACTCATTCCAACCTCATTAATGTTGACACAACACAAATTCATACATGAGCAGTAAAACAACCCTATATTCACGCATGTACAGTAAAATACCGAGTTTAAGATCATCATTTTCCCAAAATTTTACACCTTTCCTAAACATAATTTCAACGATTCTTCTAGCTCCAACTCACCTCAACAATATCTTATGGTTCCTTAAACATGCAAAAACAATATATCCATGGTTTGTAAATCTTCAATTAATTAATTCATCACCGAAACCTCAATCCTCAAACCCATTCATGCATGTTTATATTTACACTGTAGAAATACCATCAGAATAACTTACTTGGTTCCTCAAAATCTCCAGCAGGTGAGAGTGAATCAATAGCACAAAAATTTAACACTTGATGTTTCGATAGATGAACTAGAGAAGAGTTTTGGAAAAGAAGTTGTTTCCGGTGAAGATAAAAAACATAAAGACATTTTATCAAGCTTCGGTAATTTCTCTCTGGCAACACACTTAACCACGTATGTTCCTTACATGTGGGCTATGTGTCAACTTGGAAGGCTGTCACATTTCACAATACAATTTAGTCATTTGTCACATATATATAATCGCCACGTGTCACTATATAATTGGTCTAAAATATCCCAAATTTTTCGAAAATTTCTAGAATTCACCATAAATTTTGAAATAATAATATGACTCTCCAAATAAATTTTCAACTCAAAAATAATTCACAATTTGCATTTGAATAACACAATTGTACCCATATGTACAATAATATGAATGTGAAAAAATGTGCATGACACATTTAACTTATGCATGGCGTGTATTTTCCTAATTTCTCAATAATTTATCATAATTTACCATTCTAGCCTTAACATGGATATCTGGATGTTTCAAGCACCCTACATTATCACTAGTTCAAATTCATTGACTAGACATTAACTATTTTTTGCTAGTTTTTGACTGTCCTGAGCTCATTTTTTAGGATCAAACATATCAAATTCCAACTATGAAGATAAGTTTCTTTATTTTATATGTTTTCAAGGCTTATTGTTAAGGGTTTTTTTGTCTTACGTGTACTGTGGATACTTCCAAACTTCACTAATACATTCCTCAACCAATTAATGTCATTTTTAACAGATCTAACTATGACTTATAGGTTGAAGAAATGTATAGCTTGATCTCTCGTTTGACTAAGTTTAAGTATCTCTCTGGTAACTGTACACTAAAGAGGTATGAGATTTTCCTAAAAGTCGTCATTCTATATTTGAAAATTTCAATAAATTTTAACCTTGTAGATAAGTCCTTCACATACAACAACAATCTTGTCAGACTACCTATAGTTATATGTCTGAATTGTAAGAACTTTTGAATTAGTTGGCACTTGGAGACCTTACTTGGCCTAATACATAAGCTGCTACTATCTATGTCAATCTTCATCATTGAAAACATATTTAACATCTCTTGATGGCTCTAAAAGACGAGTTTAAACACGTCCACAACTCTCTTCTTCATCAAGAATCTCTACCAAGTCTTACTATAATAATCAAAGAAATAATTATGAAAGAAACCCAATTAAACATCATTCAAATGGAGAAATTTATTCTATCTACAGATGCTGTTCTTGCCAATTAGACCTCCTTTTATGAAACTTCTCAAATATACCAAGAAGAATGTATTTTACAACTACTGGAAAAAGAATCGTCATCACATCTCCGAATGCAGAAAAATACCCAAACAAAGTAACTCTTCTAAGTCATCTCAATCTACTGTCAATGTTTTTACCACATAGGATATAATGGAGAATACATCTACATCTCCTAAGTTTTCTTTGAAAGATCTTCAAGCCCTTTTATAGCAATTATGAACAGATTATGGTACTATTTTCTCTTCTGCTTTGTTTGTCACACCGTGTACTTCTTTTTCATGGTACCTTGATTCCACTTATTATAACCAAATGACCTCAAACTCTTCTATATTTGATTCTTTAAAAACTTACTTAATTTCACATATTGTCTAAACGACTGATAATTTTACTATGAATGTTTAAAGTGTAGGCATTGTTTAAATATCTAAGTTAACTTTCCCTGACACTTTTCTTGTTCCCAAACTCTCATTAAATATTATTTTTATTAGTCAATTATGTTAACCTAGAATTGACTTATCTTTTTTTTGGTCATAGTTGTACTGTGTAAAATTCACAAACAAGTAAAATCCTTGGAGCAAGGCATAAAGTTGGAGGCTATTTGAACTTACCTTCCTCCACCCTCCATCCAAACTTATTGTTCATGCTATTACAACTAATATTAGGTTCTCCTATCTTAATCATCTTTTCAAACTTTGACTTGAATCTTTAATTTCTAATGGTTTTTTAGTTCAAGTCAAAACTAGAAATTTTGATTGTATCTCATACTAAATTTACAAAAATATCATATTTTACCCTTTTTTTAATAGTGATTCTTTTTTTTTTGAAGGTAGTGATTTTCATTTTAGTAATACCAAAAATGCTATCTCCTTATGAAACAGTTCTTTTACCTTTATAAGAACTAGTCTCCTCACAATCAAAATACTTCTCTTCCTCCTCCTCGTCGTGTATTTATGAGAATATTTAGATTTAGATTTAGATGGGTACTCTAATCTATCTAATCTCATATTTGTAAACTTGGATAACCTTCATAAATAACTTAAAATCAATTTCTACATTATTTCCACCACTACTTAGATTTAACACTGTAAAGAAAAATATTAGTAAGAAACATATTGGTTTTCCTCACACACCTTTTTTATGTTTTTATGCTTGAGATTAGGTTACTTAATCGCTCCTAATTCACTCAATTTTTTGCATTTCTCAATGATGTTCTTAGCACTTTTGCCTTTTACTACTCAACTTTCCCTTACAAGCCCTTTAAGAAGAACTTTATTGATAATCCTGCCAAAAAAAAAAAGGAAATTGGAGTTTATAACGTTGGTTAATGAAATCAATAAGAAATAAAAAAGGAAGTAAAATTAAGAAGAATGTAACAAAAATAAAATGAAACCAAGAATCCTTTTAAAATAGGAAATGATAAAAAAAATTATACCATATTAAAACACTTTATAACTAAGTTATGCAATATATGATCTTTAAGTTTTGATGCACACTTTTGACCCTAAAGTTTTTATGTTTCTTTTTTATGTTACGTATATATGATGTAGGTTAATTAAAAAAAAAGAGAATCACGAGTGAGAACAAATTTGATTGAAGAAGAAAACACAAAACAATTTTTGAATTAAAAAATGAAAATCAAGAATACGATGGATGGTGAATGACATAATCAAAATTAAAAAGAAAGAAAAATAAATACTTAAGGGATAGATAAAAATAATTTTTAGAATAATAATTTTTATACCAAATAATGATAACCTTAGGTTGGGAACCATATAAAACCCGACTTAAAAAGAATTAGAGCCCTAAGATTTTTTCTCAAATTAAGTAATGAAAACTCATTCCTAATAAAAAACCAACTGATTAAAACCGAAGTTATGAACGTATTGATTGCCACAAGTTGCTTTGATAAGATCATATTAAGTTCTTGTTAAAGATTAAAGAGAAAATTCTCACCAAACGTGAAGAAAAGTTCTCAAAATTTTTTCTTAATGATCTATCCTAGTTACATCATTAAGATAACTTTTAATAGGTATAAAATCTCAAAAAAATAAGTCCTAAAACAAATAAGATTATCCCTTATCATAATATGATTAAAAAAAACTAAAAATTTTCAAAAAATCAAATCATTATAAAACTAAATAACTAATCCATGAGTCCGACACCTATACAACTTTCATAATGGTGTCAATTTGCTTTTGTTTTTCAAACCTTCTCAATTTAGTGCAAGATCAATGCCCAACACCAATATAATATCAGTGTCAATTACATTCTGTTTTTAAGGTTGTTAAACTTCTCTGAGCCTTTTTCTTCATATGTTAAGTATGTTCCATCTTCAATAATATTCAAACAAGTGATCAATCTTAATAATGCTTTCTTATTCATCTTAAATGGTCTCCTTTGCTTGCATCTACATGATTAATCATTGCAAAGGTACTTTCATGCATTAGGCCTTTGCCTCTAATCATTGCACCTCAAATTCTTTGTAAAAAAATTAGGTACTGGTATCGAACTTATGTAAAAAAAACATGTGAAAATTTCATAGGCAAATCTTTTCAAAGATAAAGCATATTTATTTGATTAAAACTCTGTTTAAAATCAGTTCAAAATTTTGTTTAAAAATCAAAATGTTTTCTTTAAAGTTCACAACAAATTTTCTATTAATTATAAAAAGATTTATGTATTATGCTCTACATGCAAATGGTCATGTACTGATTGAGTCTCTAATCCATTCAACTAATTAAGATAAAGTTGCAAGAAATATTACATGATTATTACACAAGGAATGACTTTATTTTACTACTTTACTAACTTTGTCCTTCCATTAGTCTTGATCTTGATTTTTTGTTTGAATTTCTTAACAAATTAGCATATTAATATCACAAAAGATAAAATTTTCAATAATAATATATTTTATTATTATCAAAATTCATTGAATAGTTTCTCATTACTTAGTCCAACAAAAGCCTTGATCTATATTAAATTGGTTAGTAACCTTAAGCTTTCTATAAAGTGAAAGGAGGGCTAAAGAATCTAAAACTTAATTAATCCTAACACTTCCAAATTTCAAGTTCTCATTTAGTATTAAGTAAACATTTCCTTTTCAAGAAGATTATCTGCTAACAACTATATCATTAAAGAAACTATCGGTTTGTTTAGCTGATAGTCCCTTAGCAAAACATTGACAAAGAAAGCCCAGAAAATTCAGTTTCATGGATAAATTGCTACCTCACTCCAAAGCCTTTGTTAGGGAATACAGTTTGGAGCCCATGTCAACAAGTCAGTTAAGCCCAGTGAACTCCAATACGGAAAAACTGAAAAATACAGGCACGCAAATTAGTATTTGTAGGCATATAAAGAAGAGCGTAAAAGTAATATTATTATTTGATCCAACAAACCAATCTACACAATGAAATCACTTAGCAGTTTCATTGAGTTTAGTTAATAACTTCTTTTTTTTATTCGAGAAAACTCTATAAGAGGACCAAGTAGACACACCTCTTTAAGGGCTCAACTAGCGTATTATCTTACAGGCGGGTCAAGCAGGCACACCTTATTATCGAGAGTCCGACTGACGCTTCACTTATATTTAAAACCCCGATTGTCCCAGGTTTTTATAGGACGGGTTAGTATAGAATTGAACATGACCGAAGCTAAACCTCACTCTCAACTATTAGCTACGCTCCTTGAGGGCTTAGTTAATAAATTTGCTAATTAGTAAGCAACTTTTGTTTACAATTGAATTTAATCAATTTCGACTAATGTATTTTATAATTGTTGTTCGTTCTGTTACCATAATTTATCATACTTAATACACTTCTATTATTTACAATTGTAGTTGTATTGCCTATAGCTAGAGAAAAATAAGCTTATATGAATAACATTTCTTACTTACTCGAGCCCCCATTTTCCTTTTCTCCGTTTATGGAGCCTTAAAGAAGAGACAAATGGACAGAAAATGCAAGGTACATGAGAGACGAATGCCCAACAAAACAAAGTGGTGTCTCGTCGACCTGGCAAGTTTTGTAGTCTAAATTGATGTATATGGGGCGGTGGACAGTGTCCAACCCTATCATCATATGATATGAGGACCTCCCTGTCTTCACGCATTGGTATTGGTGCCCGCGTGTTCCATCAATTTCCCTGAGCACTTTTCGCCATGTCCCTTGCCTTCTTGTCCAATAACGAATACAATATATGCATATATATATATATATATAAAGTTTAAATTGTCCCCCCATCATATTAGCCTGCATTACCTACGTCTAATCATTACTCAATTGTCGGTAAAGCCCACCTGAAATTTTGATGATGCCCCAGCTTTTTTATTCCTTGGGAAATGCATGTCTAGCTAATCATTCATATAGTAAGTAATTAACTTTAAAAAAACATGTTAATCAAGGAGCATATAAGTTAATTAGCACAAGATTATTTCACCGTCTATTTAGTTAACTAGCCGAAAGGTTTTGAGAGGACTTGGGAAGAAATTGAACCAAATCCAATTGAGAGGAGAAATTAAATCAAATTTAAGTAAGCCTATATATAATCTATACATCATATCTCAATCTAAAATCTCAAGACAATATATAGGTTATGAATCTTATATTTTATATAAGTCACTTTATCCTTATGTCTCTTTTTGATACTTCCTCTTACAAGTGGATTCATTCATATCGAACTAGTTCCTCCCAACTTAACTCGCGTATTAAACCTATGAATTTCTATTCATCCTACTTAGCACTAATATCAATGAAAAGTTTTGAAGGAGTCTAAGAAGAAATTGAATTAGATCCAAGTGAACTCATATATAAGTAAGATATCATGTCTTAACTTAAAACTTTAAAAAAATGAATTATGAATCTTAACTTTATATATAACTCACATTATTACTCCACATGTAAATTTTCAACATTATTATGATATTAGTTAACCATCTAATCTAATATAAAAAATATTCTATATATTAGCTCATCCTTCATTTCAAAACGTTTCAAGATCGAACCGAAAAAGTCATTAGTGATATATTGTTGCATTATCAACACAGATTAGCAAACTTGTGAAATTAATTTAACGTGCACAAATGGGAAATATGGAAGGATCGATATGCGAATTCTCCATTTGAGAGAGCACTCATGCCTAATGTCGGCCACATGTTTGTTAATTTGTGGCTGGCTGTTGAGCTTAGCATTAACAGCGTATATATTATGTTTTTATGCAAACTGAGCATTTACAATCCACTTTGATTAGTCCATAATTACAAAGTTGAATATCACGTACGTAAAGAAGAACAAAACAAACAAATAGGCTTCCACTTACATCCCTCCATGCATTTTTACGTTACTCCTTTCTTTCCAATGTACGTATGCATGACACTACTTTAATTCCCATCAAAACTCCTAACATTTTCATAGATTATTTTATAAAAAAATTCAATGGAATGCAAAACCAATAAAAGTTCTATTCAGATATTAACACTGACAGAATCGAATACTATTTGAGCCATTGGATTGAACCTGATCAACAGACAGAGAATAAATAAATATAAATGCATATAATTAGTATGCACAGGCCACATCAGTTGCTTTATATGCCCCAACTGAGCATGCAAGACTGGCTAAGCATATGTTCCAAGTTAATCTGTATTTGGTCGGTTGATGCCAGAAAAAGAGCACTAAGCTATTTCATTTACGTCTTTTACCTTTGCTTTCAATTGCAAATGCGAGTATATCCCTGAACAAAGTTAATGCATATTTTAAAAAGGATACGCTTATGTGAAGAATGAGCTCCATAACTTTCTGCGTGTCCTGGAAGTTGAAGTCAATAAGAAACAGTGAAATGTCGATCAACTATGCGCTCGAAAGCACAATGAGAACTCGTGAAGTTGGTTGAAGTGGTAAGTTTGTTCTCCGACATCAACAGACAAGAATAATCATTTCTTAAAAGGAAACATTAAAATTAATGAAGACAGTCAATTGGAAATTGACACGACCGACCAGATTTGTTCTCTGGGCTTGAGAACATACAAATCATATTACAAAATGAAACAGAAAAGACTAAACTTGGAATGCTACTGTAATATGCCCACGATCTCATCATGGACTAAGCAAGATTCTTGTTTAGCCTTAAAGCATCGCGTAAACTGTACGCCTTCAAAAAATTTCTTACACCTTTTGGGATGAAGGTAAGTTTGGTCGGTTCAAATTCCATTGTACGGATGTCTCGTTTAACATTAATTAATAATTTAGATAATTTTAGGTATATAATCCAAATTCTTCATTATCTTAATCACTATATATCCATCCAATTCCTTTTATTTACCTTGAGCAATCACTAAACAAACTTGTTATCAAAATCATATAGATTCGTCTTTTTATATTATCTTTTTTTTTCTTATTTATAAATTGTTTATTAATTAAAAGTAAGATTGCGTACTACTGAATCATCTTATGTATCAAGATTCTTCTTAAGTTCTAGACTCAATGTATTTATATGTATCAACGAGGGTATTGAAGATATTTTGATCCACCAAAATTTTAAAAATTATCATCACTCCAGAAAATAATTATGGTTTATATTCAACGGCTGCCAATTATGTGTAGCCATTGATATTTATGTCATTTTCTATATATTAATAATACATATAGATATAAATGAGGTCCAACTAAAAGATGAAAAAAGAGCATCAGAATTTTGGATGATTGGAAATCTGGAGGATAAAATTTCGAAAGCAACAGCCTGACTCTGAAAATTGGAATACCAACTATCAGCCAATCTCTAGAAATTCTGAGACAGGATCTCGTGTCTGTAATTCAATCACCTTCCCATAGAAAGAGAGCGGCCAAAAAGAGCAGTGACCCCTATCTCACGACGTGTAATGAGCTCACTCGTACAAAACAGTCGCCCCAATATATAGGAATATACTCGGATTCTGCTAGGCAGCTGGCTACCAATAGCCATCATTTAATCAAATTTACACATTAAACACTCGCTAAAAAGAACATTAAGGTCCGCTTGATTGGGGGAAAAGTAAAGTAAATTTGGAATATGATTCTTTGAAAAATAAATTTATACAAAGTAAAGATATTCACATATTTGGATACTTATAAGAATTCTAATAGAAAAGTTGGGTGGATTATTATTATAGTGTTTGGTATGTAATAGTATTTTATAGAATGTAACTTAATTTTGACTTGTATTTCCAGTTATATCCCTACAAACAGAATAACAATTAAAATCATTAAATAAGGAAAAATATAAACTTGAAAATTGTCGATTGAAACTTCTGAACAAAAATATTCAAAATTTAAATATCAGCCGATACCAAAAATTTTAAAAAATAGGGGAAATTTTTTGCAAAAATTTTGAAAATTTCCTTCCCTTCCTCTTATCTGTCCTTCCCCCCTTTTTTTAAAAGTTTTTTAATTAGTTATTTTATTTATTTCAACTTTTATAATTATTGTGAATTTTTAATTTTTGTTTTTAAAATA
>JANSVB020000165.1:604901-615678 GCA_025504935.2 Erythroxylum haughtii | reverse complement strand
CAAAGAGGACAATACCTTTGAAGGTTGGATGCCGTGGTATAACCCACAAACACCCGCCGTGGTATAACCCGCAAACATCTACGGGTGGGGGGTGGGGTCCAACAATTAGTGACAAAAGCTATATCATTGCAATTTACCGACGAAAAATTCATTTCCATCAGTAAAATTGATGAGAAAATTTTTGTTTAGCAACGGTACTAATATCCATCGCTAAATATGGAGGAAAATCATCCCGTCAAATTTGTGGTGGACTTTAGTAATGGTATAATATTTCTGTCGGTAAAGGATTTAGTGACGGTATAAGATATCTGTGGGTAAAAAGGAAGGAATTGTTGGCAGAATAAAAAACTTTTGAGTTTACCTACGGAAATTTCCGTTGGTAAATTCTTTTTAAATCTAAACTCACCCGACATCTCTTCCCCCACCTGCATCTTCTTCTTCCTTCTTCCTGCGTCTCCTCTTCGGTTTTCTTCTCTTCGGTTTCTCTATTGTGGACTCCTTTTTTAACTCGTCAGTGTTATCTCTCGTCAGTGTTATCTTTTCTGAACATTGTCATCGTGTCCTTCAGTGGAGTTATTATTGCACACATGCTTATGGTATGATCAAATCGTCAATTCCTTTTGGTTTAAGATTGGTCGTTCTGAAAATCTTGTTTATTTTGTGATCCCACTTATTATAAAGTTATTTTCTATTTCTATTTCTTCAAGTATTGTGAACCAAATAACATAGAGGCAACTTTGTCCTTATCAAGCTTAGGTGAGTATTTAAACCTACTCTAGTTTTAAAAACAAAATTCTACAACTGTTGATTCTCAATAGTGTTAGAAGATTAGCATAAAATTCTTCTTCTTTCTGTGGATGCTTAAAGAAACTAAACAGCTCAAAGCATTGTTTCTAGCTCCTATCAAAATTGTTGTAGTAGAATAAAGAAGTTGTTGTCAAGCCTTCTACACAAGTCACAACCTGTAAGAATCTTCATTCCATAGCATTTAAATAGGTAAAGTCATGTTGGTATGCAAAAGCATAGCAGATCGCCTATATTCTTATAGGCTGTCTGTAAGAATATATATGTTTGGCTGTATATTGATTTTGATACCCTTATCCGTAGGGAGAAAAGAATAGAGAAACAATTGAATACATCTGTTGTTACATCTAGTACTATTACAATGGGTAATATTAGATTCTCTTTATTCATTTAATATCGGGTTTTTTTAAAAAAATTAAAATATTTACCGATAAAAAATATAATTACGTCCGACGGAACACTAAAATTGTTGGTAAAATGTAAGATATTTACCGACGGAATAAAGAGTAATCGTCGGTAAAATTACTTACGCAAATTGAATTTCCGTCGATAATTTTACTCACAGAAAGAAAATTTCCATCGATAAATTTACTGACAGCTGTTTTTCTGACGCCTTTGTTCATCATAATATTCCGTCGCTAATTTTTATTACCGGTGAAATCCAAACGTTTTTCGTCGCTAAATAACATTTTTCTTATAGTGATACTTAAAACATTTCTTTTCTAGTATAGTTTCTGAACCAATCTTTACCTTCACATCAGTAGCCACCCTATGTCACTAAAAGTTACACTCTATATACTCAGTCTTAGTCTTACTCAATTTAAAGTCATTCGACTAACGTATCTCTCCAAAGTTTAAGCTGGGTATTAATACCCTCTTTTGTCTCATCCACTAAAATAGTGACATCAACAAATAATATACACCAAGGCACATCTCCTTGCATATTTTTAGTAAACTCGTCAATCACTATTGCAAACAAAAAGGGACATAAAGAGGAGCCTTGGTATAACCGAATATCGATAAAAAAATGATTTGTATTTCTTCCTGTCTTCATTGCTCTAATTTTAATACTTTCATGCATATCTTTAATAACTTGTATATAGGTCATAAGAACTCATTTACCTTCTAAATACCTCTACATGATTTTTCCTAGATACAATGTCATATGCCTTCTCTAAATCATGTGTAGGTAAAGCTGTCCTAAAAAATTCAATTAATCTTTAAAAGAGATGTAAAACTTCTATAGTAGACTTTCCTGATATGAAGCTAAACTAGTTTTTTGAGATAGATGACGGAATCCAACCGTGATCAAATCATGGGCATAACGGAAAACAAAACTTTTTATGATTTCCGAGCGGATTCTAATAATTGAATAGATTTGAATAAAACACAAAACGAATTAGAAATTATATCTTGTTCATCATCTTGTTTAAAAACCTTTGAAACCTATTCGATTGATCAATCACAAGCTATTTAATTATCCAGTCTCCGATGATATCTGCAAAGCAATTCTCAAGATTGATTTGAGAGGAAGAAAACAAAAGTGTTAGCTTCTAAATGTTCTTCCTTTATTTAAATAGAAAAATCATTAGGGACTTTAATTAAAATTAAATCTTTAATTATAATTAATTTAATTACAATAAAATCAAATATCTCATATTTGATTTCCAATGTTTCTCAAACTTTATAATTAAGTTCAACTTAATTAATTTGATTTTTCTTTCACAAATTGTTATTTGATGTGTGACCCATTAAGTTTATAATAAACTGACAATGATTATAAATTACAATTTTAATTCACAATTAGAATTAGATAAATTAAATTTTCTTTTAATTTATCTTTAATTATTCAATTAAACAATTCATAATCATAAATAATCATTGATGTCTAGCAATATATCATGATTACCTAAATATCATGAATGTCAAAGTGATTGACTTAACCTATCTATACATGAATATAATGTGTAATTTAATCCTTTCGTCATTCAATATTCTAATTGGACAGAGTATGAATATAGTGTTTACTTTTTTTGGTCCAATTATGTTCATTCTTGCCAATTAGTAATTGATTTATAGTTAAAATTTGAAAAATACCTTTTTCAAATATCAATTCACTCTAGTCAGAGATTTCTATAAATTATTACTAATCAATAACGGTAGAATATTCTCTCTAATTACTTTAGAGTGACAGATCCTATATTGACTTACTAAATTATCTCCACATAATTCATATTGTATCCAATTACTATCGATTGAATTATCATACGACGATTCATAAGTAGTATCAAAATATAATAATTCTTATATGAGATACTTTGATAATCTCAAGTTTGAGGATCAATTATACAACCATCATTATGAGATAATTTATAGATACACAAGTAATATTTTATTCGGAATTCTCATAATCAGGTCAGTCCAGTAACTTATTATCTAATGATCATCCACATATTAGTTTAAGTATTTACATACTTTAATTCATGAGATTAATTACTTTCTTCATAAGAAAGAAATACAATATGAGTTAGTTTTATCGTTTCAAAAATATCTCGTCTTGATGAAACTGTAAATAGGAATATTTATGAATAATACATAAGTGTAATTGAATTTTATAATTATAATCTCATCATAATTTCAGTTACACAGTAATTATTACAAGAATTTTACCTTTAATATTAAAACATAAAATATTAACTAAATTAATACATAAAGATAAATTAAGTCTTTTTCATTAACTAAAATATGTCATACATTAATTTACATCTAATTGATTGGCTGCAAGAGCATAAACTAACAATAGAGTCATCTTTCTCGCTATCTTTTCAATTACATTCTTTCATTGCTACAGCTTTAGACGTCTCATTTGTTTTTGTTTATAAAGAAAAAAGGTCGTAAAATGTTTATTTATTTAATAAAAGGGGATTTTTTTACTTATATAAAATAAGCGGTGGTTTCACATATGTCCAAATATTATGGACTTGTTACCAAATATAAGACATGATATGACATAAATACAATTAAAAAATGTGTATCAAAAAATGACTAGAGGAAAATATAGTTTTGCTCTCCGGTTACTATTTTATTTCTTAATGAGATTAGTTTCTTTATAAAAAATTATCAAGTCTTAACTCGATTGACACTATTCTCTTATAAAATTGTTTCAAAATCCAATATCTCCAATTTAAACTATATTTAATTATATAAATTAATAAAATATTAAATAAAAGCATTATTTTCAATACAACAAACACATTCTCTAACATTTAATACTTTAATACAAAAAGGTACAAATTAAGCAAGGGTAGCTCAATTGATGATTAAAAAGGACGTTGAGTGCACGATCTTAAGCTCGAGTTTTGGCAGCAATAGTGTAGGAATTTATCCAATATAGCAATTTCTTGTACGCACTGAATATTGAGCTCCTTTTTTTGATAAATTAAGTAAGATCAAACCGTGATTTATCCTCTCACTATACTGTTAAGTCAGGGCGTGGGGTATAAAGGGTGAGTAATTCCACGGTTTGAGTGCAAGAAGAAGAAAAAGAGAGCCTCTCCATAAATAAATTTGCATTCAGGAAGCATAATGAAAGATGGAGCAATGTGAACATAAATTAAAAGACGGCCCACAAGACAAAGTACCGAGGTTAAAGTGGTTACTGCTTTATAGGGACAAAGGGTATCTTTTTTGGTTTTCTCTTTTCCATTTGCCCCTCTACGCGGGTTCTGTCAAGCCTACAATTAGCATTAAATTATTTTCTTCGGTGATAATATGAACGTCCATTTATGTTTATTTTCAGTAATACTTATATTTCTAAAATTGAAATGAAAACGATAAATTCATTTTATAGGGTGTTGTCTAACTCTCTCTTTGAAGTTTGTACATATATGCGCAATAGTTGGAAAGTGGATGGATTTGTATTGTATGGTTTTGAATGAAGTGATCAACATCATCACCTTTTGGTGGTACACACGTATTGTCATTTTCTTCATATACGTATAAACCACACGATGACTTTTCTATTTTCACACCACCACCAAAACCAAAGGTTACATGAGGTGGAAGAAATTAAAAGTTTGGACAAAATGTACTGTCGTTGTTTAGGGTCCCAGATATATGTGTAAACTTTAATTTGCTCCGTTAACATAAATATTGACCTTTTTTTTTTTGGTAAATCAGAGAAAAAATTAAATAAATTAACAAAATATTTACAGAAAAGTCCACAGATCAAGACTGCAAGAAACAAATTAAGCAAAATAGTTACATCAATAGCACCAAGAAATAAATTAAGAAACACAGCAACTAAGGAAGATGCAACCCGAAACCCACTCAACACACTCAACAGTTACATCAATAGCACCAAGAAACAAATTAAGCAAAATACTATACAATTTCTTTTAAATTTTGGTGAATAATATTGACTTTTGGTGAATAAAATTTTAAAAATTTCTTTTGAGATTTTATTTTAATAAAATATTATACAATTTAATATTTAAATTCATTAATTCATCCATTTCAATGAAGTTCTTGAATTTTTATTTTCACATAAATATATAAAACCTATCTACACTCTATAGCAAATAAGTATTCTATCTTTTCTTAGCAATTAGAGCGATTAATGAACGAATCCGTTTCAACATCAATAACAACATTAAGTAAAATTTTCGATAAAAAGCAAAATTTAAGAAAATATAATATTACGCAGCCTTACCTTATAATCCCTTTAATTATACAATGAAGATGGATGATGATGGGGGGATATTACGCGATCAAAGCAATTTCCATTTGCTTCCTTCTTAAGTCATTGTCACATCAATAGCTATCGTCAATTTCTGCTTACCTACATAGTTATTTTTAGTTAAATATACATGTATATAAATAGAATTGTGCCTTTTCCTCTTTAGGTACTTAGTGGAATTTTGTTCACTTTGTTTGCCATTGAATGCTCCTTTTCATTCCTATCAAATTTTCCCTCACTGTATTTATTTTCTCACATTTCCTTAGTAACAACTTCAGTTGTTGTTCTTGATGCTTTGACGCGCAATGGAGGAATAATTTTAAGAATTTCTGCATCATGGTGACAACTTATTTGCATATGAAATTGACTAAACAAATCATTATACCTTAGTACCCGAATAGTCTGAAATTTAGCCACTTTATTGGTTAATTAACAATATCAAATAAAAAATTAGGAGTTATATAGAGTGAAGATCATTCATTTCTACTTTTGTATTTCAAAATTGAATTCTTATTTAATGCTCAGTATCAAATCTCTAATGAAATTATTAATTATGATAAAATTATATATGACGAGGATGAGCTTTAAAACAATTGACAAAGTTACTTTTTTATATCTAAAAGATTACTAGTTTAAGTCACGAAAACAACCTCTTTGTAAAATGTAAAAAAAATGATGCGTACAGTTGATAGACTCTCCAAAACCTTTAATAATATTGGATATTTGGCATACCTTAATTGAGAAAAAAAAACACATGATGGCATTTCTGGCACATAAGATCTTCATACATCTTACTTGTGACTATCCTTTGATTATTCCACCAACTTGTTAGTCTAAAATATTGGTTATTTCAACTGCCATCTTCCTTAGGAGACAGCCAAATATCATAATCGTGTATATATGCCCAACAACTAATTGCATGGAATATTTACAGAAGAACAAAGTCCATGGAAGCGGGAGAGTTCAGGAAAGATATATACAGATTTTACGATCTTTATTGCTGGCTTGCAGGTACAGTACTATCATTTTTACATCGGTGTGTGGTAACTTAAATATAAGATATCGTTTTATTTTTAAGATATCATTCGGGAGTTCAGATTTTATGTCTAATATTATGGTGTCTTATTGTGTCCAATAAATCTCAGTCATTTATTTATATAAGTCCCGTGTAAGTTCTACGTAAACCCCGCATAAGTCTTGCAAAATAAATAATGAGATAGAATAAGACAAGATAATATTAGATAGAGAATCTTATCTCATCATCAAGGTGAAGTTTTAGTAAAGAATGAAATAAGTTTTAATTTTTATTTGTACTTAAATAAAAGTTGTAATTAGCTAAATACTGTACCCATCTTTTACAAGTGTAAAGCTTAAAAGCCTGCTGAAGTGAAGCTGTAAAGATTTAAGACCAAGACCACGTACAACATACAGGAAGAGAATAATTGCATGTCATGAGTTTGGATATACAAATACAATAAATTAGTGAGTGTAGGTATAAGGAGAGCTTACGCCCTCTTATTCCTTTCTATGGATGAGCACTTTCTGATAAAGGCAATATAGAAAAAAAGTGTAGTCTTTTCAGCGAAGGTGGGGCCAAGTGCACACGGTTCGAAGGTCCTCTCCAGCTCCTACAAATACCCGCATTCACCACCTCTTCTTGTTATAGCCGTAAGTAGTCCAACAGGCAACAGCCACTCCACTCAACTATCTCTAGATCATCTTCTTCACTTGCAACTAGCACCCAATTCAGTGGTCTCTTTGTAGACCTTCTGTTGGTTGCTGTTGCTGCTGCTGCTGTTTTATACTATAAACTCCTTCCTCAAGGTAATCAATGTTATCCCATTTCTAGCATCTACCCATGTATCTTGTGCCTTTTTCTTTAATTTTTCTTAATTTTCTCATTTTTGTTTATCACTCTTTCTACAGCTAAAGAAGTTGGTTTCTCCTTCTTCTTTGTGTTGGCTTGGAGATATGCCGTCCCCTGCCAAGACCTTTGGCTTGTCTTCATCTCTCAATGAACAAGTCACCGTGATGGCTAAGAATCAGGGGATAGTCTCCATTCTTGGATCTGATTGCTATGCAACAAAATCTCCTACTACTCTAAGGAGGACTCTCTCTGCTGATATGTCTTCCAAGAAATGGCTTTCTCAACATGCCTTCTCTCCCCTCAAAAAAAATGCTTCATCTGAACAATTCCTTGTTTCGTCTACTTACTCATCATCATCTTCTGAAGGAGATGATGATTATGAAGAACCCCGCCTGAGCCAATCCGAAATCTGGAACGCAATTCAAGAAGAGAAGAACAAAAACGAGGTTGATAAGAAACCTGGACAATTCGATACGTGGAGCTCAATTCTGTCACAGAAGTCACAACAGGACTCCAAGGACATGCCACCTCCTTATGTCCACCCTCTTCTGAAAAGATCAGCAAGTTCTCTAAGTGAAAAAAGTTTGCAAATTTGCACCGAAAGTCTGGGATCCGAGACTGGCTCCGACGGGTTTTCTTCACACCCGCCATCACAGACAGGTGACGCAGAAGATGACAAAGAAGAAAAACCAAAAGACGAAAAGGTTGCACAGAAGTTTGACATGGATGATTGGAGAGTCGAAAAGTACAATCTTGCAGCAGCGAACAGGCAGAAGTCGTCACCCAAGTCATTCCCTCCATCAATTCCTTCACTTTCTAGTCGTGACGGGGCTTCTATGCACATGAGGTCTCGTCGTGACAATGGACGATTGGTTCTTGAAGCTGTTTCTGTTCCATCACAGAACAACTTCCGTGCTCAGAGGCAGGACGGTCGGCTTGTTCTCACTTTCATCAATAGGTCCAGCGAAGTAGAAGAAGAGCAAGTCGAAGCAGAACCAAAGATTAGTGAAGTAGAGCAGTTCGAAATAGAACTTGGGAACTGTGAAGAAAAAGAACCTGAAGAGAAAGCTGACCTCACGGACGACGACGACGACGATGACGATGACGAGGAAGAGGAAGAGGAAGAGGAAGAGGAAGAGGAAGTTGAAAGGGACAGAGGAGGTGGAGGAGGTGAAAAGTTGAGGATTGTGACGGAGCTTGCACCAAATTTGCCGAATGGAGTGATGAGTGTCCACAATTTAGCACCTTTGATGAGAAAATCCATGGTTTTACCAAATATAACCCCAAGATGCCCTAAAAACATCAATAAACCAGTCAAATATCAGGAGGAAGAGGAAGAGGATGAGGAAGAGGAAGAGGATGAGGTAGAGGAAGTTGTGGCAGCGAAACCAATAAACCCACTTACACGATCACTCCCACCAAGGCCTCCGGGGGTTAGGATGTTACCATCGCCACCAAAAGAGGCTGTGACAGCCACGGCGGCGTCGACTTCAGCATCCTTCAATACTTACGAGTATTATTGGAGGCCTAAGGGCATAGCAGGAACAGCAACAGTTCTTAATCCCATGGCGCAGAAGCCACCATCGATAGTGAGGAACATCAACAACTACAATAACAACCAGCTTATGGTTTTGGAGGGCAATGGCAAGAAAGAAATGGTAGTCTTGAGAGGGAGCAATGGAGATTATTTAGTTCCTTTCTGCAAGGAACTAAGGAGGTCATTCCTGTTCCGGGAGCCATATTGCGTTGCCTCTTCCTGATGGTCATCATAACCAAATCCAAAATTCCCACTTCAGGATCATTACTTACTTGCAAAGTAATAATATATTATATCTATGTCCATGGATTGGTCTCCCTGTTTTTCACTTCCACTCCTTGTGGAGAGGAAATGTGAATGTAGTCAAATAAAAGCAAAAGGGAGAGGAAGAAAAAGAAAAGAAACTATATAATATTTATACTTCGATCTTGAAGAGACAGAGATGATGACGACGGAGAGTGAATCAACAACATCTTTTTCTTTTTTATCATCATTAATTATTGCTGTTAGGAGCTGCCATGAACAAAATCTTGGTAGACTGTCTTGTCTGTCTCTCTCTCCCCTGCGCCCATTTTAATGCAAGTTGGTCTTGCTGACCATACCCATGGGATTTTATTTGGTGAATACCACGAATCTGATCCATGTCTTTGACGCGGACTGTCTTTCTGTTTTGAGGACTCGTTCTCATGCAAAAACCCCCCATGTTCCCTACTTCCCTTAACCTTTTCATTCTAATCCAATCTCAGAATACTTATACTGTTTAATGTAATCAAATTTCAGAAAACACCAGATGATTGACCCTCGTCTAAAATTTTCTTTAATTTTAAATTATTTACAAATTATTAAAAAAATGTAAATTTGAATAGTCAGAAAGTCTGCAAGTGTAAGTAGGGTCGACCTAGTTACTAAAAGTCAATTCTAACTGTGAAGGCAATGCTTAATCTATAAAATAATAATACATAAAAATACAATACAAAATAATAATAATATAAAATTAGAAATAAATACATAAAAATATATAATCCAATGCATAATACCACATATGTAGAGGATTATAATACGAGATAAAATAATTAAATTAATAAAGATAGCTATAAAAGTAAATCAAATCATCCATATCAAAAAAAGTAATTAAGCTAACTAAAAAATTGTTTAGGCTAAATAATTAGTAGGTGACTAGGTCAGTACTACCTTGTCAACAAAAAATTATCTTTAACTAATAAAACACTTGACTGAAAAAGGTTTAGAATGCATACGGTTTTGCAAATCAAACTATTTTAGTAATCTTATTTAATATGTTCAACGTGTTAAGGGCTTCCTAGATATTTCATTTTATGCACTAACTCTTATTAATTAGGAATGTCAATACGTTAGATAGGGCTCGGCCGCTCTTAGCTGCTCCTAGCTCAGTTTGGCCTGACTGTACCGAGTCAACTCTGTCCACTACATATTTTAAGAAAAAGTCAAAAAATTATATCGTTTTGACAAATAGTGTTGTTTTTGAAGTAAAGATCTATTTGTGGCCAAGTCAACTCGGGACAAATGTCATCCCTACAATTAAGTTGTTATTCTATTTATATTTTATAAATTAATTGTGGTCTAAAATTATCACCACCATCAGCATCATATTTAGTCTAAGATTTTACAATTAAGCGAGATATGAGAAAGTCTGAAAATACTCACCTCTACCTTTATATAATAGAGAGACTATTTTTTGTAAACCTACGTGTATATATATGTGATTGAAAAATAATAATGTAAATTAAAAAAATAAATAAGTAAAAAATATGACTCACACAATATTGTGGTAAATGAAATTACCATATAAGGA
>JANSVB020000165.1:588233-600906 GCA_025504935.2 Erythroxylum haughtii | reverse complement strand
GGAGTGGAGAGGCTTTGGATGGACGTCTCAGTTGCCCAGTCCTCATCTGACTAGCACTTTCTTGCTAGCCAATGGGCACTGTTGGAGAAGCTCATATCCCAGATCTTTGGAACATTAGTACATCAATAACTTTTACACATCAAATCTTCAGATAGGTTGAAAGATCATTGATCGGGACGACTGATATAAAAGTGTTGAAAAAGTGCTTTTCCAACGAGAACGGATTGTATGAAGCTAAGCAAATAATAAGGCGGCCAATAATTCCAACAAACGAGAACCACAGCCAAGATTGCTAACGGTTTCTTCATAGAGTTTTCAGAAAAAGAATATAAAAGGTGAAAGAGTACGCAAAACTAAACCATACCATTCGCAACCAAAATTCCCCAGAATCATGTCGGCCAAAAAGTTTCTTATCATCTCGCAAATTACATTGTACAAAAAAGGAAGGCAGAGATGAGAATTACAAGACAAATCTATTATACACGACGCCCACAAAGATTATATGTATCTCAACGTTACATATTGTGGACCTCAAGTCCACCTTAGAATATAGTGAAAAAAATATTAGGCCTAAAATGAGGAATTTAAAAAAAATATACGAAATCTAAATGTGAGATTTACCAATCGCAACTAACCCATCAAAATGAACAACCTTGATAACTTCTACATGATTCTGGCTCAATGTACACGCCGCAATCCCAGCTGTCAACTTCTTTTAGCACAACAAGGTGGATGGATCTACCTGCCTGCCGCCTGCAGCAACCCGGTTCTCAAACTTGTGGTCTAATTCATACCGAGGCTTGCCAAATGTGCTGCGATATTGAGAATTTCAGAAAGCCTCGAAACTTTTAACGGGGATCCATGATCACAAATTCAGGCATTCCAGGACATGGCATCATTTGCTATACAGATACCAGTAACACAAGGTGGTAACGTATACCCAAAATGGGTTTATGGAAATAATCAGCATTATATGCTATATCCAAGCAAGAGAACCCCGATCACTGGCTACTTGAGGTCGACCTCTGGTTGGTGTTGGAGGTCTGTTAGCATTTAATTCCTGCTCTCAACAGGTACCAAAAAGCAAGCACGATATGGATCAGTATAAATAAAGGATTCAAAATAATGTTATTTGAGAAGGAAGGTTTTCGAGATATGATGAAATCAAATAAAAACCTGCATCCATGTATCTTCAATGTGACGTTCGGGTGAAGCTTCGGGTGATGAAATTGCTGGTGGCAAAGGATGAATAAGTTTTGGAACCACGACAAGATCTCTCCCCAAAACTAGTATTGCACCTGCATTATTTGCAGTACCTGCAGTGACAATACAATAATCCACTGTTAAAATTCCAGACTAACAATCAAAGTTTTTAGAAAAGCACGATTTCATACCACAATAGTTTGTAGCTGAGAAAAGTGTAATCAGATGACCCTGCGCAAAACGCTCAAAGCCATCCATCACACATTCATGGGCACGGACAATCAATTGAAGATCATTGTTGTTGCAAAATTCCATAACTCTATCAGGCTGCAAAGTTCATCCTTACTCATGAGAAGATGGGCCAAAAACACTATTGCAACTATTGTCAAGTACTGAATCAAGATAGCAAATGCAAAACCATGCTATGACGATAGCCATCAGTAGTAGCAAATATTGCTCAATTACACCTTCAGAAATACTCTGATTTGAAATATAGGAATTGCTATTTCAAATATTTTAGATGTATGAACATTGTAAGGAGGAATATTGAAGATGAGGACGTAACAGAGGAATTCATTGGTCATAATAATTAGTGTAGATAGTAAAAGATGCACTCACCCCAAAAGTTACAAGCCCAGGACCTCTAGCATTTGGTCGCAATCCCTCGACACTGTCGTTCTCTGTCGGATCCGACCTAAGGAAGAAGTTATGCGTCATTATTATGGGTCAAAGCCACCAACAAGAAACATCAGGTATGTACTAACCATAACAAATCCATAAGAACAATTGAGCCAGCTTCCATGGTGATTGGACGCTGAATATTCTCAATCTGCTCCACATGATTTATTGAGCGACCAATACCACCGTGCATACAAATGATCTTCTTTTCAACTAGTGCTGCTAGAGGAAGCCAATTAAACAAACGATTTATTCGATGCCATACCCAAATTCCATCTCTCTCACCCTGTTCAGGAAACATAAGCCAGTAAGTAAACAGCCTAATACAACAAAACAAAATAAAATTCAAATATGAGCAATATCTTACCATACGCTCAATGCACTCAATGCGAAAACCAAAAAGGGCATTGATGTCTGCAGCTTCATGATTCCCACGAATTAAATGTACATTGTGAGGATATTCTGCCTACAACATTACAATAATTAATCAAATTCATTGACCAAGGAATTAGAAAAAGGTAAGTGCACTTAATCGTTTGAACTCAAAGAAACAGAAATCACGGAGAAAAAATAAAGGAAGAAGTACATCCATTATTACCTTTAAAGCAAGTAGAAGACTTATGGTTTCCAGACTGTGCTGGCCTCGATCAACATAATCTCCTAGGAAAAGATAGTCAATATATCTGACAGTCATGAAATAGCAGTAGATCAGCCCCAATCTAATGCACACAAAAGCAGATCTGTCCATTTGTCTTTTTTGCTTATTTTTATTCATTTGATCCTATTAAATGGCACCTCACAATGAAAATGTTAACACTATAGAAAATCAAAATTGGCATTTGCATTTTTCATTCCCATGTTAAGTTGTAACATACACCCCCAAGCTATGACACTGGTTGCTCATCGATCCAACATGAAATAGGGTAATTAAGGGGTTTGTTAGCAGTGATCTATTCTTATCCTATAATACATAACCCTATTTTAGAAGTTAATTAATGCTCTTTCGCCTTACATGGCTTAGCATTCACAATAGAACATCACGTCCACTTCAATAGAATGTTAAATATACACAATAATATCATAGAAATTGCATTTGGCGCAGAATAAAAAATTCTTGATCATAACATGTATGCTTTGGGTGCAAAGTAGTCACAGCAAAATTTTGGCGGCAGATAAGTGTTAACAGAACATTCATTTCTAAATTGGCCAACCAAGATAATATTGGATTTTCCTTTCTTGTACACAAGTCGACATCAGGTTCATGTTAGAAACTCCTTAATTTTAATCACATTTTAGTAGGACAAGATTGTATATTAATCATTAACCATACGAATTTTCCATGTAAACTCCCTGCTTCTAATCCCTCTAAAACTTTGTGGTCCTTTTATGTCTTGCAGTTATACTTCACGTTCTCGATCAGTCCATATAGTAACATACTGTTATCACTTAAACTGCAATTTGCAGAGGCATATCAATCAGCATAAATGGGATCAACGGAATGAATAGATTCTTATTCAAAACTAACTAAATACACAAAGCTCATGGTACAGTATGCAAGATTAATGATAAAAGAAAAGGATTCTTACGCAATGTCACCAGCTGTTGATGGTGCACCGTATTCATCAAACAGCCGCATGAGATCACCAAACTGCCCATGAAGATCACCGAATATCTTGATTGGGGCCTTAAGCTGCAAAACACTTGGTTCACTTGAAAATATTTTTTCAGCGCTGTCACAAAGATCTGCTATTTCATTGCAGTCTAAGAAAAACTGCCGGCGAACAGGAGGCTTCCAGCCACGTGGCTTTAAAAGATGTGCAATAACCTGTTATAAAAGAATGTCACTTAAACTGTATATTCAAGCACGTGCATATAAACACCAAACATTACAATGATGGTTATATAGATAAGTATAAACATATATTTAAAGGTGTAATAAATGCACAACTATGCAAGGATCCACAGATTCAATAAGAATTGAAAGTAATAGTTAAATTAACACAAACCTAGTCTTAGCAACTCATGTCAATACATTATCTTGTGAAAAAGGATACTTGTTAGATTCTCATTCACAAATACCTTATATGAATACACCAAAAGGAAGGAGGATAAGGCATAGATAACACAAAAAAGGCAGATACATCTAACAGAGTTTTCAGTGCCACAATGCCTCAATATGCATAAGCAACAAGGATCATCTATACCTTTTTAGGCACACTATTAATAGACATTTGTCGGTCCAGCAGTTTTCTTGCTGCAGTTGCATTTTCTGGAGTTCCATAGCTGACACGCCTGCCTTCATTTTCAAACTGATCAATTGAAAGCTGTCTGACCATGCCGCCTAAAGCTCCACCAGTCTCTGCAGCCACAACTACCTACACATGCAGCCAGAAGAAAATCAGACAATTTCTGATGTAATTAAGCATCTTGAGGTCAAGTCAAAATTTCTCCATAATGTCATAGAAATTAATTTACTCACAGCCCTATGGTGTAAACGAACTCCAGCTGAAGCAACACTGTTTAGTCCAGCAGAATCAGGTTTGATCATTGACGATATTTGTTTGCCACTCGGAGTAGCTTCTGATGTACGCTCCCTATCTGGCAGCTCAACTTCTCCATTACTTTGTCGTGCCTTTGCAGCTGCCAGAGTGGCAGTGATAGCCTCAGCTTCTGCAGCTGCTGCTTCAACCAAATATTCAACACCTTTGGCAATTCTCCTGCACAACAATGCACAGCCAGCAACTCTTATATGTAAAGATGTATACTACGCCACTCTTCTAAGTGGAACTTTTATATGCACTAGCTAGCTTACCGATGCCCTTGGAGCATTGCATTTTCAGTGCTTATATCAGTGTACATGTCACCATTTACTGGCGGGGCAACTGGATTACCCAGCACAACAGCACCATCAGGTGCTGCTTCAGGCATACTTTGCCTAGATCTGTCATCAACAAATCCATACCTTCCAGGTATTCGTCCACTTTGTAAATTAGATGCAGCAGCTGCGGCTGCCGCATGTGAAGCTGCTGTTGTTGTTTCAGCAGCAGCCAGATCTTCAGCAACGAGAAGATCATCAAGCAAGACACCTACCACACAAATATTATAGATAAGTATGCTACTACACCATGATTAGAGAATGGCTTGAAGAATGATTTAAAACTAACGGAACTCTAAGGTTCATGAATTTGAAAACATTAGGTAGAACATCCATGTTCTATTTACTTTCATAATCACCAGATTGCTACAGCTTTCGCAAGAAATAATTAGCTTCAAAGTCTGACGCAAAGGGAATTCGAAAAGACAATAACTATTAAAATGGAAAGTGCAGTGGCTTACCACCACGTAAACCACCATAAATAAATATCAGATCGCCAACTGCAGCAGCTGCATGCCTGCAACGTCTTGTCAACTCAACTGCAGCATCCCCACCAGCAGCATCAGCGCTGTATCTGCCAGTTCTTGGGCTAGTAACAACAGATTTAGTATCACACCAAACACCTGCTGCAGTGTCCAATACTGTACACAGGAAAACCATTAAATATAAATGCAGTAACTAAATGATCTAATCAAATAACATAACCAAAACAATGGTGACCAACATAATCTTTCGTGAATAAGGACCACTGATCATTTTATCTGATTTCTTTAATCAAGCCACCTCCAAAGAACACAAACACACACATAATACCAATGATGCAATGAAGTATGTGTAGCACATGTAGACCACAAGTAGAAAGTAAGTGAAAAGATAGGTTATCAACATAAGTTCAAATGATTGCACAAAAATAACATTTATTAATTTAAGCTTTCTGCTATAAACATCATAATTGAACCCCCGCTTGTAAGAGCATAAGCAGCAAATTAGTTCATCTGATGATTATTATAATTTATAGAAATAGTTGACGCATATACACATCATAAAGCAGGCAATTTCAGTTGTCTGACCACAGAAATGCCATGGGACAGGCTCAGGCCAAGTCCAACAGCCTATTTTTTTCATAAACTTCCCAATTTCTTCATTTATGATACAAATAGAAAGATGCCACAATAAAACAGAATGTGGGAAGATCATAGATGCAAACGGATAAGCGTGTAAGGGTATTGTACGAATCTTATCGGACAACTGATGCAAACATCGCATATATATCCTAAAGAAAGTCTGGAATCTAAATCTTGAAGTACATGCCTTATCATCTCATAAATGCACTTCAGGCTAATTGACCATTTACATACCAGTAGTAGACAAAACACCTTTAAATAAAAAGCTCTGGTCAAGTACCTGCAACGCTTGATGAATCTTCTACCATACGACCACCGCCAAGTGCTCCTCCAGACACATGGAGCCTTGCATTAACAAAGACCTAAAAGTACAATTCACATAAGTGATGCATTCTTGTGGAATTAATGGGTCAATGATGGAACTTAAAATGTAGGATATGAAAACCCACAGCTGCATGTTGATATCTTGGTGATGGAGAGACACCAGGAGCAATTGCCCATTCCCAGCGTCCATCCCTATGTTTGGCAAGTCCATATGCACTAGCCAGCGGCTGTAAAAATTACATAACAGGACAAAGGGAATTAGTAAAGAGGTTAGCCATATCAAATGCTGCAAAAAGTTCAATAAAAAGAAGGGGTCTTTGGATTGTGGGGTGTTGTGGTTGTAATTGCACAAGAGAGGAACACCGGAAAGATAGATTTGGAAAGTCCACATAAAAGAACAAAAAGCTAAACATATCACAAGAATCCACCCTATTTTGAATAAGGGAGGAGAGTGATGAATCAAACCAAACATAGAACAAAAGGTCAAAAGGTATTCATTTATCAACAGGAAAAAAATCAAACTATACAGCATTAGAAAAAGTCAAACTGCAAAAATAAAGACCAGCTAAAAATAATTGACTAAGAAAATAATGATATCAGCTCTGTCTAAACATACAAAGAATCAACAAGAATTCTTCTCCAAATTAACGAATTTTTTACTCCCGAATACCCAGCTCAGTAATTAATTCTTTATAACGTACTTTCTTTATATTTGCCAAACCTAAGTTAAGGTTTACACATTTTACTTGGAATGAAAAGAAAAACTTGACACATGAATCTTTCTCATCAATTCACGCAATAGATTTATGACAACCAGAAATGAAATCAAATTCAACTCACCACACTATTGGCATCCCTACCACCACAAAGTAAAAGAAGACCATCTGATCGTGCACTTGCAGTGGCATACCTAGTCATATGCAAAGGCAATTAGAAATAGGTTTCATGCTTAAGATTTTACAGCAGATGTAATAATTGAAGACAGATAAAGACCTCTTTCATTAAGATACAAGCAATCAAATGGAAACTCGTACTGCAACTGCAGCTTGATATTCAATGATCTAGGTTCTCAATCATGCATGTTACGAGTGTTACAAATAGGTATGATATTGACAATTCAAAATAATTGTTAGAAACTTTTATCGATCAGTTCATGTACAATTTGAAGACTATTTCGCATTCTGCTACATCCATACATATTCATACAGCAGAAGACAGGTTGATGCATATAATCGCAACATATATATGAGTGGAATTGGTGAATACAACATAAGGGAGAAACTTCCACTTTCGAGCAATAAAAGCTTGTCAGGTGAAGCCAGCAGTAAATATGAACCATAGTAATATACAAATTTCTGTAGTTTCCAAATTAGAATCAACAGATAACGTTAGAGTTTTAAAAAAGATGTGTAAGGACAAATCCTATTGCTCTCAATTAACAAAATGCAATCAATTCCCAAAATGCCTTCTAAGTTCCTCACGTATGGACCAAAATTCTCCTGACAGAAAGATAAGAAGATGGCTCCACGTGCTCTAATATTAGTTGGATTCTGATCCAAGAGAGCACTGCCAAAGTGTTTCAAAGAAGGGTATTTTGACATAGGGCCACTTTACAACAAGATAGGCAACAAGTTATTGGGAAATCCATCTTTTTTTTCTCTTTTGGTATGTGCAGGTGTGCAGCATGAGACGCCAAAAAACAAACTCCTATTAACAGAGAGAGAAAGAGACAATCAGAGATTTTACATGCATGGTGGTGGGCCCTCCCCTTCTGGTTCCAGTTTACGCCACTCATAAGGCTTGGCAGCAGTGTCTAACGCCCATACATCAGATAAAGGACGTTTCCCTGAACAGAAGAACAAAAGATTCTCAAATGTAATTAAGGATTGGAATATCATGCATAAAAAATATCATAATAGCTAATTAATATTTTGATGGTCATTAGATGCACGTGAGATGAATACAATCACTGTAAAGTAACTTACCATCATTCCCTCCAATTGCCATGAGATATCTTTGACCCACTAAAGCCATCACATGGCCATACCGTGGCCCAGGTCCAGGTCCTTGAACAACAACCCTAAAAAATAACAACAAAAATAATCCACCTTAATCGCATCATCCACATAAGTAGAGCATCGTATAGATAGTCTAACCTATGCCATCTTGGTCGTTGTTGTGTGAGATCAAGAACATGAAGATCCTCAGCAGACAAACCAGCCGGACCAATTCCACCCTGTGTGAAAATTTAAAGCTCTCTGGTTAAGTAGTACAGTAATTGACAAATTAAATGAACTATCCAGCCGAAATAGTCCAAACTTATTGATAATCAGCACAAAAAAAAAAAAACTAACCTGAATAACAACCATAGTTCCCACAGCAGTTGCCACATGAGCAGCCCTTGGCGTGGGTGGCTCTCCAAGAGGAGTGATCCTAAAAAACAAATTATCAATCAGTCCAAACTGTATACAAGATGGTAAAATTCATATTTTAAATTAGACGGAGGACGATGAAACAATCAATCCTAGAACTTACCTAGACCATTTATTTGTCAACACATCATAACAATGCACATCAGCAGTAGCCCCCGCTAATCCTGCAATTCATGCACATCATCAAGATAAAGAAAGCCCAAAGTGGTAACCAAAAGCACTGGAAAATTTCATCATTTAATCCTATATGTTACAAGTTACTTCGTAGAGGTCATAAAACAGGACTTCCTTCTTCATGACTTTAATTTTATTCTGAACCATCCAACAAAAGCTATAAATATTCAGGAAATTACAATGATTCAGGATCAGGTGATCTCCATGATGACAGTTATTGGAAACACAAACAACAAAAAAGACGAAAATAAAAACAATGCTCTGAGTTGAAGAAACCCAAGGATATTATACCGTAAATGGATGGCACAAGATCACTAGAATTTCAACAGAAAAAACTCAAGGATGTCTAACGTCAAAAGAGCTATCAAAAGCTACGCACCACAAAGCAAAGAAGGAGGGAAATATGGAAACACAAAAAAAGGGAAAGAGAGGCTAAAATCTCCACGCAAAGAAGCACCTTGACTTGCACCATATGCAGATTCTAAATTCCATACATTATACATAGAGAACAACTTAAGTATCTCAATTGATTGAAAACTATTCATTAGCTGACATTTATTGTAGCTATGTTTCAATGTAGCTTGACTAAATGCATAAAATAAATAGTATAGAGCCAAATCAACTTTGAGATATAAAGACACCGAGCTTATGAACTATATATTACCCACAACACAAGGCCTTCAAAATAATAGATCAAGCAAGGTATTTTGAATAAGTTATTATAGTTAGGGTAGTACCACCTACATTATCACATACCCGATGTCCAGAATAGATAATACAACATTTCGACCTCAAAAAATAACTGAAAGCAATTACTTAATACCGACTTCAATAAATACCTATGTCCCAATCAGACTAAAAAATATATCCAGCAACAGTTATACACTGGAACTAACATGGAAAATCAACAAATATTGAGCCTCAGAAAAATAGTGTAAAAGAGAGTAAGTTAAAAAATGAAATCACTCAGAAAAAGTTGAGAAAGATGCATCAAATGAATAAATCACATACGGATGCCAGCATTTCCGGGGGACGAAGGAGTTCCAGAGCCCCCGGAGGAGGCCGCAGAATTGCCTTCGAGCGCCGTAGCACCGCCAAACAAAATCAACCGCGGTCCAATGTAACCCGACGTCCCCTCCTCGCCGACGGCAGCCACCGCAGTCAAGGTGTGGCCACACCTCGGACCAGGTCCATCCTCTTTCTTCTCTATAATCGCATTCACAATCGAGTAAGTCGGCGCGGTCCTCGGTCCCACCACAGTGCTTTGCTGCTGCGAAGAAGCCTGTTGCTGTTGTTGCGCCGCTGACGTCCCCGCCGGAACCGGAGATCCTTCGGATTGCGACGACTGGTCAGCTAGCTGCTCTCTATCAATTTCGGCCGGCGAGGACGGCGACGACAACGACGCGTTTTGCATCGGGGGATCGTGATCGGTCTCCGTCACCATCGAGGAGGAGTCCACATCCATTTCTTTAACCACCCAAGTATAACAGCCCTAATTTTAAGATCGGAGCTAGAATTCAAACACCGTTGCATATCTAATCCGCATTTCTTCAAGCATCCGCTTCCGAATTCAGTTGAAACCCTAGCTCAGATCGGCTTTTCCTGGGCCACAATAATTTTCCCGGAAATTAAAACCGAAACAAAACAAGACAAACAAGTCCTTCGATTAGGTTTCTCTAGTCTCTCTGAGAGAAGAAGAAAAAGTAAATAAGGCCGACGGAAGAGAAAAATAGAAACGGGACGGAGGCAATTTCTAAACTCCTTTTTTTTAATTTTCTTCTTAATTTTAAGTTAAATTTAAAAAAATCCCCAATTTCGCTTTCTCTATCTGCCAGTCACCTTTTCCCTTTGATTTTGATTTATAGTTCAATCTTATCTTTTCTTTCTCACAATTTTTAAGAAGGAAGTTTTTAGTTTCGGCCTCTAGAAACTGTACGAAGTTTTGAATTTAACGTAATTTGTTTTTCTCTGAGAATTGATTTTTCTTTTTTCCGTACGGAGGGCCGCCGCCATGAGGATTGGAGGGTGACGGCGGATATAGGTGCTGGATTACCGGGATAACCGGGAACCGCTTTAATTATTAACGGTGACAACCGGTTCCTATTTGTAAGGAGCTTTGCTCTTGCCACCCTATAGAGAACTGCAAACTGACAAGTTCAGCGTCATTTTCACGCGCCTTACGAATTATCGTTATTATTACCACGTAATGAGCCAACTACTAAAATTTAGTATCCAAGCCTTATTGTTCTTTTTTTTTAAAACAAAGGATAAAAGCCAAAAGCCAAAATATAAGCTAACCAGTGCAATGTTCTGCGGTACAACACTTCTTGCTTGTTTCGGTAAATGAGTTTTATTATTATCATCGAAGATTCTTATGGAATATGCAGTCCTGGACTGGCTAGGGCTGCGACTGATGCCAGATTGTCTGTACACTAGTTCCTTTCGCGATGTACATGCTAAAATTGCACCTCCTAATCTCCTTTGATTAATTCACGGGTACTTGTCACCAAAAAATCCTCATCAGATAAAGTTATATTGGATGAGGATAGGATGTTTATAACTTATAGGAAATCCACTTCTACGATGACTGGTATATAGCCCATTGTCTAAGCCAGAGTGACTCCCGATTGGACTCCTAAGAGTTCTGCAGCTGTCACTGTCTCATCTGTTGTCTCCATTTGTTCCTGTTCTGTCAGGAGAGCAAATCTCGAGCCTCTCCTCTGAAGAGACTCTTTATTTCTTCCCATTTCAGTACGATGCATGGGCTAAACTTGACATTGCGTAGGTGCTCTTGATTTACGTTGGACTTGCATCCAAGGTCCGTAACTGTTGGAATTTTTGACCATTGCCTTTCCTGCAACGTTGCCTCCTGTTGGTGTTCCAGTTGCTACTGCCGCCATTGGCTCCATTGTCAACGATCCTTCTCCTTCTCCGGGATGTTTGGGGAGTGCTGATGTGGCTTGTTGTCTCTGTGGACACCCGGTTGCTTCATGACCTACTTTGCCGCATATATAGCAAATTTGCGGCAAACCTTCATAAGCCACCACCAGCGTCTCCCTATCTAGCTGCACAGAGGTCCGCAACGGAGAAGACAGATCTATGTCGACAGTGATCTTGGCATACTTTCCTCGCTGCGCTAGTAAGGTGGCTTCATCAATTCTAACGGTGGTTCCAACTAGATCCCCCAAGGCCGTTAGTATTCCTGGATGGTACCTCGCAATGGGAAGGTCCTGGAATTGGATCCAGACGATTGCGTGGTTTAGCTGGCCTTGTGTCGATCGACATGTTGGTGTCCATCGCTGCACCAAAAGCGCCTGTCCATAAATGATCCACGGTCCATTGGTAAGGGTGTGAATATAATCTTCCTCTTCCATAAACCGCACCAGGAAATAATCACGCTCTAAGTCCACGATCTTGATGGGTCTCTTGGTTTTCACAAGTTCTTCAGCCATCAAACTATAGTCTGGAATCCTATCCTCCTTCCCAGAAGTTTCACGATCACAGCTTGTGTTCAGGGATTATCTAACTTCGTCTTAAAGTTTTGGGACAGTGCTATACCCCCCAACCTCTCCCGATAGCTGCAGGATATCCCCTTCTTCGGGTTCGATGGGTTCTTTTGTAGGCCATGCTTTGTTCTCGGCGGTTATGGCTTCTAGGGTGTCCCCCGTCAATGCGACACTATAGGACTGTTTCAATCGTGGTGGTATCTCGTCCTCTCGCTTCCTAGTGCATCCTCTTTTAGTAGGTGACCTGTAACACCCAAATACCCCCTGGGAGGATACATAAATGCCACCCAAGACAGAACAAACAACTCAAAACGTTTCACACATGCATTTGTTAAAAACTACACATTACACACATAT
>JANSVB020000165.1:554351-570334 GCA_025504935.2 Erythroxylum haughtii | reverse complement strand
ATGTGAATGATGATGGTGATCATGAGATTGACGAGATGTTAAATGCTTGTCGGAATAATATGGAGACTATGAATGAAATAGGAATGCCTAGCATAATTGGTAGGATTACAGAAGATAATTTTGGGAAGTTATTGAAAATTTCTCAAGAACAATTATATCCCAGGTGCTTTAATTTCTCACAACTATTATTTGTTGCAAAGTTGTTGCATTTGAAGGTTTATAATAAATGAAGTAACAAGTCCCTTGACATGTTAATTGACTCATTAAATGATGCATTACCTATTGGACATAAGTTGCCAAAATCTTGCTATGATGCAAAGAAACTATTAAGGGACCTTAGATTGGGATACATTTCAATTCATGGTTGTAAGTATGACTGTGATCTTTTTTGGAAGGAAAGTAAACATCTTCAAGAGTGTCTTATTTACGGTGCATTAAGGTGGCAGGTGGATGATGGGAGAGGGAAAAAGATACCGAATAAAATCCTTTGATACTTTCCTATTAAACCATGATTACAAACACTTTTTATGTCAACAAAAACAGCCATAAATATGAGGTGGCATAAAGAGAAACACATTGATGATAATATTACACGTCATCCAGCAGACTCAATGGCATGAAAAGAAATTGATAGAAAGTTTCCATAGTTTGCACAAGATAGTCGTAATGTTTGATTTGGATTAGCCTAAAATGGATTTAATCTTTTGGTAATATGAGTACTTCATATAGCATGTGGCTAGTGATTCTAGTCCCATATAATTTACCTCCATAGAAGTGTATAAAGGAGCCTTTTATGTTGTTGTCTTTACTTATTCCAAGACCTATTGCTCCTAGTAAGGACATCGATGTATACATGCAACCATTAATTGATGACTTAAATGATCTATGAGAATTTGGATTACAAACTTTTGATGTTGTTGAAGGGGAAACATTTATAATGCATGTTGCTATTTTGTGGACTATAGTGCACAAAATGATTTCCTAGTTTATGGGAATTTGTCTGGGTAGAGCACTAAAGGGTATATGGCTTGTCCTGTGTGTAACCATCAAACATATTCAATGAGGATACGAAGTAAAATATGTTATATGGGTCATCGTCATTATTTAGAACATGGGCATAGATGGCAAAGAAGTAAACTGTTTAATGACAAAGTAGAATTGGGTGAAGCTCCAATGCAGTTGTCTAGTGATGATATTGTTTACCAGTTATCACATTTGGATGACATTACACTTGGTAAACACCCAAGTAATAGAAAGCAAAAGAGAAATAATGTTGAATTGAATTGGATTAAAAAAAAGCATATTTTTCAACTTGCCATATAGGAAGGAATTAGTACTGAGGCATAATCTTGATATCATGCATATTGAGAAAAACATTTGTGATTCCATTTTAGGGGTTTTCGTGGGAATTGATGGGAAATCCAAAGACATATTTAAGGCTAGACTTGACTTGAAAGACATGAATATTAGAAAGGACTGCTTGTTACAACATTTCAAAAAGTGAGAAACAATCATTCTGTCAGTTCTTCTAATCAGTTTTCTTGATGGATATACATCAAATATAGGTCGTTGTGTGAATGTTAAAGAGGGAAAAGTGTCAGGGATGAAAAGTCATGATTGTCATGTACTTTTCCAACGATTAATTCCTGTTGAATATGTAGGTGTTTGTCGAAGGATGTGTATGTTACTTTGGGTCAATTGTGAGATTTTTTTAATAAACTATGTTGCAAGACAATTAAATTTGAATAGCTTGATAAAATGGAAAAAGACATAGCATTGATTCTATGTAAGCTTGAATTATTATTCCCCTTATTGTTTTTTGATGTTATGGTTCATTTGGCAATTCAATTACCATATGAAGCAAAACTTTATGGATTGGTTCAATTTCGATGGATGTTTTCGATTGAAGGGTAATTCATATTAAATTTATCAATTTTTTTCTATATTCTTTGTTTGTAAGAATTCCTAAGTTTATAATTGATTCTGTTCAGATTTTTGTGCTCTCTTAAGCATTATGTACGTAATAGAGCTCGACTAGAAGTGTTTATTACAAAGG
Source organism: Erythroxylum haughtii (assembly GCA_025504935.2). NCBI lineage: Eukaryota > Viridiplantae > Streptophyta > Magnoliopsida > Malpighiales > Erythroxylaceae > Erythroxylum > Erythroxylum haughtii. The sequence continues at coordinate 568,278 of JANSVB020000165.1, read as the reverse complement.
CTTATATAGCAAATGAGTGCTTAACTTTTTGTTCAATATGCTTTACTGATGTGGACATAAGATTTAATAGAGCATAACGTAACTTTGATTTTCATGATGACGGTGGGTTGTCTATTTTCTCCCAAAAAGTTAGGCCACTAGTGTGGGTAAATATATGGAGTTAACTAAAGACGAATTCGAAATCGCCCATTAGTATATTTTGAACAATTGTGAGAAAGTCGATACATTATGGAGTACGTATATTCCTTTTCATTTAAAAAATCATATCATAATTTTCTTCATTAATTATGAGATCTTACTATTGTTCTCTTTTTTAAGTAGAGAGCACAAAGAGACAATCGCAGTAAAGGGATTATTAATGTTGAGGAAAGAGATAGGCAAAAGTTTGTATGATGGCTTAGAAATTGAGTAAGTTTCATATTGATTACATATTATGAAAATATGAGAATATGTTTCATCCTCATATTTATTTTCAATTTATCATACAGATGATACGGTTACATAATCGTAACATGCAAGAAGCGACAACATCATTATATAGTTTGACATGTGGGCCTCATATTTATGGGAAGAAATACACAGGTTGCATTGTTAATGGGGTGAGATTTCACATACAAGTTTGAGATAGTCGAGTTAGAAGTCAAAATTGTGGGGTTGTCATTGAAGGATGTCATGACGACGAAATCACTGACTTCTATGGTGTCATCTGTGAAATAATAGGGTTGTACTACATCAAGGATAAGAAGGTTGTTCTACTTAAATGCAAACTGAAATGAAAGTGAATGGGCATATTACTAGCATAAATATTAGTAAGACATGATATGATAATAATTCTTTTATCCTTGCAAGTCAAGTCAAACAAGTTTTCTACATCAACGATACTATATTGGGTAGTAATAGGAAGATTGTTCAAAAGTTTCAACAAAGGAAAGTCTTTGATTTTTGTTAAAGGGATATTGGTCTATTGGATGAGGATGCAGATGAAGTCTATCAAGAAATTGGATTAGAGTTCAATAACAAAGGCATTCTAGTAGAAGATGTAGATATATCATCATTCCATAGGAGAGATGTCAATCCCAACATAGTTCAACTAGATAAAGTCCAAGCCCATCTTATCTTACAAATAAATGAAGATTGTAACATCCCGTTACCCATGTTAAGGCTAGAATAGTAAATATCAGAGATTATTGAAAAATTAAAAAGTGCATTTCATGCTCATGCATAATATTTCATACACATACACGTGAATATATATATATATATATATATATGCACATTAAAATAATTGTACATGCATTCATTGACAATTTTCGGGTATAATTGATTTTTATATGTAATATGTGATTTTACTGAGAACTGTGGTTTATTGGTATTGAAAACTAATTTGGAGAGTGTAGTTATTGGATTAGAAATTTTTGGAGAATTTTAGGGAAATTTATCAAAATGTTGGACATTACAGAACTAGGAAAAATGCCAAGTGGCAAGTAAATTGATGAATGAAAATATAAATAAGAACAAATGATAATGAAGGAATTTTAGAGATGATTAAACTAGTTAAGTGAGAAACTAGTTTAATGCCTTAGAACATGTATGCGTGACAATTGTCACTTTCCTAGTTTAAGATTTATTATTAGATTACACTTGAAAGAACAAGTTACTGGTGTTCTTGACTTACTGTTCTTCTTTGTAGCTATCTTCTTCAAGCTTCTTCTTTTTCACAGAGTCTTTCATCAAACCTCCACCAAAGTTAAACCTTGCTTTCTTCTATATATTACCACTCCTACTTTGTTATCTATTTTTTTTCCTTAAGAAAAACCTAGCCCAAACCACCTTCAAGATGATGTATATGGTTGTATGAGGAATTAGGGCTTCTTAAGAATTTGAAGAATTGGAAGGTTTAACAAGTAAGTACATGTAAATCTTTATGAGTTGTTGGTATATGAGATAAATTTGGTGATTTATTTTTCACTTAATGATCATGAGAAAATGGGCATTTTTCATGAATACCGTGGATGAAGGATGAAGGATGATATTTTGATATTTTTGTTTGTGTGTTTTGAGGATAAAAATGTTAGATGAGAGTGTTGAAATGATATTTGGAGTTGAAAGATCAATGAAAATGTGTAAGAGATTAGTGCAGAAATTTATGAACGATGATATATATATAAACATACGTGAATATTTTGGTGATTTAAAGATCAACTGAAAATAAATTTAGAGGTAAGGAATAGGTGTAAGGTGATGTCTGGAGATGAGAAAGATTGATTAAAATAATAGTTTGAGGAAGAAAATGAAGAGAATGTAGAAAATGAAAATGCAAAAAAATGAAAGAAGAAATGCAAAAAAAATGGTGAAATGCGTGAATATATAAATATATATATATATATTTCTGTTTTTGATGTTTATGTTTTAATCTGGATTTTTGGATTTGTTTGTGGATGATTTGTGTTAAATGAGAGTCAAAAAGGGGGGAAAATATAAGCTAGAAATGTTGGTTTAAGTGAAATGAAAGAAGAAGAAGAAGAAGAACTACAGTTCGGTGAAGAAGAGGAGTAGCACAATCGCGACATTTAAAGGGGATCTGGAAAGCACGATCGTGACTTTTAAAGGAATGTGGAAAAGCACGATCGTGACTTCTATGGCTACTGAAGAGGGACTGTTTTGAACATCCCTTATTCTTTTGATCATAACTTTTTCCCCTGACCTCCAAATGACATGAGATTTGAACCAACAGACTCGAAACACATTGTTCTACATCTCAACGAAAAATTATAGCCATCTAAAATCATTTGGAAGAGGTGATTGATGAAATTTGGACGAAAGTGATGAGGAGTTCTGGAATTTCTTGATTGGAGTATTTTATTAAACATGCTTCGGTATTTTGACTATATCTTGATCTGTAGGTTTCCAAATGAGATGATTCTTCATTTAAAGTAAACAAGAGACATACAGCTATAATTTTTAAAATAAATTGATTTGAATTATGGCCTTAAGTGTCTTGAAATATATCTTGAAGTTTAGTTTGTCGTGTTAGAAAATTCATGTCCTGTAATTATCGAATAAACTGTATTGATGTAGGCCAAATCAGACAAAGTTTTCTTCACAAAAGTTGTATATTATTTTCTTAGCTTTCGATTGGTATAAATTTTGTGACTTTTGGATATTGTAATTGAGAAATATGAGTTGTACAACTTGGAGTGCATGATCATGCACTAGCCAAAATTTCGAATGTACTCAGTCCGAAGTATTGAATATAACTTTCGGATTACTAAATAAAATGGTATGATCTTGGTGTCATTAGAAATGCAATAGATAGGAGAACAATTTTCTGAAGAAAGTGTTTTCAAATTACTTCATTTTTCTGGTCAGAAAGAACATGTAAAGTTGACCCGAAAGTATGTTTCGGGAAAAATTTGAATTGACCAAAAGGGTTATGAATTTTGATTATAATAGTTTTAGTGAGGTGTAAACCCTAAGTATGAATGATACTTAAGAGAGTTTTGGTATTGGATTGATTATGTGACTTGAATAATAGAAAAATACCTAAGAATGTCATTGAACATGCATTGTACATTTTTCATATACATAAAGGTGCATCCATGAATATTTATGAAATTGTGCAAACTTGTGATATGTGTATGTATTATGCATTATAGAGGAGTAGTTGGAACGTCAACATCCAAATGTTGTTGGAACTTTAAGGCAATAGCTTTGGGAACAAATTGTGAGGAACCTAGACGGTCTTACTTAATTAATTGCTTGTGATAGATTATGTTTTGTATCATTTTAAGAATGTGCTTTGATTGTGATAATTCTAGACACTGAAGGTTCGAGACTTATGATGCATGAATGCGATATTGAAGTGCTACTTGTATGTGAATGTGAAGAGATAAATATTACACAACAATTTTGTTTCTGAGTGTGCATGTGAAATCATGTGATTGATTAGGAATATGTTAATGTGAAGCATTCCAATGCATGAATGCATGAAAGATAAGGCAGTTGTGATCGGAGTTGTCAGTATAAAGAGCTTAAAGCTCGGATTGTGATCAGAGCCTTAGGCTCAGTTGTGATTGTAACTAGTGTCCACTAAGAGATATGGGACATTATCTGATACAACTCGGTATCCATGAGGGATATGGGTTAGCAAAAAGGCACTCGGTCATAATGACAATAATAAATGAAAATGAGTCTCACGTGCATTGCATTTATAATTGATATGTGTATTTTGTATGAATGAAATGTTCGGTATGATTGTTCTAAAAGTGATATGTGATGCCTTTTGCAAAAATGCAAAGATATGAATTATATGTTACATGTGTGAGGTGTTGCATGCATTAAGTGAACTATCGATGATGGTTATCTCATTGAGTTCACAAAACTCATCAAAATTGTAACGTTGATTTTTTAGGACTGAGAGAGGACATTAGTTACTGAGAGACACTACAAGAAGCATAGTCTTATACTTTTGGGAGAAAAAATGGCTTAAAGGTCTGTCAGCTGAAATCGAAAGATTAGATAGATTTTTGTGTAATTTTTTCTTTCATGTAGTATATTTTGTATTAGGATATGATGATGTACATGTACGGATGTTTGAAAGCTTCAATGTTTACACGTTCGGATTTATGAAATGAAATAAGGAAATTTGGATTTTAAAATATTGTGGCCTGAATTTAATTAAAAAAAATGTTATTTTATATTTTTAATTTTTAAAAAATTTAATTAAAAAATTTAATTATATATTTTTAATTTTTAAAAAACTGGAAGAGCTGATTCATGTGCCGACCTATTACTATCCCTAGAAAATTTTAAAGTTCAATTGAAAAAAAATTGTTAAATAAAATTAATCGGTTTGTTTTAGTTTATAAGAATTTGTTAATTTATAAAAATTATTCAATTAATTAATAAACTGATTAGATAATTGGTTTAAAATTTTTACAATTGAACAGGACGAACTGATTGAATTTTTTATTTATTGCTATAAGGGTTCATTTTAAGGTTCTCTTTAAGGCTTAGTTTATATTTTACAAATAAACAATAAATGATATATCTTAATTTAGTAAGAATGAAATGAAATTGAATTATTTGGAATCTCAAATTATAATTAAAGATTATGATTATTTAAAACTAAACATAATTGTGCTTCTTACAATTGGGTAATAAAATCTATTTTTTATGAAGAGAAGGAAAAAAAGGAAACAAAGGCGAATCTGTGCTTCTCGCGTGCAAAGGAAAGCCCAGAGGAGAAGCAAAAGATTGATAACAAACTTGGGACCTGAGGATTCCCTAACCTGTCAGCAGAAGTCACCAATCCATAAAGCCCAACGCCCAACACACAACAATTAACACCAGTACATATTGCTCTCTATGAAAATAACAATCTCTTGTCAAATCTCTTGCAATTCCTTCCTTGGTTGTTAGCTAACTGTTTTTTAATGCTGAATGACATGGGAGCTCAGAAAAGTGTACAAGCTGGCAAAGGTGATATTTTTGTTGAATGTTGGGAGTCCCACTGATAAATGGGTTTTGATTTTTATCTCATCTTATGGGCTACCATGCTTTTCTGGCTTGTTGGGGTTTTGGTTGTTGTTTGTGTTGAATAGTGAGCGTGGTGTGTTTTCGGTGGCAGCCAAAATTGACGTCAATGTTGATTTCACTCACAAGTTATTTGCTTCTATGATGCTCCCTCCTCTCAGGTTTCTATAGCTCTCTTTTGCGCTTTGATTGTTCAATGCTTCATCTCTTTTTTTCCAATTTTATTTGTTAAGAATTTTGATCGACTGATTTCCATTTCCATTTCCATTTCCATCCATATCTCTATCTGATTCGTTTTGCAGCAGGGACACAAGTAGTCCTCTTTCAATGCTAATTGGCAGGTCAGTGTTTTCATGTCATGTATGATTTCCTTCCCAATTCTATCATTAACCTTACGTTTTTCAATGTTCTCTTACCACTTTGTTCCTACTTTTATCTTGGCAGCTTGATGACTGTTATGAATTACTTACTGTGAAAATGCTAAGCACTTAAGTTTGAAACTTTTAATTTGCTCTTTAGTTTTTCTTTAGTTTTACAAATTGGCAAGGTTCTGGAAAACAAGAAGTAACATTCCTAGTTCAACCTTTCTTTTCTGGTTCTCTCGCAATTTTGGCCGGAGAAAATGTGAAACAAATAATAGGTTCTTGCAATAAAGTAATAAATTCTTGCAAAACTGGTACTTATATTTAGACGTTGCAGTGTTTGCATCAAGCACCCAAATTTATTTGGTGGAAGTGAGAAGCTTGATGTATCTTGGGATAAGGGATTGTACGATTCAAATGTCTTGGTAGCTTACAGGAGGCCAAGACCCGAATGGCTTGCTCAACAATGTTTTCTGATTCATGTAAGCCTCTGAATTACATATCTACAGCTATAATCGTGATTTGTAAATAATGACAAACTGCAATTCACATTGGCCTTTCCTTGAATTGAATTATGTTGTTGAGAAGCCAATTAGAAAAGTGAAATGGAACTGTACTAGTTTGTAAACGATCATTTAATTTAAGTGGTGAATTTGGTTTACCAGCATTCAATCTCTCCTGAAATTGGGGTCCATGGAACACCAGTTGACAATTTTTCACGTTCGGGGAGTGGCGGTGTGAACTTATCTAGAATGTCAGTTGGTTTGGATCTCAATGAACCCGCAAGTTCTCAATGGAGCTGCAAGACCAGTATTAAGTTTGAGGTTGAGGGATATTTTATTCTTAACGTATTATTTTGGATTGAGTTTTTAATCCATTGTCCTAGTGATCTCTTCTTTTTTATTTGTGCCTAATCTAATCTGAAGAGTAATTGGTGTGTGAAATGCAGCACGTGCGTCTGTTGAGTGATGATGGCCGCTGTATTACTAGGGATCTTGATGGGTTCCCTGTGACTTGCAGGTAGTCAACACTATCAGTTGAGTTTTCAAGAGACCTCTGCTGGACTCTCACTCACATACTCTATGAATTCTTGCAATTACAGTGGCAGTACTCATGACAATATGGTGGTTTTAAAGCAAGAATCTCAATATGCAAAGGCAAATGATGACAGTTTTTCTCGTGTAACAATCTTCTCTATCTTATATGAATTTTTTCTCACAGACAAATACCAGCATTAGAACTTTTTGATGTAGTTTGAAATCAATTCTGTTGTTATATACTAAATTATTTTCGTTCCCAGTTAGGTATAGAAATAGAACAAGGGATTCCCATTCTATCGAAGTGGCAAATCTTCAACAGATTTAAATTTTTTGCAACAAAAGGTGTGAAACTTGGCCCAGCATTTCTTTTGGCAAGGTGAGGTTATATTCCTTTGCTGCCTTCTGTAGGTAGTGCATAGAGTAATTATAACAAGGGAAACAAGGAAAATGTAGTAGCCCATGACAACATAACAGGAAGCAGAATGTTGTAATCTTGAAGAATAATATTTTTCTGATGGGTGTTAAGTATGGTATGTGTCTCATATTAATGTAATACTTCAAGGATAAACCTTTCTTACAATGAATATGTCATCAATCCTTCTATGTAAGCAAGAACTTTTTATTGCTGTCTTCGTCTTGAAGCAATCAATAATTACACTATGTTACCCACCCTTTCTTCAATTTTGTCTACCTTATTTTTTGTTCTGACAGCCTCACAGGGGGCTCCATTGTTGGGGACATGGCACCTTATCAAGCATTTGCAGTTGGTGGTCTCGGTAGTGTGCGGGGATATGGTGAAGGTGCTGTTGGATCAGGCAGATCGTGCATGGTTGCAAATAGTGAATTGACATTACCTTTGGTATGTAACACTTGTGAGCATGAGAAATTATAAACAGATGGAAAATTCTGCTTAATGTTTGTTGTGGTTGTATTCATCCGTCACTTCTTCACTGGAAATACCCTTTAGTTTGAGTGCTTTATGCATTGGCAGTTTAGTATTACAAGTCAACCATGGTTTATCTCTTGCTTGTTTATCAAATATTTAGGGCTACAGTATGGACTGGAGATTCAGTGAAGCAATCAAATAACTGCTAGCACGTCTGGCCATGAATAGTGCCTTCTCCACTAATGCTTGAGTCGATTGCGTTTGTTTTTTATTGAGACTACGCTGTTCAATAGGATGTCGTAAACCTTTTGTTTATTTTCCTTTTTCATTTTTGCATCACTGGAGCAAACCCAACCAGCATCTATCTGCCTTTACACAAGCAACAGATAATACACTTGGTTGCTTCTCAAATATAAAATCTGTCTGAATATACTTGTAGACATTAATCATTTGGTTCTCTTTGGTGTGTGTTGTTATGTTATAGCTTTGTATCTATGGAGACAGGAGAGTATAAGAAAAGAAAAGTTGTGATTGATTTTGATAGCCTCTCATATTGTACTCAGAACAAGATGTTGGAAGGAGCTATTTTCTTGGACTGCGGAACTGACTTGGGCTCTGGCAGGCTTGTACCTGGTAAATTTCAGTGTGTAATTGCTGGAAAATTGTGGATTACTTATAAATTCTTCTTGTAAATACAAACTTAAAGAATGTGAGTTTTGCTATTATTTCTGCTAAATTGCTATAGGTAACAGTACTGTTCCAATTGCTGAAGAAAACAAAAAATTGAGCTAGAAAAATAAGGTCTTAGTTGGTCTTCTTTCTCATTGTGAGATGTTAGAAAAGATTTTAAACGTGTTCAAGCTAACTTATCTAGTCCCCAGAGATGTTGATTCAGTGATTTTGCTTGAGCATACTTCACCTAACTTTTATCCGTATACTCGGATGGTAAATTTGCTATCACCATTACCATTGTGGTTTCAGTCTCTTGGTGCTATGCCTTGTGCTGCTTTCATGTTCCCTTTGTGCTTTCTTCTGCTGAATTCTTTCCTGTCTTTATTTGTTGCCATTTGTTAATGCTCAGTTTGATCCCCAATTTCAGGAAATCCAGCGTTGCGGCAGGGCAAACCAGGATCTGGAATTGGGCTTGGATACGGCCTACGATTTAAGTCTCCAATTGGTCATTTTCAGGTTGACTACGCCATCAATGCCTTTCAACAGAAAACTGTTTACTTTGGCATCAGCAATCTTGGGTCATAAGCGTCTTAAGCCTGAAATTTGGAGTCGAAACATATTTTTTCCAAGGGTCAGAGTTTGGAGAAGAGTTGGGGGCTGCTTGTGGGTTAAAAAGGAAACTCAGAAGCCTCTTTCTTTCAGTGGCTGGGAGCAGTAGTGACAGTGCTATTAGTTATGTCACTTAGAGAATGGCAGATGCGCAAAAAATGTATTCTGTTCATTCAAGCTGTGCGAACCAACAGCGCAAATCTAAAAGAGCATAGGAGAATGGAAATGCTTGTATTCTTTCTGCGATTAGATTTATAAAGCAAAAATGTGGTTTCTATACTGCATACTGTTAGGAATTTCAAGTTTCTTCCAATGGACTAGTTAACATTATCATGAACTATGCCAGGTTGTCGGTGGAACATGAACATATGGCCTGGAATAACAATTCATCTCTGATTAGCTGGCCCATTCCCAGTGCAATGCAATGCAACACAAATAAAGCGTTTGTATGTATAGTCCAAGCGAAAATGAAACGTGCTGTGCTGCATAAGCTGACAATAACATGTACAACGTTAGGAGCTTTCAATTCCACACCAACTGGGACAGCTCAACTTTTCGTAATAAGAGAAGTACAAATGTACGTATTCCACTCAAAATTATGAGCTTTCGTTTCCCAATCACTATTCATCAAAATTGTCGGCGTGTATATCAACACAAAAGTCCCTCTTATCATGTCAGGATTCCTTTCGTCAGTTTTATTGTTTTACTAATGATATGAGTTGAATATCAAACACACAGCGAGGAAAAGCGAGGAATTACCAAGGCAAATTCGGCTTGATGACCAAGAGCATCAGCTACTTTGTTTGCAATCCCTTGTATGTACACATAGCTTTGTATATTATTCTCTTTCCCACATAAATCAAGTATTTCCCTCTCATCCCCTTTCCACCATCATCTTGAATTGAACGAAAACAAACAAAAAGAAAAGGAAAAGAAGAAGCTCCACTTTTTAAGCGACGGCAAAAGGGTCTGGTTAGCTTCCCCACTTAGCTACCGTTCTTCCACTTTCTAGGCAGTAGAGTAGACTATTGAATTGGCATCCTTTCCCTCGCGAAATCACACGGGAAAAATATGAACATTTTCTTCATTTTACTCATTTATGTACACACATCCAAAAAGATAACACCACCCTGGTCCCCATTAAACAGTTTTTGACATTGGTACGCCATCATAATTTTCTCACCGGCAAAAGTATCTACCTTTACTTCCATTAGGAAGCAAGTCAAGATCCTCTTTCTTCTTTACACCTGCCGAGAGAGACCTCTCCTTATGCTTCTTTATAAGTGTGAGTTTTTAGTTGTTGCGTGGCACTTCCCTGCTTTTCAGCAGTTAAGCACCATGACCACACCCAACCAAACTAATTTACTTCCAAATATCCTCTTCCTTCTCCATATGAACATCATTCACCTGTAAAAGAAAAAGGATAAGTTTAGATCCAGTTACTTCAATCTGGAAATTCAAAATGAAGAGAAAAATTTAAGATTTGCGATCCTTAAGTATCAAATCATCACAGGTTACAAACATGGAACAAAATGGAAAACACTGAAAACACAAATTTTTCCACTTGCAAATCTTAAAAAATAGATCACTTAAAACACAAGCTCGTGACGTTATTAGATACAATAACCTTGAAAAGTTGAGAATTGTGAGGAATCATCAAGGAAGGCAAGTCCTTTCTTCTCTTTTTCTTTTTCATTTTTAAACTCCACCCATAAGCATAACATTGTCATGCAAATAAAGTACAAATGCCTGAAAACTAAGGAATCATGAGAGATCCTCAACTGCACGTCTGCAAGGGGTTGCGTGAGGATCAAACTCGATTCCATTGGCAGCCAAAGGGAGCTGTTCCTTCAGTGAAATTCCATCCGGTTCAGGATTCCACTTGAATGCAATTATATCACCACTTCTCAATTACCAAAACTCCTTTCCTAATGTATTGTCATTTTCATTGCAAGATTTACGCAGAAACTCCAATCAGCTTTATGGAAGGTACATAACAACTCGAATGCCAGTCTATTAAAGTAATGGCAATGTAGGGTATAAACTATATGGACAATAAGAAATAAGCAAATCGTTCTAAAGACAAATATCCGCAGAGAACCTAACCTCAAGCTTTCTACAACAGTATCTGTAAAACTAAAACACAGTGACAAAATATCCAAAATGAAAAATTTGCAATCCCTTGATCGATCAATTCAACCACCAACCATCAACTTTGAAGGATTTGATCCAAATGAACCCACTAAACAAAGATCTGTGTATCAACTCATTAACTCAACGCACCAAGTCACCAACTTTTTAACAACACTCTCTATCATAGCAACCAAATTCATAACAACAAAAGGAAAAGGAAAAAGAACTCACCAGGAACAATTTCTTTCAATCCCGGAAAATGACTTTGTCCGCTATTTTCAACAAGGGTCTTAAACAAGCCGGAGAAAATTTCCTCGCAAATAGATACGAACTGGAGTAATTCGATTTCCTCAACTCACGAATGAGATCCGGTGAGATTTCATTAGGCCGATACGTATAAGGGTGACCATCGATAGTTCCAGTCCAATTTACCCTTGTTAACGTATAATGAGTACATCCATTTGGATCCGCCATCGACAACAAAGTAGGAAAATAATGTTCTTCCGGGTAACATTCATCAGCCCTATAACAGGGCAACTTGAACTTCTTCCATAAACGACGATCCTTGATCACCACGAGCGCGTGACGGCGTGTTAACACAAAAAACTGAGACCCAACACGGAACTTCCCAAAGGGCACCTCCGGCATCATCGCATACCGTCCTCTGGCAATGTATCTCCTCCACAACTGCGGCTCCTTGTCTATAATCTCGATGAAGCTTTTGTACTGGATGCGAACGCCGTAGGCAGTGGTGGTAGATGAGGACAAATCGAAGGAAGTGGACTCAACGAGAGCATTGTAGACGTACTTGAAAGAATGGAGAGGGATGCAATACTGAGAAAGAAGGGCGAAGAAGGCATTGGCGGGATCGTCGAGGACGGCGGTGGCCAGGAGGCGGCGCATGGCGGAGATGAGAGTGGGCGAGGCGCGGAAAGTAGGTTTGGCGTCGTACATGAAGCGGGCTTTGAAAACTCCGGAGGCGGGGCGGGAGATGTTGAGGGTGGGATCGGCGTGGACATAGATGTTATATAGGTTGGGTGGAGCTGATTTGAAGAATTTGTCCCAAAGAGGAGCGAAATGGAGATCGGAATTGGTGAGGAAGAGGAAGGCAATCTTGAGTTTGGGGTGGGGGGAGGAGATGTGGGCGGAGGAGGAGGACGAGGAGGAGGCACGGCGGAAGAGGGAGAGGTCGTCGAGCTCGTCGGAGGGGGAAATGGGGACAGGGAGAGGTTTAGGGGCAAGGAGGAAGAAGAGGATTGGGAGTGAGACGAGGAGGCAGAAAATCAGAACAAATGGTGTTGATAACAACATCCCTCCGCCTCCTCCCCCTCCACCTCCTCCTCCCAACCATGAATTTGAAGAAGAAGAAGAAGAAGAAGAAGAAGTGTGACAATTTGGCATATAATCAAAACAACGAATCAGTTGAGCTTGATGAGTTGGGGAGTGAGTGAGTGGAGTATTGGTATTGGTAATGAGATTTGAGAAAGGGCTGTTTCTGTTTTGTGCTTTCTGAGAAATTTTGTTTGTAGAGGAAGGAAGACAAGGAAGGAAGACAAAAAGAAGAAAGAAGGGCCTTGTTCCGTTTATTCTAACGGCGAACTAAATTAAGCCGTTTCTGTTATGTTTTTAATCATAGGTCAGGCAGCGTGAGCGGAATGCGGAGTTGATTAAACAGAGACCAAATCACGGATGTTTTGCCAAATTACGTTTTAATTTAAATACATACATAAGAGATTATATCTTCGGGTCGTTTTTGTAATTTCAGTATTTTATCCTTCTTTAATATTAAAAATGTGAGACCACATGCATTAGTCTCGGCATTGGCAATGACATTGACATGCATAGTTATAGTTTTTGGGAAAACAACAATCATTTCAGATCCCTTAAAAAACGAAACATATATTTCAAATCAAACCTTGAAAGATATCAACATAATAATTTAACAACAACATAGCAATAGCAAACCAAACCTGCTCGTCTTATTACCCTCACATCCTCTCAACTTATAATCTTTTATGACAAGAACATGGCAAATGTATGTGCTTGCATCTCCTTGTGACATGGACTTGTATATACAAATTTCATACAGCCGCATGGATGCAGAACTCAATATAGCCCAATCATTTTTCCTTCCTCCCATTCTCAGTCATCCTTTTAGCTTCTGACTTATCCCTGATGGGCTTACGAGACTCAGGTGTCCGTCTCCCACCAACTCTCCCATTCCTAGCAGCCTGTGCCCCAGGACTCCCCCCTGCTTCAACCGGATTCAGAATCATTGAGAAAACAAATCATAATATTGCCAATCACCTGAATGACCGATTAACCTTTCCTACATTTTACTTTAAAAGTTAGTGATACAACTGCCTAATTCACCTCTACCACCATCTGTCCTCACCTCGACATATGCATGTAAGCAGAAGTCTCCAATTTTCATATGCAATGAAATCCAGCAGAAGTCAATTTCCAATCTATTTGATATGAAGTGATATGCTACGTGTATATTGTATTCCTTTTTAGTTTTGAACCTAAAAGACCTCGAGGAAATAGACATGTTTCAGCCAAACATGAGAAAGACAGGAGACTAACCACTGCTGGGCAGAGATAACCTCTTTTTTGTTTGTTTTTCAGTTTGAAACCATAGCACAAGCAACAACTTTAATAAGTACCTCCCTTCCTCCCTGACTGAGATA
>JANSVB020000165.1:501164-515394 GCA_025504935.2 Erythroxylum haughtii | reverse complement strand
TTTTCACAGTCTCTTTGTTTAATTATCTTTGCCGGCCAATCGGGTAAAATCAAAGCCTTATGTAGAAGCCAAGGATGGAGAGGGTCGACCAGATGAAGAAGTAGCTGATGAATACTGGCGGAATCATGTGGCTCGAAATGACTCTATTATTGTTGATGTTTGCCAAGTACAGCTTCTTTTGTCCATTCAATTGTTATTCACTAAATCATGTTATACTCATTGCTTCATGTTGATTGTAAATTGTTGTATTTCTTTCTCAAGACTCAATAAATTTATTTTTGTTAGGCTTGCATAGGAATAGATTATATCTAAATCTTTAATTTGATTTGTAAATTATCAGTTTTGTGGTCCATGGTACCTTGAAGTGACCTGCATGATTGATCTAATTGTGTATGTTTCTATTTACATTTTAATATTTTTTAGTGAAACAATTCTAAATATTTCTTGCCCTAGATGAGAGCCCAATAGATCTTTAAACTGAGGTTGGCATGAGTTGCTCTTACACTCTTCTGGTTGTGTTCCTATTTTATTTCACGCTATTCCTTTTTTCATTGCAGGGCCAGTACAAATCAACGTTAGTTTGTCCTGTTTGCAAAAAGGTGTCCGTTACTTTTGATCCATTCATGTACTTATCACTTCCCTTGCCTTCAACGAATACACGGACTATGACTTTGACAGTTGTCAGTAACGATGGAAGTAGTATGCCATGGCCATGTACCATTTCTGTGCCCAAGTACGGAAAATGTGAAGATCTGATCCAGGCCCTAAGTGCTGCTTGTTCTCTTGGGAGTGATGAGACCCTATTGGTAGCAGAGGTGCGTTCTAGTCTATAAAAATCTCTTGAATTTTCTAGATATTTTAAAAAATTATCTATACATGTGCCATTTCTTTACTGAGGTTGGAGAATTCTACACAGGTATACAACAGTTGCATTATACGTTACCTAGAAGAGCCAACAGATTCTTTAAACTTAATCAGAGATGGTGACCGATTGGTTGCTTATCGGTTGAAGAAAGATGTTGGAAGTATTCCTTTGATTGTATTCATGCATCAGCATAAGGAGTAAGTTTTGCTTGATTCTTGCTTTGATCATTTAATTTGCATGGTTTTAGTTCTGCAGAGAAAATTCAACCCCCTTATTCTACTTTGGTGTCATCTTTGGAAATTGATTATCAGACTGGAAAATTCATGGACTAATACCTTATTCAGATGTATGATGCCTCTTCCTTCAATATATCTGTGGTCTATATTTCTCTTCTTCTTGTTCGGACCCTAGAAGTTGCCATTTGGCTTGGCATCAGAGAATTTTGCTGCCTATTCATGCAAATCATGGAAAATATGTTAATTCTCTGTGTAGGGAACTCTTAACCCATTATACTTTTCTTGCCTTTTGTGTTTCATTCTTTCTGCAATGTGGGTGGGCATGGGTAGAGATCAAAGACATATAGGTTTGATGTAGGGATAATTAACTCCAAAATTATGTCTGAGGTTTAGACCATTTTGGCAGTCCAATTCTTTCTTGTCCTGAGCCTAGTGTTCGATTACATATAACTGGCATGACCTTAGGTGATGATCTTTATCTATTTAAAACTTTTATATGAACTTAGTTTTGGTGTTGTAGTCTGATATTATATACTCCTGGCATTGTTAAAATGACTGTGACTTCTCTTCAGAAGTGTGTTGAATTGGTTCCTCTATTTGAGCTTGTGAATCACCACCTGGTAACTTTCTTTCGCGATCATTTCAATTGAAAACAAAATATTGTTTTAGACCTTAGAACTAAAATGCGACCCAGGGAAGTTTTTATGTTGATTGCATATATTAGAATCTAAAATCCAATAGACACTGCTATTTTCAAGTCATAATTCTTAGAAGGTGATATTTTCTTCAGTGTATTTGTATTCTTGCATTCTTCTAATGCTATGAAATTTTTGTTGCATCACTGCAAGCATGTGTAACACTTGTTCCCACTATCTCTGTTGTATGAATGGACTTATAAAACATCCATCTTCCTCTCCAGCTAGTTTCATATGTCTTCTTGTCAGCGTTTGGATATAATATATCTATAACTGTCAGAGATGTCATCTCCTGTTTTTCACATTGTTTCTACTCACATTTACTGAAGAGTTTCCCTCCTATACTAATATTTGTATTATTCTACCATACAAGCTCTCTAACTGATTCTTCAATATCAGGCATTACACCCATAATGATAATTCAAGTTGTAAGGCTTTTGGAATTCCTCTTCTGGCAACAGCTTCTAATATAGTAAATGGATCTGATTTCCATGATCTATACGTAAAA
This sequence comes from Erythroxylum haughtii, assembly GCA_025504935.2. Classification (NCBI taxonomy): domain Eukaryota; kingdom Viridiplantae; phylum Streptophyta; class Magnoliopsida; order Malpighiales; family Erythroxylaceae; genus Erythroxylum; species Erythroxylum haughtii. The sequence continues at coordinate 513,090 of JANSVB020000165.1, read as the reverse complement.
TTGCTTGCTCCATTTCAAATGCCTTTTCATGGTGATTGTGTTGCCTCTGAAAGCACTGCAGTTGAAGAAGTTACAGAGGCAGTAGATTCGTCAAATGAAGAAGGCATTGATTCTCCATTAGATGATGTGCTTGAGTTTTATGTAACAAATGACAGGGGTACAGTAAAGGATATCAAAATAGCAATGGATGAACCTGTGTCTATGACAGGCACAACCAGACGGTTTAATGTTCTTGTATGTTGGCCAGAAAAACATATTGAACGTTACGACACTCACCGTCTTAGCTCATTACCTGAGATTTTCAGGTCTGGATTTCATGCTAAGAAACCTCAGGAAACTGTTTCTCTTTACAAGTGCCTTGAAGCCTTTTTAAAGGAGGAACCTCTTGGACCGGAAGATATGTGGTCAGTATACATTATTGCTCAGAGAGATATTAGAATATTTCTCACTTGGAGTGATAAACATTTTGGAAAGTTTGAGACATTTGATTGTTTGCTGATTGCACCGTGGAACTTTATTTCTGAGTGCTGTATGTTCTTTATTTCGGTTCAACTTTCAAGCACTTTAGGGTCCATTTAAGTACAATTCATAACCTTGCGAAAATGTTATGCATGCTTACTATGTGATATGAAAATATGCAAAAGGGCTCCTGTAAGTAAAAGTTATCGCTGATGTGAAATAGAACTGTTCAAATAAACTATCAATGTCCTGAACAAGGGGGTGATAACAAAATTTTTGAACATGAGCAAGTTTGTAAGTGGTGAATGAAGTTGTTAAATCTTCTTAATCTTTTATAATCTAGGCTTGTGGCACTTTTATTCATAGACATCGAGAATGCAATGCAACCATTTAAGTTTATAGTTTTATTTCCTTTTTATTAGTACAGCTCTAGAAACCTTATGTTTTTTTGTTTGAGCTTTTGATCTGTTATATATTATCTTCATCTTTGTAATTTTTGTTACTGTATATGGTTTTAGGTATTGTCCAGGCTGCAAGAAGCACCGGCAAGCCAGTAAAAAATTGGATCTTTGGAGGTTGCCAGAGATTTTGGTCATTCATTTGAAGCGGTTCTCATATACTCGATTTATGAAAAACAAACTAGACTCATACGTGGAATTCCCTGTTGATGATCTTGATTTATCGTCATATATATCATACAAGAATGGTCGGACATCTCACCGTTACATGCTTTATGCTATCAGTAACCACTATGGAAGCATGGGTGGTGGGCATTACACAGCATTTATCCATGTAAGTGTATCTTTGTGTTTTGGTTCTTTACAGTTTCTGCCTTTGTTTTGACGATTTGTTCAGTTGAGGACATAGTATACACGTTTTGGTAGTACTGTCACTTCATCTTGGTAGACTTTAAGGTTTAAATTGGTGTTAAAACTGAAGTCTTCAATTTTGATTTAGAAATGCTATTGTGCCATCAAGTTGTTAACTCCTGTTGAAACCAAAGCTTGATGTAATCACAAAGCATAAGCATAAGCATGTTACTGTTTGAAGCATTGTTTTACTGGAAGTTTAGATACCTACAGGGGAAACATAAAGCTCATAATATTTCTAACTTCACCAGTTATATGCTTGTTTAAATATGAATTTATCATTCTCTTTAACTGATATGGGCCCGCATTCTCTTACTGAGAAAGGCTTATCTGGTCGGTGGCAGTACAGCTTCAAAGATTGAATACATTCTACTTGTGTGCCCATGTGTTCTCTTTGTAATGTAATTATGAATTTAATTGGGAAGATCCTCAAATTGCATGAATTTATCGCAGAAGAATGGAAATGCCTATATCAGATTTGTTAATAGAGTTCTTTTCCTGACCTTATTGTTATTAATCATGGCAAATCACTTGGTGTTATCTGAGCTTAGCTTAGTTCTAAAATGTGCAATTCTCTGCATTCTGATGTAGCATGGTGGCGATCGGTGGTTTGACTTTGACGACAGCCAAGTTAATCCTATCAGCCGTGATAAGATAAAGACTGCAGCTGCTTATGTTCTTTTCTACAGAAGAATTGTCGAGGAATGATCTTGGAGTAATTACTGTTGACAAAGATATTGAAGCTAGTGTCACTGGTAAAACTGTTAACAATTTTGCAATCCATAGTCTTAAAAGTATTGTTTGATGGGGAAGCATTCTGTTTTTCCATCCATTATTTTGTTCAAATTTGATCTGCATGGATCAAAGTGAAGAAAGATTTTTAGCATAAATTAGGTGCAGGCGATGGTTGTATGATAGAAAGAAGTGTAGAAAAGTTACTGAAGTGATACTTTTATAACTATTAATGAAAGAAGGTTCCGAGGGGATTGCTTTCAAGCCCAAAGAAAAGTTAACTCGTGTTTGCTCGAGTAATAACTTTTGTACAAGTGATGTCTAGAAATATTGAATATGTTGATGAGCAATTTCTGAGCTTTTAAAATTCAACCTTCACCTCCTATTTATGAGTTTGTTGCATTATTTATCTCTTTGTTAATTGCTATATGAAATGTGGAAGAATGTTAGTGGGTGGTGATTCTGATGTAGACGAAGTTTTGAGAGTTTTCAGAACTAAGCAATCACTAAATAATGCTCTTAGGCGAATTTTCAGTAGGTGTTCTTGCATCCCTACCTTTAATTTCCTGGAAAAAGAGCCAAGTCTGACAGGGTAGCATGTGATGAAAGCTGCAGTTGGGTTATTCAACTGCATGCAGAGGGAGCTTCGAAAATAAGTAGAATATCTTGCCATGAAAATTGGATGAAAACAACATTTACATGAAATTATATTCAATGGAAATTTGTTGAATTGCAAACTTTTATATGTGAGTCGGCAGGATGTTGCTTCCTTTTAACTCTTATTGTTTACTTGGATATAGTTCTATTGTGATGACTTAGCGTCTGATGGTATATTGAACAGTGAAAGTCTGAACTCTGAAGTCAAGATCAGCTCCAGCTTCTCTAAGGTGGCAGGTTCTTGCCATTTTATGACCTGATTATAGCCTTCTTCCCTTCTGGGACGAACCGGAAAAACAGAGTTCAAGGCTGCATGGTACTGAAACTGAGAAACTATCGCACTTGAAATATATAATCTCCCCAACGTTTGAACTTTCAAGCCAAAAAACCAAAAAAAAAAAAAAAACTCGGTATAACCATGACAAAATGGATTGAACAGTTTCGTAAATTAATCAATCAAATACCAAATACAAGTAGGATAGTCATCATAATATTATGGCAATCAACTCTGCGTAGATTGAAATGTAAGCTAATTCACTGGAGTCTTATCTGATGTTATTGGCTATGATCGTCGAGATGGTGATGCAGATGACTATTTTAAGCACACACTTATCAAAAGAGTCAAGACATCAGTAATAAAAATTAATAAGAATTTCTAGTCCAGAGTGGTATATATTAAAAAAGATCAGGAGCACTTTATCTCACGGCTTAAAATTAAAGAGACGGTTAGTTCACATTGAAGAATAATAATAAGAATGTGAATGAATATAGCGAGTAATCAAGGAATGATAATAAGAATGTGATTGAATACAGTGAATAATGATAATAAATATTATTGTTATACTAATTACTTAAAAGAAATGAATGATTATTACCATTGATAGTGGTTGGTTTGTAAAAAAATTGATAAATAAAAATTTATTATATTTAAATTTATTATATCATAATTAATTAATTAATTACAATATTTTAATTAATGAATGAATTATATTTTAATTAATTATATTGTAACTAATTAATTGATAATATTTTAATTAATTATATTGTAACTACTTAATTAATTATTAATAATAATTTGATTAATTAATTAATTATAATATAATTAATGAATTATATTGTAATTAATTAATGAATAATATTTTAATTAATTATATTGTAATTAATTAATTAGTATTAAAAATATTTTAAAAAAAAGAGCACCACTAAAAAATGAGTTTCATTTATTTTCTAAATGAAAGGTACGAAGAATTAATTCTCCGATATCAAATTATTGATCCTATAATAATAATTAACAATTATTTATTTATTTATTATTCTTTATTCTTAACTCCTTTTTAAACCCAAGTACTCTTAACACCAATATATTATGTTGACTGACCATATCCTGATACGAGTATGGCCTTTGGAAATAACCAAGCACAGGAATTGCTGGATTTCTCTAAGTCCAGGGCCTGGCCCTGGAGGGCTTAGCGTGGATCGACGCGGGGACGTGCTTCTCTTTCTCGGGTCGGGCCAGACAGAAATGACCGCTTCGATTGCGCCATCACAGCTGAAAATGTGCTCATGGTCCTGTAAGAGCCACGTGAGTCTTCCACTAGCAGCTTATGACAGGAGCAGCCTGAGTCGCCACCTAGAAGTCTACACCAGCCGTGTTCACGTTCGCTCTCGTCTCTTTGGCAGTACCTTCGTTTTCCATTGCATGTACTCACCGTTAACACTCACGCACTCTCACAAAATAACCAAAAAATTATTATTTGTATTCTTATCTTCTAAAAAAATTAGATTAACTAAATTAAAATCACTTAATGACAGAATCTTTTTAATAAAATAATAAATTTGTATAATATAAAATTAATCAACTTATCTTTATTTCTTCGTAACTATTTCTAAATGGTTTTAAGTAACTCAAAGGTAGATCTATTTGATCTTAAATACCTTCAATTTTAAATGGTTTCGTAAATAACCTAAATTAATTAAAATATAACAATTTAACTACTCCTTTAAAAAAGTTAAGTTTATTTTCAATATTTCTTTTATAAACTTAATTTTTATATAACTCCAAGTAAGATTTGTTTTATAGTTTTTATCTATTTTAATTTGTTTCTTTAAAAAAATAACGAATTGTTTTTAACAATTATATGTTTATTTTAGCCTAATCTTAATTTAATCTTTTCGTTAGATTTGATTTGCATGATATCGATTTTAAAATTTAAAATTTATCTTTTTAGTATTTAGATTGTTAATGTATAATGTATATACATTATAGATTTATGTAATAATTAGAGTAGTATATTCTTATGTATATTTTTTTTATGTAAATTCATGAATAAATATTTTCTTATGTAATAGTTTTACACATAAAGGGAAATACAAAACATTCTTTGCTTAATGTATCTCTTTAATTCTTCTTTCATTTTTTCATTAGGAGGTACTTAAACAAGATCTTTGATGTACCTATGTGGCATAACAAGATTAAAATAAGCATTGCAAAGGACTTTAACAGTTTGGTAATTAGACATATGATTATACAAGCGTTTATAAGGAGAGATAATATTTATAATAGGAGTAGGAATACTATTGATAATATAAACAATTGAAAAAGCAACTCTTTCTTGAAATATTTCTTCTCTTTTTTGTTAATGATATAATTTTACCTCTATTTTTTGTTGACGATATGATTATCATTGGCGATAATACTCGAGCTATTTTAACTCTCAAACCATTTTTACATTAACAATTTGAGATGAAGGATTTAGGTAATCTAAGTTTTTTTTAAGGTTTTGAAGTCTCATATGATGATCTGAATAGTATAAGTCACAAGCAAAATATGCCATATAATTTATCTCTCAATTAAACATCACTAACACCAAAGCTACTATTAAACATCGCAAGCAAAATATGCCATATGATGTTTACATCATTAATCGATTCATGTTAACACCTCATATTACTCACTTTTTTATTGTTCATTGTATCCTTCAATGTATTGAAAGGTACTCTTTTTCATGGTCTTCCCTTTTATCATTCATCTCTATTAGAACTACGAGCATATTCTGATATTGATTAGACTGGAGATATATCTAATTGACATTTAACTATCAATTTTTTTTTAATTCGTCAATTTTATGGCTCAATAAGAAACAAATAGTTATGTCTTCAAATAACATTGAAGTAGAGTATCAGCTCTTACAAACATAAACTTTGAGCTTCTCTAAATACGTTGTTTGCTTCAAGATATGAGTATTTTCTCTTCATGTGTAACTCCTCTCTTTTTGTGATAATCTTGACGTTATACAAATTGCTCATAATAATGTTATTCATGATTGTAGCAAATATATTGAGATCGATTATCACCTTGTACAATACTATGTTATTCAAAGAACTATTCAGCTTATCTCTACTTTATCACATACTCAAATTGCAGACTTTTTCAAGAAATCTCATCTATCTCGGCGATTTCAAGAACTTGTTTTGAAACCCAAGATATCCAACTCCAAAATACCTTAATTTTGAGGGGGTGTGATAATGTATAATACGTCCTTATATAATAGTTTTATACACACACAAAAATATAAAACATTCTTTGTCAAAAGTATTTTTTCTATATAAATAAATTTTAATAAATTAAATAGATTTTATGGTATTTTCATATTTGTATTAGTTTTATTATTTGTATTATTAGCACCTTTGAGTATTATTAGTCTTAGTATTATTTGCATTTATTTTATTTATATCTGTAGATTTTGGCATTTTTATAATTATTTCTATTTAGTGATGTTATTATTGGAAGTGTTATTGGAAGTTTTATTTTAATTTAGTATATATTAATTCTATTTAGTATTGTTGATATTACTTGTATTTTCATTTATTTATGTATTTATTGTAATTTTAGTTACATAGACATTTTTCGTGCTAGTTTTACCTTTTCTCTGTAAGTTGTATCACTCTTATATTGTCTCATTTGCATGTGGATCTACTGGAAATAGCCTCTCTACTATGTAGGAATAAGGCTGCGTACTATCAGACTTCTCCAGACCCCGCTTCATTGCGAGGTTTCGGATTGGGTGATGATGATGAAGAATTAGATTATTAATCTTGTTTTAATTTGCTTTCATTTATTTTGATTCTAGATCATTACTTTTTAATTTTATTTTTGTCATAATCAATTTACATTGATTTTAATTTTTTATTTTGTTAACAAACTTAATTTTCCATAAAATTAATTTCATGCTTAAAATATGGATTTGAAAAATCTTTAGGACTAATTGGTGAAAGAATTAAAATGACTCAAAATCATACAAAGATTAAAAAAGATATTACTTTTAAAAGAAAATAAAATTAGGTTTAAAATGGAAAAGAAAGAAATATGAATACTTGGAGGCCCAAGGACGACAAAAAGAAAACAACAAAACAATAAACAAGAGAAAATTTGGTATATAAGAGAAAAATAAAAATGGAAAACAATAAAGCACTCGAAAGGGAATAAACATATTTGTAATAAAAAGAACATATGATAAAGGGAGAAGAGCTAGGAGAGAGTAACAACCTAATACATGGAATTGCTATGAGAGAGATGGAACAAAAGAAAAAAACTAGGGAGAAAGCGTACAAAAAAAAGGAGAGGACTAATTGGTTGATGTATAATTCACCATTTATATAAGTGTGCCTCACTAAAGTGGTATGCTCATATTGTCTAGGAATATTCATTGCTCTATTGAGTATGGAAGGAGGAGATCATATGGATAAAACTACTATAAGTGAAGTACTAATAACCCTCTGTATAACCTTCGCCATCTTCAAAGTCTTAAGTGGAGGGATATACAACATCTTGGGTCCTTGCCTCGTCCTTGTCTTTGATTGCAGTGCTTGCACCCTTCATTAAGCATAATGCCATCCTCAGAGTTAGCATTGACCCTCTCTACATCAATGAAGGTGTTATCATGATCTGATGGGTCTTTCTTCTTTTACTCTTAAAGTTTTCTTTACCATAAAATATTACTCACAATCTAGGGCAAATGTACCTTTCCTTTATATGAGTCAGAGTGAAGTTTTAACCAATAGTTTTTATGATATCAAAACATGTTACTACTAAATTTTTTATCTTTGGTGATATTATTAAGATAATACATCAAATATCAAGTTTAGTGGATAAGTAAAGTAAGCAAATGAGTCAATTGAATTAATTGAGCAATCAAAAGATAAAGAAAATGAACAAATTGGAGCATAAATGTAACTTCAGAAGGTTTCAAGGGAATTCAAGTAAAAAAACCAATGAAAAGAAGGAAGCATATCAAGATCTAAGAAAACTATTGTAATCCTTCTTATAACCATATCTTGTCATTTCAATAAATTAAATATTCAATTATTACGTGATAATTTTCATATGAGTCATAATACATAAATCAATTCAAGATCAAGACTAAATTTGTTTTAATCTTTGAATAAAACCTCTTAAAATTTAAACAAACTATCACGTAGTTTTATAAATAATTTTAAATCAAGCTTATGTCAAAGGAGTATGTTTTATGACTGAAAGAACTTAAAAAGTTTGCAATTTTTTTCAAGTATACAAGTCAACCAATCTAAGTCAATGGTCAACCATGTTAGATTTTTTGGTACATTGATTGAATATAAGTAAGTGGTTAATTGGTGTGGTTTGATAATGTGTATCGTAATCTAGTGACTACATTGATCAACCAATGACATAATGATTGACTAATGTATAAAATTATCAATCAGTACTATTGTTACTAGGCACTATAATGAATATTGTGAATATAATAGATCACATATGAATTGTAAGTATCTTGGATATATTATAAAATTACTAAGAGTAATGAGAGGCTAAATAGTGCACTTGAGTATATTTATGAATTGTATAAATCATATTGAGTCTTAGTTCTTTAATATGAGAAAGAAAATAAAACTTTTAAATTGTATATAGTTATCCTAGTATAGCAATCAGAGAAATTACTTAGAGTTACACCTTGTGAGGATTCTTTTTGACCTTGAACAAGATTTGTAAATTGTAAGGATTCCTCTTCACTTGTTTCAATGAAGATATTTTATGAAAGATTCCTCTTTACCAATTGAAAGAAGAAGACAGTATTCTTAAGTGGAACTTGAGGAGTGGACGTATGTTAAGAATTATTTAGCTAAATCATTATAAATGAATTTTATCTATTTTCTTACCTTTATTAATCCTTATTATAATTGCTTTATGATTATCATATATAAGTTTTCCATAATCATTCATTAGAATAGACAAGTCATTTTCTAATTTAAAATAGGACAAAAAGTGAATATACACATTTCACCCCTCTTTTGTATACCATCTAGGGGCCAATAATTGGTGTTAGAGTAAGTCTTATTTATTGCACATATATTTAGAAAAATTTTAGAAAATATCACTACGACACAATTTGATTCACTTTTTAACCATAATAGTCAATGCGTAGATAGATATCCTTTCGTTGAAGTTGACAATTACATTTGCTTGAAAACTAGGATAAAACACCTCTTTTTAAGCAAAAGGTTGAATCTTTGGGTAACTGTAGAGAATAGTCCTTAGGTCCCAATGAGTACAATAATTGTAGATAAAGTGAAGAATAAAGTACTAAAAGATATAAATGAGTGGAGCAATAATGATAAAAGACTCATTACGTTAAATAGAGATGGATGCATATTTTTGTTTTATGCTCTTAATATAAATGAATTCAACAGTGTGTCTATATATGAATTTGTCCATGAGATATGACACATACTTAAAATCATATATAAGGACATTACTCAAGTAAAAGAGAGAAAAATAAGCTTATTAGTGCATTAATATAAGTTGTTTCATATGGAGAAATATAAGCCAATTTATAATATGTAAATTCACTTCATTTATGTCATTAATTCTCTTAAAGGTTTTGTTAAGACTTATAATAATGTTAAATTGGTAAGAAAATTGCTTAGGTTTTGGGAGGCAAACGTGACGATCATACAAGAAATCAAAGATTTGAGTACCTTACTATTAGAAGAGCTAGCTGAATCACTCCTCACATATAAGATAAAGATAACTAAATTGCATAAAGAGGAACTGATTGTAATAAGAAATGTTGACTTGTTTATAGCCTCTAAGGATAAGAAAATTGATGATGAGGATACCTTTACAAATGTGAATAATGAAGATGATGTTAATCTCACAATTAAAGAAATTTAAGAAGTTCTTAAAAAACAAGTAGGACAAATAATTGAAACAGAAGAATAAGAAAGCACTTAAGGTCATATAGGATCACACAACTATTTTGGAGAGTAAGGAATAAGAAATTAATGTGACAAGTATATGCTTATGGTTAATAATGATGAGGTACCCTCTTATTCAAAAATTTATAATGATAATGATTTTTCATATACAAAGTTAGTTTAATGTCTAGGGCTATAAGTATGAAAAGAAATAATGTATCTTCCAAGAATAAAGAGATCCAAAAACTTTTAGATGTATATATAATTAAGAATTAAAAGCTGAAATATGATATGCATGATATGATAGAATATAAAAGTGTGGTTGTTGTCAATAATAAAGTGGATGATTTGATGTATAAGAATGAGACACTAAAGAAAAATATCAATGTCCTTAAAGAATCATTGTATAAGTTCACTCTAAGAAATTAAAAATTGAATAGCATACTTTGATCTTAAAAGAGTTATACAATAGAGATGAAATTAGTTTCACTTAGGAAAGTGCGCCATCCAATACTAACAAAGTTTTGTAAGCGGGAAAATATAATGAGCCCATATCTAAAGCATTATATGAAAATTTAACATCTTCTAAATATGTACAAGAATGACATTAATCCATCATCATCTAGATCTTAAGCAAAAGGAAAGTTCTCTTTTTATCAAAATAATATGAAAAAAGCTCATATATAAGCATAAAGGCATATGCTCCCATTTAATATAGGTAAATATTCTTATCAAAGAAGTATGAAAATTTTCAATTCATATACAAGGTCTTTTCATCATATAAGAAGAAATTTTAATCTCCTGTATATCCAAAAGAGAGTATTATATCACCTACATCATTTTTCAAGACCTAAAAATACACATATGCCACATTTATATAGGTCACACTCATATGATTCATATACATCTAAATCATTTTATGTGAGAAGGCTTTTATAGAGATTATATACATATTCATAAAAATTTATCATAAAAATTATCATTGATGACTGAAAAAAGATAGATGATAAAAAGGTTGCACTAATCTCTAAGAACCTAAGTTTGTATGGCTACTTAAAACATTTTGATTTCTTTTTTTTATGGGTAAATATCGAGTGGAAATAAATGAATACCAATAATTGGTATCACCTTCATTAACATCAAATAAGGAATAATAATGATATATCTAACAATGTATTTTATAAGAAAAATCATCAAGAACCCTCACATAAGCTAAGTAAGAAGGGAAAGAGACCAATTATTGAATAGAGTGATTAAGAAAAGGAGGTAACTATTTTTGGTATATAAAAGGATGTATACACTTGTTTTCATATTGATAACATTTGATCATACTAACTTGGCATACATACGAAGGGAGATAAAAAATTATTTTATATACATAGGGAAGAAAGACATATTGAACTTTGAAATTGGTATATGAGAATTATAAGATTTCTTTTTGATTTTATAATTTTTTTACATATACTCTTTGTCCATACGATAAGAGTTTTTGAAGGGGGAGAAGAAAGTTATTTTTTCCCCTTTTGTTGCTTATAGATTTATATATCATATATCCTTTTTAATGTTGACAAAAAATGGAAGAGAATGGTGATATTGAAACATAATCATTCGAACATGCAAGAATTAAAAGGGATCATGCATTACTTATTACTTTATTATAGTAAGAACTTACTAATGATATTTTTATCACTAGTGATGTTAATAAGTTAATATATTAGAGATCAAGTTCAATGGAAGGGTAAAGTGAGTGAAGGAATCAATTATAGTAATTGAGCAATCAAAAGATAAAGAAAATGAGCAAAGTAAAGCATATATTCAACTTAAGAGAGCTTCAAAGGAATTTAAATAAAAAAAAACAAAGAGGAATAAAGTTGTTGGACCCCGCTGCCGGAGCCCAACATCGGACATGAGAGCGTGGTGCTGTATGCGTGGGGTGACACATGTTAATTAAACGATTAAGGAAAAAGACCATCGGAAGC
>JANSVB020000165.1:464548-487521 GCA_025504935.2 Erythroxylum haughtii | reverse complement strand
TGCCAAATCCTAAGTGGGAGCTTAGGTAGAGGACGTAGGTCTTAGCACCGAACCTCTATAAAAACAGTGTTTGCTTTCTTCCCTACTCTTTTTCATTTGTTTAATTTGATTGTTTATTGTGTATTAATTCCGTTTTTTTCGTAGAACTCTGCAAAAAAGTTTAAACGATCTATTCAACCCCCCTTCTAGATTGCTTTCAGTCAGTATTCAAATTTTGTATTTGCTTTCCAAAGAAACTACTTGTGGAATAGTTTACAAAACATTCAGAATTCTGTCGCCACCTCTTGAATGATTGCTGGTGATTTCAATTGTATTTTAAATCCCAAAAAGGCTAAAGGTAGGAAGTTATACACGATGGCAAACACTAAGGAATTCACCAATCTGCTAAGTGTTGCGGAGTTGACAGACTTATGCTCTATAGGATGTTTCCTTACATGGTCTAATAATCACAAGGAACCATGCTTATTCAGAAAAAAATAGATCGGTGCTTGGTCAATTCGGCATGGCTCAATTCTTTCTCCCAATCTGTTGTTCACTATGGGGAAAATTTGACCCCAGATCATTGTTTTCAACTTATTCAATGTTGTGCTGAGGTCAGGAGAAGGGGTGCTCCTTTTCGATTCTTTAATGGTGTTCTTCAAATGGAGGGATTTCAAGAACTCGTTATCTATTGTTGGCAGCAAGAGATTCAGGGATATAAGGCATTTTAGTTGATGCAAAAATTGAGGAAGGTAAAGAATGCAGTAAAGAACTTCATTTGTGCTAAAAATTAGAATTTGTCGTTGTTGAAAATGCAGGTATAGTAAGCACAAGATGTGTCCTATGCTTATCCAGATGAAGTGAACAGTAGAGTGAAGGAACATAATTTAATGAGAGAGTACCTACAGGCTTTAGAACTAGAAAACTCCATCCAATGATATAAAGCAAGGTTAAATTGGCCTAGAGAAGGAGATGAAAACACTAAGTTTTTTCATGGATCTATTTTAGCCAGACAAAACTCTTAACTTTTGCAGATGCCCTCACGAAGAAATGAAGATGGCCCCTCCACAGCACAGCCTATCGGGCATGAATGGTGGGTGAAACAATTGGTCGAACACCTTGTCTGCTTCAACAAAAAAAGGTAAGTTTGCTGTAAATTGTTATAAACTCCTCCTCAATTCCAACTTTGTAGTCAGAATGTGCAATGTATGTGAGTTGCAGCTTTCTCCATATATCTGTGTTTATATAGCTGAGGAATGTATATGGAAATGATATGTTGGCTTTTGGATTCGAAAAGGAACTTCTGAAATATCACTCTCTGGTTTTGTATGTGTTTAGGTTTGTGTATGTATGTAGTGTATGAACTTTTCCCTCACTCTTTCGTGCAAAACATAAAACAAACTAGCAGAATATTACTACTACTCTTCAATGAAACTCACAAAACAGAAATATGGAAAATGACTTTGAATCTTTGTATTGATAATGGTTTTTTTCTCTCTCTTTTCCTCATACATACGAAAGTGAAAGAAGGTGGAGCTTTATAATTAGCTCATACATGTTCTGATACACTTTGAACTTTAACTGAAAAATAAAGTCTTGGACTGATGAATAAAACTTGACTAGTACTACATTTCCTGATTTAGCAAAGACAAAAAAGCAACTTCATTTGTCTTTAGCATAACTAAAACCAACATTGTTAAAAACAGAAACTTGTACAACATGGACAACACACATTTTTCATCTGCAACTTGATTTTCCAGCAACCAAAGACTGACATAGATTAATATTCTTCATCTTCATGCATTTGATTAACTCTAAGTAAATTAATTTGCTTCAGACTCTTGCTGATTTTTTCAACCCTGCACTTCTGGTTACTTCGTGCCTGGTTACTTCCTTCTAAGTAACTAACTGAAATTCAAAATTTCTGCAGTGCTTTTCTTCAATCTGCACTTTTGGCCTTTTGCATATCTGCTTCCATCTTCTCTTCAGCTTCCCTTTTGTATCGAATTTCCTTCATCTGAATTGGATTCACATTCATCTGACCTTGATCTTCATTGGTTTGATCCATACATTGTTGAATTAAGCTTAGGATCGTCATCTTCAATTTCCACTTGCATTTGAACTCCTTCATCTTTCCCTTGAGCTTTCTTTTCTTCCTGATCTTCATTGTCAATGCTAACTCCTCCACTAATTTCAACACTTCAGGCTACCCAAGACAACTCATCTCAACATCTTATAGTTTAACGTCGCACCTTCTTCAATTCTCCTGAAAATTTTAGAGAGTTTCCGTGCCTTCTCTAATGTGGTTTTAATGGCCATTTTCTAAAATATTTCTTCATCTAAAAATTAACGGAGGACGTTAAATGCTCTTTAATATTTCTTCCTACAATAATATTCTCGTTGAATATTATTGTAGAACTCTAGAAGTCAATTTTATCTGCAACATGCATGAATAAAGGTTCTTTGAACGGTGTTATATGTTTGTGGAAAATTTAAATCCGTGGAACAAGTCTCGTGCTCATAATGCCATTGATAGCTTCCTCTCGTGGATGGGATGGCCTGCATGCTTAGCCATTTTAGGTATATGTTTGAAGTGAAGCTCGTGGCTTTACCTTTTACTTGTCGTGCGAAACAACCAATGAGTTCCTTCTGAGAACTCACTAACCTGGACTTTTGGGACACACTTTATCTCTTGGTCAAAATACAGCTGTAGGTTGTAGATTAAAGGGGAATTTCATGTTGTCCCTTTATTTTCAGGATCTCTGTCACAGGAACCTCCAACTTTACAAAAGGAAGATGCCAGTATGCCACCTTGATAAGATTTCCAGTATTAGAAGATGGCATTTCAATATTCCCCTTGGTTTAGGATATCAATCGTAATATGAGCTCGGTAGTTGATGACGAAGTTATTTTTAACATTGTTATTCTGCAAAGTGCAAGAAGGGTCTATGACAGTTGTGGCTTTTTGCACTTAAAGGGTTTGCAAGGGTGACGGTCTCTGGTTATACCAGTAAACTTAGTTGGCCCAGTACTTGTCATTCGGTTCTATGGAACTGAGAAGCAAACCAAAAGGACCTAGGAGTTGAACGCAATGCTGAATGAGGCCAACTGAACCAAACCTCTCTCAGTTTTTCCGAGAAACCTACCTGATCAGGCTAAAATGCAAGGGATCATATGTATCATGCTTGATCTAAACCCATCAATGAAGCGAAGAAATCCATTATTAGAGCCAATTTGGAAGAGTCCGCAGGTTCTTTTTATCTGCAGATACGAATATAATTCGAAATCCATTGTTCAGGAAGGCATCCTTCTCAGCATTTGTTTGTGCAGAACCCATTTTTAATGGTAGGAAACATGCCTTCTGGAAATTGAAACCCTTTATTATTGGTAGGAAACAGAATCTGTAACATATTGCACAAGAACCAATTATTACACGAAGAAAAGCGCCAAGCAGCAAAGAAAAAGTTGGTAACCCCACTCCTTTAAAGAACTAATGGCCTCCTCTATACAGAAGAAAGAAATAAATGTAAAGGGAACATAACACAGAGCAGTACAGCATATGGTCCTGGGCAAAAAGATGCCGTGTATTTCGGGATTTCTGTTTGCAATTCAACATTGATGCTTGAACACATCACTTGATTGTGATTGCCATAAATACAGGAAGGCGGATTCAAAGATTGTGCCGGCCTTGCCATTCATGCATGTCCATTTTTCAGGAATGACTTTTGCGAAATACCTGCACATTGCCTTCCAAAATAAAGTGCAGAGAACCATCCTTGTTTTTTTGGGCCAGTTGGATTCAAAGAATCAAATTGAGTTACATAACAAGAGTAGCCTTTCTCCTTTCAAACCCTACCAATCATGTTCCTCACACCAGATATTCATCATAGATATTTACATTATGGAACATATATTGCGTTAATGCAAATGCAATTATTAGTAACACATGCATCTGAATATATAATTATTGTCTATAATTTACAAACTTCAACGTAAATAATAGGGGTAAATTGTGAACATAAATACAAGGAGAATTAATGAAGTGAAACTTGAAAAGCAAAAGAAATGAATATAATCTAGTAACATTGCAGGATAAAATGGAAGAAATCCTCTATTCTTTAACCTAGCTGGCTTTTGGTATTGTGGACCACTTTACTTCTCATTCCATTTTTGTGTAAGATGTGACCTTACTATCTTGATGGTTGCAGTACCATAGTACGTGTAGACCCTGCAGCTTTGAAGACAGGACCACTATATGTTTGGTTCACATTCTGCTTAGAATTCTACGGTTATCACTTCACCCCATATGCATTCCAATTAGCATTAGCCCTTGGAATATCCATATAAGTGTCCAATAAACACAACAAAATGAATCCCCACATGAACTTGGTTGCACTTATGACTGTAGATAGATAAAGGAAGTGTTGAAGTCTGATGTTTCTTTTTCTCCCTGATGAACCATTGACAACATCGTTGAGAGCAAGCATAGGCTTTTTGGTATCTTCTTTTAATGTCTTTTCTTACTACTTCTATGATGTGTTAGCTGATGGGGTTAACAAGCTTTTGTAACGAACAAGAACATCCACAAGAACAGTAAAGGGAATATAATACTGTGATGAAGTACTTGCACTGCTTTGAAAATTTGTCTGCGTGACTCACGGCAAACCTTTAAACTGGGAACAGTGATTGAAGCTTATGGAGACACCAACCTACCTGAATTGAAGAATCTCAAAATTAGATTAAGATTCGGACCACCCTTGATGTTCAAGTATTTTTGGCAAGTAGGAATTTTTTAATTAATGCTATCTTTGTATATGAGTAATTATCAAATTATTAAAATTTTAAAGTTTCTTTCTAGTGTTTGACTAAATTTTTAGTTGGGTTAAAATTATAATACGTCACATTTTAAAGACATAGTTAAATTTAATTATTCAAATTAAAATATTTAGTATTTATATTCTATTTTAAATAATAGATATTAATGAAGAAAGATAAATATTTAGAAGTCATCTTATTTATTCTAAATTTAAAAAAATACCAGTCTTTAAACTTAGATCTTCTTTCTTCGTGGCTGTTGTATTTTTCTTTTGTATGCTCCTCTTCGTAATTAAGAAATGACCCATCAAGACTAATCAAAAGAATATCCTTCCTTAAGCACCCTTTAGTCAATTTGTTAGTGGTTGCATGAATTTGTAGAATAAAGTCACCATCTTCTTGCTTCTCCATCCCCTTGGTTCCCTAGCTATAACCTCTATGGTAATGTCATTTGGAGAAATATATAAGTCAATGGTCAATCTGCTTTCCATAATTATTTCTTCTTTATTCTCTCGGCTGCTGAGCTGAGTCGAGTCTTACCATTTCAAGATATCAATTCAAAAAGGAAAAGGGTGTTGAATATCAGGAAACAAACGTGTTTAGTGAATCGTTTGTTTGTAGAAAACTTTCATTTTCAAGTCATGATCTACATTTTTATGTTTAAAGACGAATGATTAGTGAGCAGCAGCAGCAGCAGCAGGGATAGTGGAGGCATGCGTGTATATATATATATATATATATATTGAAAGAGAGAGAGAGAGAGTTATCATCATGTTTAATAGGTTTGCTAAAACATATGAAATAGGAAATCGGAAAGTATCTCCAGCATTGATGTTGGCAACGAGAAAATGTTGTGTCACTACTGACTCTCACTGACCTTCTCTGTCCGCAACTTCTGCCAATACTGGACACCTCCTGTTTTCTAAATACCACCCGAGGAAGAGAGCCCTACCCTCTCTCTCTTTCACTTTTGTGTTAAGTGTTTGTGTTTGACATGACAGCCCAATCCTTACATTTTTAAAACCATAAAGTAATAAATATAAGCTATCCTTTTAGAAATGACTCACAGCCATCCCCACACACACAGCCTCCACATAACTCCAAATGACCAACTACACGATTTGACATATCAGATTCTGTACTCTTAGCTCTTTCCCAGCAGACAAACCTTACCCCCTTCACCGCTCTCTCTCTCTCTCTCGCGGCTTTCTATCTATCTATCATCATATCATTTCTATGAGCTTTTTGTTGCAGTATATAATATATATATATATATATATACTCATTACACTAATTAACATGTTACACCTCTCACGTATCCTGTTTTGATTGTTCATTTTCTGTCGCGAAATGAGGTTTCGTAGGTTCAGGTCCCACTTTGAGACTTCTTTACAGCT
Organism: Erythroxylum haughtii; assembly: GCA_025504935.2. Classification (NCBI taxonomy): domain Eukaryota; kingdom Viridiplantae; phylum Streptophyta; class Magnoliopsida; order Malpighiales; family Erythroxylaceae; genus Erythroxylum; species Erythroxylum haughtii. The sequence continues at coordinate 481,330 of JANSVB020000165.1, read as the reverse complement.
GAAATCAACGGTGGAAAGCGACTACTTTTATCACAGGCTCTGATCTTCGTTGCAAATTGGACTAGGGCTTGTTCACGTCAGCGTGACAGAAGATGCAACCTTTGACAAGCCTTGGTAGGCAAATGAACTGTATAAATGCCATGGTCATGTTCTAAAGGCAGACAACTACATATATAAGATTCAATTAACGTTAATCAGTAATTACGTTGCTTAAGATGTTGGTTGTCCTTTTTATGACAAACGAGAGTGATTGACATATAAAGTTGACCAACCCTAGAAGTGTGGGAGTTTGAGGAGTAGTCGAGGAACAACATAGGTTTTGGTAAATAAAAAGACAAAAGCACTAAAGGGTAATCCTTTGAACTGGAACTATACGGTGCAGTAATCCGTTGCGAATATTACTGTATATAATACCATTGGATACTATTATGTATGAAAAAGATGCCTAAAAAAAATGCTGTAAGACAAATCTTGTTAATTACGCGTGTTTTTGGTGCCAAATCTTGGAGGCTGGCTAACTCTATCAGTTTCGAACGTAAATATATTACAACTTGGCAGGTTAAAGCATGCAATATCAAGTTTACGATCACTGGTCTATTTATGGTTACTTACTGTAATGGCAGGGCGGGACTGAGAGCTAGGAAGTAGTATGTAAAACGTCAAAAAGTAAATAAAACGATTGGCATACAACAAACACAGCACTCATCACCAATGGAGATAACTCATATACACAAAGATAGCTTTTTGAAAAAGAAACTTTAAAGATTTGAGATGTCATGTTGGTGGCCCTCTCTGGCAGGCTACAGTAAACAAGGTGGCTGTCCATGTTGTCCTCTGTGGATTACTGTGCGTTTGTATTGTGGATGCTCAGAAACAGAAGGGCGATATGTAGATATTTGAATAAACCGGAAGGAAATGAAGCACATTTAAATTCCACAGAATGTTATGTACTTCAACTTACAATAAAGTTCGAGGCTTTCACGATTCAAACATATATAACGCAGCAATTAATAAGCATAATGGCAAATATAGCAGCTCCTTGACAGAGAGTAGTGTCATAAAAAGGAAAAAACACACATAATCGAAGATGGTTACGAGGTTTTCAACAGGGTCTTCCTATATCTGCTTAGGAGACTTCTTCTTCAACGTCCCTTATATATATTTATATATGTGGGGAAGCTATGGTGAGATATATATGTTCATACATTGAAAAATCCATAGCCTCTACTCACAGAGTACCATTGATCCCGTATAATCCATTGGGTTTTTGAGGACCCTCTCCTGCAAATGATTGGTCCAACTTTGCATGTTTGGTGTTGTCCAGCTTCAAGCCAAAGTGAATATGAGGAAAATGTGCCCACTGCCAAACAAAAGTGATATGTACTCGTCAATAAATAGTATTATTACATATAATAGATTACAAATTCGATCTAATAAAAACCATTCTTCATACTACATTATTATGTAATTAAATTCATCAAAAAACAATTTATTTTATTTGGTGCATCACAATTTAACGAAATTATAAATTAAGTTGCTTTTGTTGGTACTTGATAATTAGCTCCTTCTGAGGAGAACCTCGGTTCCATGAAGAATGAATTACGCTTTAATGTTATTAACTTTGTATTCAAACTATTGTGTTCAGCTCCACCTCCTTAACAACTTCCTTTCCATGTTATAAAAGGGATTCTTACTTCTGTTATCTGTTTTCTAAGCAATTGGGGTTTGATCCTAATAATGTGTTACTTTTTACGTAAAACATGGTTAGTAGTTGATTCTAAATTTGCAAGGCTAGCTTCACGTAAATAATGGTTAGTAGTTGAGAATACATAGTTACAGACAAACACTCGAAATTCATGTTCACTTGCCCTAAGGCAACATTTTTTAATTACTGTTTTTATGGTTACTAAGTTGATTTTACACCAATTCATTTGTCAAAAAATAGGTTGACTTTAGTACCAATGCCCTAAAGCAAACTTCCTATTCTTAGCCTCATATTTGATGTTAGATGATACGTCAAGCAAAGTTTTCATGGGTATATACATTGCACTCAACCACGGCATACTATATAGGTGTTGATGTCTTCAGTAAAGTAACCAGTTTGTGCCTATCTTTCACTTTCATAAGTAATTATCATGTTCTTACATTTTTGGCTGCCGTGCTGAAAGCTTCCCTGTGGCTGATATCGGGATTACTAGCCTTGATCCTTTGAATTTCCTCCCTGAAAAATGTTTTGCAGTCATTAATTATATTTGTATAAAAAATTGCACACTAATTCCAAGTTGACAAGAAATCGATTCAATGGGATGAGTGTAAAAGACTTGAACTAAAAAATGGTTGAATAAATATGAATCTGACTTCCAGTTGTGGATAATTAAATATGTAATTGAGTAATTTCTCAAGATTGAACAAATTTTAAAGCCATCATGAAGGTGATGATTTTCAAATGTACACATTATTGTACATACCAATTATCAGAAAGTTTTGAGAACTTACTTAATGAATTTGTTATATGCTGAAGGAACACGTTGTCTTTTCTCCGGGGCTGCATGCGTTGGCCATGAAACACAGAGACCTAATTAATGTCTGAACATAATCAATTTATCTAAAGAACTGAAGAATAATGAATAGGGACAGTACTTGCAGAATAAGATTAAGGAAATCTTTACCATCTAACACTGTTCGGCAGATAGACTATACAAACCAGTGCATTCATATCGAAAGTAGACTGAGAATTAAGCGGTATATACTTTTCTTGAATACCCCAAATTTCAAGTATCAGCGTTGTTGTTGTGCTTGAATAACTAGCAGGCATTCTCGAATTTAACCATTATAAGCCATAAAACTCTATAGTATTCAAAAATGTTTGCCTACTTCAGTATTTGTATCTCATTGTGTGTAATTCTTCCTTCTTCTTTTTCCTTTGTAAAACATTACATGTTTTTCTTGCAGACATTTTGTATGTTCTAGGACACAGTAATAATTAATTGTCAGTTACAATTCATAGCTAAAATCATCACCTTGAAAGCTCTTAACAAGACAGGTGACCATGACGATGAGTTTGACTCTCTATGTTTATTTACTCTTTGCCAGTTTTGTGGAGCCACTTTTACTGGGACATTGACTCACTCATGTCAACTTGTTTATATATGTGCTAATCTCTTATGCATATTAACCCACTAGAACTGTAAAGACATACCCGCATTTTCATAAATACATATGTATACGAAGTCATTTACCAAAGAAAGAATCTGTCAACTGAAAGATCCTTTATTTGCAAGAACGTGGGTGTAAGAGCTATGCTTTTTATCCTCAATATTCATAGTTTAACCTAGTAACATACGCTTTAATCATAAAGAACACAAACACAAAACATGTATGATGTTTTTGCCATGTTATAATATCGAGTGCTGAGTTATATAATGCAAAGTCTATGACCACAAGACATTACAGTATACCTTCATACAATTACTTTCCATAAGGGTATGTGTCTGCGTGAAAGAGAAGGAGAGAGAGAGAAGGGAAGAGATATACTAACGCCGAATTGGGGGCATTCTAGGTGGTTCGTGCTCGACAGCTTCAAATGCAGTAGTTTTGTTGCATTTGGAAGATGACCCACTGTCCTTGCTTAGATCTCCAGAGTCCAGGTGCAACTTCTGCAGGTTTTCCCCCCAAGAAAACCAAGACATTATAGCTACAGTTAAACTCGGAAGTTTTTGGCTGGCATTTATAAGTCTAAACAACTGTAGGTTAGCTCGAAAATGATGTAAAGGAAGTTTATTCACATAAAATCAAAGAAAGACAAGGAAGAAACCAAGTCAAATCCAACCGAATGTGGAATAATTGTTATTGTCTTGTTCTAATTTTTGACAAGACTAGTAGGTGTTGTTACCCGCTCAAATCCAAAACGGGAAATTTGAAAGGAAATAACGCAAACGAAGTGTTACATGTTGCATAAATTTTTGTAAGTTCCATCTTGCAGAGATACTAAATAGCAATGTACAATGCTATAAGAGTTAGTCATAAGAGATAGTGTAGAGTGTCTTAAAATGGTATTAGTACCTGGGGATCTTGGAGAGGAACAGTCTGAAGTGAAGTTCCCATGTTCACAGACAACAAATTTGTACAATGCCCGCATCTAACTGTCACGAGAGTAGACCAACTTGTGCTTGGTACACTCACCTGTGAACAACAACCACTTTGATTCGTCAAGCTCAAGCTTCTGTTGAAACTTCTCTCTCTTTTCTCTCTCTATGTTTATTAGGGACGATAAGACAAGCAGCATACATCAAGACCGAAACAATGTGCTTTGTTTAATCAAAAGATTCCATCTTCACCATGGGCTGAAATCTTAAGATCCTAAAGACTGAAGAATAAGCAACATTTCCCAAATAAAAAAGCGTTAATGTTTTTTTTTCCTTTTTATCATTTAAGCTCTATTTGAGGCGTTAGCCCTCCATGGCACATTAGCAAACACCTAGCTGCTGGTAATTAACATGTTCTGTGATCCAGTGTCAGATGTTTGATAATTAGATCAAGAAACAAAGAGCAATGTGGTAAAAAGGAACTAGATTTTTTGTATGTTGAAACCCCATTAGTCAATGAGAACTATATCGAAGTCTTTCCATTTTGATCACCCATTTAGAAATAATGTCAAAAGGTCTCGGAGATCTCAAAGTTTTCCTACATCTGAACAGAAAATGATAAAAAAGCGAAAACCTTTTTCGGAGACATCAGAAGCATGCAAAAGATCGAAATAGGAAGAGAAGAGAGGGAGAAGAGAAGCTCGTTACTGAAGTGAAAAATATAAAAACTTGTATGCCAATCAAGCAAGTCTGAGAGAAAAGAAAGAGAATAAGACTTGGTGGCAATCATCCAAACAATTCTTCTCAAGATCTACGATTACTTTGATTGTTGTGGTGATATGTATGCGAGCTAAACTCTAAAAAGAAAAATAGCCGCTCTTTTTGGTCTGTAAAAGATTCCAAGGCCCTTCTTACCAGTTACCCACCCACTTACCGAACAGATATACCTTACTTGAGTAGCTAGAGTAATAACTAGAAGGACTTGACTTGCCCTAAATTTAAGTACCTCTCCACAGTATCTCTTTCCTTTCGGTGCTTCTGTCTTTTGCCTGACACCCATCGTAAGCAAAGATGATAAAGGAGAAATAAAAATAGTCTTAAGCTAGAGAGAGTTGAAAAGGACATGACTTGAACGAGAATCATAAAGAGCATAACCAGCAAGCACAGCTACCAAAGATGGCAATTAATAAAGAGAGAAGAATCATGAGCAGAAATGATTTTCTGATCTTTGTACAGTTTGTGCTTAGGATCTCCGTTTTAAAGACGTAACCACAGAGACGGAGAATGGTCTCGAAAAGGGGTTGTTTAACAGAGGCTTGCTATGATGAAAAAAAGGCTGAAAAAGGAGAAGTAAAAGAATTTCGATATTTGATCTTGACCCATGAATCTCTGCTTATCGACCAACTCACTTCCCTATTTTTTTGGGGAAAACGAAGAAAGCACCACTTTTGTACTTAAAGAAGGCAAATCCAGAGCTTATATAACCAACTTGATGATCACTTTTGTGACTGAGATCAGTCGTCAATTCCTTGGTATGCAGTAACAGAAGCACCCACGTCTAAAAAAGAGGGACAAAGTGAGATCTTGAAGAATTTACTAGTGCACCCAGAAAGGCCTGTTATTTAGTTTTGGGAGCATTAGCATCAACGAGTATGAGTGAATGTGTATCGCCATTTTAAGGGCCGGCGCATACGTGGCTGTGTACAAATGTACAGGCAGAAGCATTTTGCACCGATGAACTGTAAAGAAAAGTTGAATGCGACAGTGGCTCGGTGGTTGCTTTCCTCTTGCTTACCTCAGATTCTATACCAAATACCGAGTAGAATATGGGGTAAGCAAGAGGAAAAGCTACTATCTTATCTGGTTAGAACCCTAATACCTACCTATATAGCCCTAGTAGATATAGTCATCCTCAGTGATACGAGCAAAATTGGACTGGCTTCTTTGTCTAAACCTCTTGTCTGGTTTTTCAACATCCAACTGCTTAATTCTCAAACCACAGTGTCTTAGCAAGACTCGGTTTAACACAAGGCAAAACAATTTCCCCCCAACAAACCTTCAACGATATGGAAAATATTTCGTCGTCTTGATTCTTGTTGCAAGTTTTACGGAAATCCCAGTTAGAAATTGTGATAAAGATGGCATGTGGGATATAAAGGTTCTTCAATTCTCTCAGTAAAAGCAAAGAAGTTCTTTGATCAAAGGTCTTTTCAATGGAAATTTACTGGAAAAGACAGTAGAGGTCGGCTTATATATTCTCCTATGGACCGAATCCTCCTTCTCACCAGCCTTTCCAACTGAATTCATCTATCTATTCAGACACCAAATTTCACCAGAGAAAGCTCCTTGAGATACGATCTTTACCAACTGAAATGAAACGACTACGAGACAAAAACCCTTAGCCCTTAGTTGCAGTTGGCCACAAGAGAAAAAGAACATAAAGCAGTAGTGTATCCAAAGAATACATGAAAGAGAATTCAGCGTTGTACCGCTAAAATGGTGTTGCAAAAGTTGCAGTGCACATAACAAACACGTTCAGACGCCAAGTCCAGTGACATTTCGTTTAACACTCAAACTGAAGATGGAAGGCTCAGATCAAGAAGATTTCTCTAACGAAGAGAAAGATGAATGAGACACAGCCAAAGATCAGGGATTGGATAAAAGAAATGGGCACAGTGACGACAAAGAAGAAAGATACATAGAAAAAGGAACTCTGTGAGAGAGAAGAAAAAAATCAAACTTGCTATGAGAGAGAGAGATGGCAAAGTTATGCAAATAATGTGTAAGAAGAAGATGGGACAATACTGGTCGGGAAAACAGGTCTGAAAGTGGTGTGTTAGTGGTTTCTTTGTAATGAAGTGTGGTTTATAGGAAAAGGTGGATTGTATATTTATTGGAAGCGAGATATCGGGAGAGTGTGGGGTTGGGGTTTTGGTTCGGGCGGGTTTGGGTTTGGGTTTGGGTTTGGGTTTGATATGATTGGAAGAATGAATGAGTGGGTAGGAGTCACTCAAAAGAGTTTTGGCTAAGCTTGGCCTTTGTTTCTGTAGCGGCCGAGGAGGGGGGCGTGACATTAATGCTTTGGAATGTTTAGGGATGAGTGAATACAGAGAGATGAAGTAGATTCTTTTTTGTTTTTATTTATATATATAATTGTAAATTATAAGCTGTTTCTGAGCTCTATACAATTCATGTTGTATCTTTTTTTCCTAAAAACTTCATTATTTTAATCCAAGAAGTAGGTGACTTGGTAAGAAGCTTTTTCAATTTAAATAAGCTTACAGGTTCAAATCTCTATTATGTAATTAGCCGTTTAAAATTTGATATCAGAATTTTACTTCTCACAAAAAATTTATCATGTTCAAATAGAGATTAATTTGAATATGAATGACTTAAAGATGTCTTTTTATAATTGAGATCTTTCTAAACGATGAGTATAAAAAAAACCTTCATTATTCTTGTTAGTATAATGTTACTGTTGTTAACTTTAACTTTATTACCTGATTACAACGTTTTAACACACCCTAAACCATATTGTCTGTTGATTGATCGTACAAATCACCCCTTTTTATGATTACCTCTTTCACAATTTGGTTGGTTGGTTGCAATCAAAGTAACCGGTTGGTTATGAATAATGTACTGATTTTACAAATCATACAAAATTCCACATAATTATTTAATATATTCCAAAATTCATAGGCCATTTAAGTTCGTCTGTTCATCTGAATTTTAAATTTTAACTTGCATTAAGGATTTTATTAATTCAATCAAACATAAAATAGGAAAAATATCAACATTTATTATAACTCTAAATTGATAGACTTTCTAAATTTTTGGATTTATAAAAACTTCTTATAGAATAATCGATGAGTATTGGCCGATACAATTAAAAAAATTGCTGACTTGTGTCATAATTGAGTAGTGGCAAGATAAGTGATAAACAATTTCTTAAAAAAAATTGTTATCATAATTTGAATTTTGACGTGTAAATTTTATTTAGAAATAATCTCTTTATTAATTAGAAGTAAAGTTATATAATATTATATTTTTTCAAACTTCGTGTATTAATAAAATTTTTACTGAATTGTGGATGTTGATGTTGATGTTTAAATTTGCCACATAAGGAAAAGCACAAATAATGTTCCTATGTATTTGCATTAGAAAAACATTTCTATGTTTATTATGGAATTACAATTATTAAACTCTTTGTATTTTTATTTAGTATTCAACTTTTAAAAATTATAATTTAATTTTAAAGTTTTAAAACTTGGATAACTCAATCTAATATTTTATTAATATAGCTAACATGAAAATATAGAGAAGATCGATTCAAACTCACACATGTTTTGAACTTCTAAATTTACAATTTCCTCTCTTTTTCTTCTCTTTTTTACTTTACGTCGATGACTCCACCACCCTCGTAAGCTCCAACCTTTAGAAGTCTTGCCTAATAGTGTTGGCATCAGTGATGATATGATCGTCGGTTAAGTGAAAGAAGGAAGAGGGGAAAGAAAAAGAACCCACTACAATAAAAGAAACAAAGAAGGAAATAACAAAAGAGATCAACATGTTGTTAGTGACGGTAGTGAGAATAGTACGGACAACAATGGGAGCAGAACTTCATTAATGGAGATAGTTGTACGGTAATTCAAGATAGTAGATAATGTTGTTGGGTCTTTGGATTCTGTTGTTGCAATAAGAAATACGTATGGAAGACAACAAAAGATTTGGGGATAAATGGTTGATTAAGATTGTTAATGAATTAGATGAAAATTTATAATTGTAGGATTTCAAATAAATGCCTATTTAGATAAGCTTATATCAGTAGGGCTCTTGTCAATAGGGTTTTTGTCAGAAGAATTTTTCTAAAAAATCAGTTGACTGTTTGACTGTCAATTAAAAAAATAAATTTTTTAAAGAACTTCATACAGCAGACTGTTTGACAACATAAAAATAAAAAATATTTTTATTAATTTTAACTATATTTTATTTTGTAATAAAAATGATTTATGCATATAAATATTATTTAAAGTATATTAAAAAATATGCAAAGTACAATATATTAATTATTATAATATAAATAAAAATATATCTAACCAAATCTTTTGTATAGATTATAACACAAGTAAAACTAATATCAAAAATAACTATTAAAACATATAATAAAAACTAAATAATATTATATAAATCTCAAAATAAACATGAAGATGAGTTTGTGGGTAGTGTGAAAATTATGTGTAAAACATAAGGGTAAAAGGGACTAAAAAATTGGCTCATTAATTAATCTGACAAATCGACCTAAAAAAGTGTTTTTCTGAAACGCTCCAAATTTGAACTTCTTAAAAAGTTATATTTTGACTGCCAAAAAAGTTATATTTATTAAAAAAGTTCTTTTTTATTTTACAACCAAACACTCATTAAAAAAAACTTTTGCGATTAAAAAAAAGTACTTATTCACCTTCCAAAAACTTAACCAAACAGACACTAATAGTCATCGAACATGCCCAAGTGTTCACATTCACATGTTAAAATATTAATGAAGAAAATATTTTAAATTTTTTATCTCATGCTTGTAATTATTTAGAAGCATTGTTCAGTAGTGAGTCTTCACTTGGTAGAATATAGGTAAGTTAAAGTAGTCCATAGGCTACAGCTTAAAGAAATACAAACTTAATCCAAATTGGTAATTATTATTTAATGGTTATGAATATTCATTATTATATTTAAAGACATCATTATAATAAAATAATTATTTACTAAAATGACGACTACTAATAATCATCAAATAATTACCATGCAATCGGATCCATATATCACTCATTAATATCACGCTTAACATCTTTATTGTATATGGTATCAAAGAGTAACCATCCAAGCCTAAGCTCTGATTAACTGTTAGAGATAATACGGTAAAACTCGTGGAGTGGGTCTGAGAACATCATGCTAATATCTCAATCCAATTTTTTTTTTGGTAACTCAGAAGAATAAGTTAATGAACCATAATATGTATATAACATTCATATACAAGTGTCACTATAGACACATCTCGCGATACTAAACAAAAGCCGCGGACCAATCAAAGAAAAAACACAGATAAATATAAGCTAAGGTAGAACTAAAACATAGGCAAACAAGCATAACACCTGAACATAAGATCAAGTTGGAAGTAATCTAGAACGTATGAAATTAGTACAGACCAAAGAAACCAGCCAAAATTAGAGAACTTGTATCCAACTCTTACAGATTCAAAGGAACTTTTAATAAAAACAATGAAAAAGAAAACGAAAAGGTCCACATGATCGTTTTTCACATTATCACACTCAAAGTATCGGTTGAATGGAGTGTTCAAAGCAATACTCAATCTCAAACACTCAAAGCTGCAGCACAACTTTCTCGTGCCCATATGATACTTGAGGACCAATTGCAGTGTTGGGTTCGGGCTCGCTATAGCTGAGTTGGACTCGTATACAAAATTATATTTCATGGGTGTGCATTAAGTCCTAAACTCATTGAATTCTTACAACAACCTAATAGAAAATGAGACTTGTAGCACTTTATGGGCTCGCATTGACTAGACCGATTATCTCGTACAACATCTTTGTTTTGTAAATTTTTACTTCAATTAAATCTGACTACCGACATTATACAAAATGTTTAAGTGATTATTTTAATTTATAAAAGATAAGATACGGTCATTAAAAATAATAAATATACGATTTGTCTTGCCTGTTTTCTCTCTAAGGGTGCAAGTTTTGTCATGTCTTCGTGCATGTTTTTGTCTTGTTAACTTGGGTGCTTTCTTTGTTTAGTCATGGATCCTGCATTTCAACAGCTGTCTATTCACGAGAAAGAAGATACTGAACTTGTGGTTAAGGGGTCGGATATTGAAGGGGGTTGCATCGATTACAACCTGAGTTTGTTAGGTCGATTTTGGGCGAACATAATGCCAATTTTGAAGCCATGGAGAGGACTTTTCTCAATATATGACGACCTATTAAAGGTTGTTCGATCAAACCGTTCGGGGGAGATGGTTTATACCTTTTCCAGTTTTTTCATGTGGTTGATCTTCGGAGAATGTTGGCCGGAGGACCATGGAGTTTTAATAATTGTATTATGCTGGTTCACCAGATGAGAGAAGGTGAGATTCCGGCTGAGGTAGAGTTTCGGTTTGTTGACTTCTGGGTACGAGTGCACGATCTTCTGCCTGGGTTTGCTTCGGAATCTTTAGCGATCAACTTGGGCAACATTATGGGTTCATTCCTGGAATATGATACGGGAAATAGGCGAAACTCTATTGTCCAGTATTTGCGGTTCCGTGCTCGCATAAACATAGGTGAACCACTTATGAGGACCAAGCATATACGTAAGGAGGGGTGATTTCTTTTATGTTTCTTTTAGTTATGAAAGAATCCCTCTCATATGCTACTTGTGTGGCATTGTCGGGCATAGCGAGTCTAGCTGTGTTAAGCTTACGGAGTTGCCGGAGGAGGATCTCAGAAGGAAGTGGTCGGAGGAGATCCGATCAGAGGTTCGTGATCAGCTTAGATTATGCCCGAATCAGTGGCGTCGTGATCCCGCTTCTCCCGCGCAGTTTGAAAATAGGACCATAAATAAAGGGATTCACCATCCGATCATGGCAAAATCGAAGCATAACAGAGTTATGGATAATTATGGATCTCAGTTTAGGAAATTTCAATTTGTGCCAGCTGTCGGCCCATCCACACCTGTCACCTGGGTTGTTGATCAGGCAATGACTGGCACTGACTCGGAGCTTGAGGCTATCCAAAAAGGGAAAGAATACAACGTCATGGTTATTGATGAAGTGAAAAAACGTCCTCGCGACTGTTCCTACATTGGTCCTGAACTCGTTGAGCTGAAAGGTGGTAGCTACTCAGCTTCTTCAACTGTAACATCTAGTGCTACTGAGATATTAACGGCCGGTCTTGCCCAGGAGACCCGTCGATCGCCATGAATTGCATAGCTTGGAATTGCCGTGGCTTGGGCAACCCACGTGCAGTAAATGCGCTGAAGGACATTGTTAATGTCAATAAGCCTAACTTACTTTTTCTTAGTGAAACTCTTGTTAATTCACGTAGGATGGAAGCTTTACGTTTATTATTGAAGTTTGATTGTTGTTTTTCGGTTGACCGGAATGGTCGTAGTGGGAGTCTTGCACTCCTCTGGAATAATACAAGTAATGCTAATGTTCTGGGTTTTTCGAGTAACCATATTGATGTGGAAATTGTTCAGTCTAATGAGTTTAGATGGAGATTCACTGGCTTTTATGGCTTCCCGGAATCTCATAGGAAGCGGAGTAGCTGGGAACTTCTTAAGGCTCTTTCTCGTCGCTATACGTTACCATGGGTATGCATGGGCGATTTTAATAATCTCCTCTCGGTTAATGACAAAATTGGTGGTCGGGATTATCCTGTTTCGCTCATGGAGGGGTTTCGCTCTTGTATTGCCGATTGTCAGTTGATTGAAATCCCTCTTGTGGGTTTTGGCTTTACCTAGGAGCGGGGTAGGGGGTCGGATTCACTGGTTTTGGAAAGACTGGATAGGGCTTTTGTCACTGCAGAGTGGATTAATTATTTTACTTTTCATAAGCTCTTTAATTTGGTAAGTTCCTATTCCGACCATACCCTAATTAAACTCTCCGCAAGTGTTGTGCTCCCGGTTAAAAGGGTCCATCGTTTTAAGTTTGAAAACGCATGGTTGCTTGATAATGGTTTTCGGGATGTGGTGTCTGGTGCTTGGTCTCAGGATAGGACTATCGGTGTATTAGACAAGATTGCTGCCTGTAGTGTGGCTCTAATTGCTTGGCAGAGCTCTCAGGATCATAATTTTAAATCTCGGATTGCTTCTTTAAAGAAACGGATTGATGCTGCTCGTCAGGCTAGTGTGGAGGATATACTTGTAGTTAGGCTTAAAAAAGAGCTCTCGACCCTACTTGCTCAAGAGGCCATTTACTGGAAACAGAGGTCTAAGATCTTCTGGCTTAAGTATGGAGAAGCAAACTCTAAATTTTTTCATACTCAGGCCTCACGAAGAAAGCAGGTTAATCATATTGAGTTCTTGGAGGACGATCGTGTAAATCCTGTGTCGGATATGGATTCTATGTGCTCAATTGTGTTGGATTATTTCAATGGCCTTTTCGAAGCTTCCTTATCCGCGCTGGATACAACTGAATTTGATTGTATTCTACCGGTGGTGTCGGTACTTGATAATTCTTCTCTGGTGGCCCCATTTACTATGGACGAAATTAATACAGTCATCTTTGCTATGCACCCCGACAAAGCCCCCGGCCCTGATGGTATGAATCCTGCGTTCTTCCAGAAATGCTGGGATACGGTTGGAGCTGATATTCTCTCTCAGAGTTGCAAGTGGTTGGAGAATGGGGCATTTCCCGACACACTCAACAATACTACTGTTGTCCTCATTCCGAAGAAAGATAAGCCTAATAGAATGTCAGATTTAAGGCCTATCGCTCTCTGCAACGTGATTTATAAAATCATAGCCAAGGTTCTTGCTAACAGGCTTAAGGTCCTTCTTCCTCGGATTATCTCCCCCTTGCAGTCAACGTTTGTCCCAGGACGATTAATATCTGATAATATTATGGTTGCCTTCGAGATTGTACACTATATGAAGAATAAAGGGAGGGGTTCTAACGGTGATGTCACGTTTAAGATTGATATCAGCAAGGCATATGATAGAGTTGACTGGGGTTTTCTAGAATTTATCCTAACAAAACTGGGCTTTGATGCTAGGTGGGTTAAATGGATCATGATGTGCGTCTCTACAGTTCAGTATTCGGTGGTGTTTAATGGTCAAACCGTAGGTCCTATAACCCCTCATTGTGGGCTTAGACAGGGAGATTCTCTTAGTCCCTATCTCTTCATTTTATGCGTGGAAGGGTTGTCAGCTCTCTTGCGGACGGCAGAGGCTCGAGGTGATATACATGGTATCACTATTTGCAGAGGAGCACCCAGTGTTTCACACCTATTTTTTGTTAACGACAGCTTTTTCTTCTTTAAAGCCTCGTCGACGGAGTGTTATAATATTAAACGGATTCTTGCCACGTATGAGAGAGCATCGGGTCAAGCTATTAACTTGCAAAAGTTGGGGATTATGTTTAGCTCTAATACGAGGGAGGAGGTTAAGCAGGCGGCGATGCTGATTTTGGGGGTTTCGAATCCAATTGACCATGGGAGATATTTGGGTCTCCCTTCTCTAATTGGGAGAAATAAAAAGCAAATCTTTGCTTTTCTGAAGGATCGGCTCAGCAAACGTATCCACAGCTGGAAAAATCGTCTGCTTTCTAAGCCGGGTAAGGAGGTCGTTCTCAAGACTATCGCTCAAGCTCTCCCTACATTCTGTATGAGTGTCTTCCTTATCCCTCAAGGTATCTATGACGATTTACATAATATGATGAATGCCTAATGGTGGGGCTCTTCCTCAGGTAATTGATCTAAACTCCACTGGGCCAAATGGGAAAGGCTATGCACTCCGAAGAAGATGGGCGGTATGGGTTTTCGGGATTTATACTGTTTTAATCTTGCAATGCTTTGTAAACAGGGTTGGAAATTCTTGACTCACCCGACTTCGCTGGCGAGCAGGCTGTTTAAGGCAAGTTATTTTCCGGACAGTACGTTTCTTCAGGCTCGAGAAGGCCGAAACCCTAGTTTCATTTGGAAGAGCATTCTCTTAGCTCAACAGTTGATGGGTAAAGGAGCTCGTTGGAGGGTGGGAGATGGACACTCAACATCGGTTTTTAATGATCCCTTGTTGAATTGCGATGAGGGTTTTTTTTAGCGTTCTGTTCCGCTAATCGGCATGGAGAATTTGAGGGTTAGTGATCTCTTCAATTTGGACAGTTCGGGATGGGAATATTCTTTTGTCAATGGCATCTTGACTCCTGATGATGCTCTGCAAGTTTTCAAAATCCCTATTTCACAGTCTTTGCCCCCTGATCGCTTCTGCTGGCATTTTACTAGGGATGGGTCATATAATGTTAAATCTGGGTATAGGATTGCTACTGATCAGTTTTCATCTATCCCGTCTTATATGATTGAGGGTCATTGGAATTCTTTTTGGAATGCTCCTCTTCCTTCGAAAGTTAAGGATTTTTTGTGGAGATTATTGCGTGACTTTGTGCCTTGCAAACAGAGATTGTTAGCTAGGGGTGTTCCCTTTGATGCTTCTTGCAACAGATGTGGACTGCTTGAATCTATGGACCATGTTCTGCTCACTTGCCCCTTTGCTCGACTAGTCTGGAATATTGTAGGTATTACGTTACAAGGTGATGACATTAAAAGTTGTATCTCTTCGGTGTTAGTTGGTAAGAACTCTGCTTTGGGCCATCGAATTTCTGTGATTTGTTGGAGCCTTTGGTTCCACCGCAACTTGTTGTGTTGGGAACAGAAGGATACTCATCCGTCTGTTATTGTATCCTTTGCTGATGAGTTTTTTACGAATTGGAAGGAGGCAAGCTGTGCTTTTGGTTGGATGAGTTTTAACGGTAACACTATTTCTCGTTGTCGAACTTGGAGCAAACCTGAGGAGGGTTGGTTGAAGTGTAATGTTGATGCCTTGGTCTCGTTAGGAGATCATAGATCGGGTTTTAGGGTTGTTCTCCGGGATGATCATTGTTGGACCCCGAATTTTTTTTATGATGTCATTAAGCATGAATTGTGATAATGATGTGTTTATAGTTTAGTTTGATTACATTGGGTGTGTTAGTGGTTAATTGGAGTATAATTGAGGTTAATTAGGGTTTAGATAAGAAATTAGAAGGAAATAGAAAGAAAAGGAAAGAAAGAAAATAGAAGAAGAGAAGAAGGGAGTAGCCGACGGTGGAGGGAGAAGAGGAGAGAAAAGGGAGCTTCGATTTCTAAGGTTTCCGACAGTTTCGAAGCAATTTCTGGTAAGTTTAGCTTCCTTCAAACTTGTTATGGTTAGATTTAAACCTAGAAAATGTTGCATGTAGCAGAATCGAAGGTTTTAGGGTTTTAGGGCAAAGATGGCTAGATTTGTTGGGTTGATGATTTTTAGGATGGATTGGAAGCTTAGAATGGGTTAGAACTGTAGCAGAAAGCTTGATCTATGCGTTTGATGTGTTGCATTTGAGTTTGGAACGGTTTGGAGTTGGAAAATTTGGGATTTTCAGGTTTCGGGGACGTTTCCCCGATCCGCACGTCGCGACGTGCTCAAGAGCACGCCGCGGCGTCCGAATTTTGTGCACGCCGCATGCACGTTTGGTGCACGTCGCGGCGTGCAGGGGGGTGTGTACGCCGCGGCGCACGCATGAGTGCGCGCCGCGGCGTGTGCGGGCAATTCGCAGCGGAAGGCTTAGCCTTCGTCGCGGCGAGCGAAGCTTTCGCCGCGGCGAACAGGCCTTCGTCGCGGCGAGCCCCCTGTTGTCCGAAAGTGAAATTTTTAGTATTTTGAGCATATCTTGGGCTACAGATGTCCGATTGAGGTGATTTTGGATTCGTCGTGAACTAGAGGGAAAGGACTACAGGTTGGGAGGTTCGGATTCGGGAATTTTAGTCGGAAATCGAATGTAGACTTTTAGTATTAGGACTTTGGATTTTTACGCTTTGCGATTATTTGCCTTTGAATATGGTTTGATTTGGGACTTGGTTTGCTATAGGAAACCAAGCTGACCAGTTTCCATCGCAAGAGGAAGGACAACCGT
>JANSVB020000165.1:447693-459729 GCA_025504935.2 Erythroxylum haughtii | reverse complement strand
ATATATAAACCAAAAAATCAATTGAAGACACATTTTTTATGTCACATGTAATATATATATGCAATAGAACTAACATATTAATATATATTATACCAAATTCTTTTGACATTAATGATGATGATATAGTAATCAAGGGGTGAACTACTGTCTACTTCAAGCATAGAAATCCCTTACTCAAATCCTTACACCTACCCCACCCTCTTCCTCTCCAAAAATCATAAACATATTAGTGTAACTAAAAGCTAAAGAAGCATCAATTGCAAATCTAATGAACCTTATTATAGACTATGCTTGCATAATAATTTCACCAACCATTAGTTAATATGGAAAATAGAAATGAAGTAGTTTAGTTTCTTAAGACTTTGGACCTATTAAGTATGTTTTGTAATGAAAAAAAAAAAACCCACACATGACACACTTAAAA
The DNA here is from genome assembly GCA_025504935.2 of Erythroxylum haughtii. Classification (NCBI taxonomy): domain Eukaryota; kingdom Viridiplantae; phylum Streptophyta; class Magnoliopsida; order Malpighiales; family Erythroxylaceae; genus Erythroxylum; species Erythroxylum haughtii. The sequence goes on along the minus strand of JANSVB020000165.1, from coordinate 459,305 downwards.
TGGAATTCACTAACTTTCTCCTTACTGAAAAATTGGTTCTTTCTTAATTCTCCCATCTTTTCTCTCTCTCAATTTCTCACTTTATCTTCCTAAGCAATTAGTTCATGATTTTTGCAAGAAATTAAAGCTAAAGTTGCACATCAAAAACTAAATATCCTTTTGTCTATATACAACAACAATTCATAAAAAATCTTGTTGATACGTGGAGTCTAGAAAGGTCCAGTAGTATGCAAACTTACCCCTAACTAACAGAGAGACTTGTTTCCGAATGACCCAATAATAAAAATAAATAAATAAATACTTAATAAATAAAATATAAAATCAATAATAAACTAAATAATACAATAAAGATAAACCAGATAAAAAAGTCATTAAAAAATAATAAGTCTAAGTAGGGAAATGTTTTCTTTCTAATTAAAATTATTTGCTAATTATAATTAAAGACTAAATCTAACTCTAACTATAATTTCAATCTAACTCTAACAAAATGAAATATCTTACATTTGATAGATAAAGTTTCTTAAACTTTACAATTAAGTTTAACTTAATTTAAATTAAATTTCCTATTTTAAATTACTTTTTTATGTGTGACTATTAGGTTTTTAATATGTTGGTAATGATTATAAATTATATTTCATAATAAGAATTAGATAAATTAAAATTTATTTAATTTATCTTTAATTCTCTAATAAATAATTTATAATTATAGATCAAGAATATTGTCTATCAACATCACCCACATAATAAAAATGTCAAAGTGGTTTGACTTAACTTATTTATACATAGTTATAACATATAATTTAATCATTTTTTCATCTAATTTTCTAGTTGACATAAAGTATGAAACTGGTAGATACCTTATTTAAATTCAATCATATTCATTATTTCTAATTAATAATTGATTTATAATTAATATTTTAGAATTTTTTAAATCTCAATTCACTCTGACCATAAAATTTCTTAAATTATTAACAATCAAGAATAATAGAAAATTCTCCTTAATTACTTCAAGATACGGAATCCTTTATTAACTTATTTAACTATCTTCGTATAATTCATAATATATCAAAATGTTACCGATTTTACATAAGATAGGTCATAAATATATTAAAATATGATAATTTCGATAAGAAGTTGGGCCGCCAGACCCTCAAGTTAGAGGTCAATCCAAATTCCTATTATCAAGAGAGTCCCTCCAAACTTTTATTAATTTTGGAATAGTTGAAAGATGGCTTTTAACCATTAAGTCTACTGTATTAGATGAGGATGAGGCCTTACCTTGAGTTATACTTGAATCCAATGTATCAAATCAAATATGACTCAAATTTATTAAGCTTCTTATCAATTAGTTCAACCTTAAAAGGCAATATCAAATTATCATAATAGTCTTTCAGATCGAATCAAATCTATTTATCTTATCTCATATCACTATAAGAAATGAACGCATTACTGCTTATTGTTAAACTCCATTGACTTTTAGTAAAGAATATTAATTTATAAATATTAAAGCCTTAGAAATTTATTTAAATTTTATAAAATTTGACAAATTCGTATACTCTGCGAAGTTAGTAGTAATGTAGAATGGAGGATAGAGCATGCTGAACAGTTCACCTTATCTAAGCACCTTGGAATTACAAGTACAAACTGAAAATTGAGACCCACCTCGTACCTACCACTTCTTGTCCTAATTGTTTCGGACTCCTAACAATGTTAGGAAGCGGACAAGCGCATGGTTGATACTTTCAACACCAACACGCACTCGATACCTCTTCCTATCACTCTTAACAAAAAGCTAGTTAAGTAGAGTTCTGGTTGTTTGGCCTCTTCACTTACTACCCACCTAATCAAGTTTCAATCTTTATCTGGCTCCCACAGAGAAATCAATCTCAAGGCTCCGGATATGACTATAGCGAAGGTTTTTGGGTTTTTGTTTCTCCTTCTTGCCGTGTACTGCGGCGTCGACCCGTTCAAGCACAGTGCAATCTCACAATTTCCAGACTTCGAGGCCTACAAGGTTGACATGCCTTCATGGTCAACTGTCCCAACTGACAAAGATCACCTCAACTTGCTCCAGAATTCTGAAATCAAGTTCTTGAACCAAGTTCAAGGCCCTGAAAGCGTGACTTTTGATCCTCATGGCCGTGGAATTTACACCGGAGTTGCTGATGGTAGAATTCTGTTCTGGGATGGTCAGCGCTGGACTGATTTTGCCTACACTTCAAATAACAGGTCTGTTTCTACCTTTTGTTCCTTTTTCGACTTTTTAAAAATCTGGGTTTCTGATGTCTATACCTTTGTTTTCTTGAGCGCATTGCTTAAGAAAATTTCATTAAGGATCTTTAGACCAAACTTATGAATCATAATTAACTATAATTGAGGAAAATTTAAAAAGACAATATTTCGTGCTTGCAGTTGAATCAAGCATTTCTGATGGGTTCTTTAAACATGAAATTTGGTACTGTAAAACAATCTGAATTCTTGCTACAATCTTGATACTTCCTGCATTCTCTCACTTGCTTAATGCTAAAATCATGGTTGGTTCACCAAGTTTGTGGGTACATTAATAACTCTACTCATTCAAACATCTAAACTGGTTGTATCACTCAGGTTTTACATCATCCTGTGACATATATCCTTTCTCGTATCACAATATCCATATAGATCCTTGGGGAAGAATAAAAACTTTTAATACTTATTGGATAAGGTCTCACTTAAATGCCAAATACTATAGCCTTCGTCATAAATCAAACTTGACAAACAAGGCATAGTGTCCCTATCTTAGATCCATATGACAAATATACTTATTATACAATTTAAGTGTAAATCTTTTAAGTCTAGGGTTGATATGTTCTTTCTTTTCACAAATCCTTTGTCAAACAACAAGACTTAACAATTAATGTTTATGGAGTGGCCTTAGGCACTTCCAATTTCCTGTCACAGAATAAAATCAATAAATTGATAATTGTGAAGTTTTTCGGTCAAACGAATTAGGAAATACCTTGATAAATTCAACATCCAATGAGTATGGAGATGCAAGCGTCTATTTGATATACCATGGTATGAATCCACCAGCCAATAGAAAAGATGCAACCTAATATCGAGAACCGATACACTCATGAAATCAAAATCAGAATATCTAATGCTTATAAATCTGCTTGTTTCCTTTGTTCTACATATAAATTTATTGGCTACTTTCAAGAATTCATTCCTAGATTACCTTGAAAATTTCCAAGTATTCCAACAGTAAACGTTGTATCAGAACAAGTGCCTGTTTCCGAGTATATTAGAATAACAACAACAGATTTATATGCGATGCTAACCATTTCTTTTCACACAATTTCAAAATAGGGCATAAGGCTAAGGAAACTTATAACTGAATTTTGTTTGTCTCATTGCATCAAAATTAGCTATTAGCCTTGAAATATAACGAGGATGAGCCATTAGTCAAAATTCGAAGAAAAGAGTATAGAGGTGAAACAGTGATTGATTCCAGCTACCTGTCAATAAATTCATCTCTTGAAAGACCCCAATCACCATATGTCAAGGAACAAGCTTTTTGAAAATGAAACATCAAATGTTTCTCTGATGATAGAAAAGTAAGAGTACCCTCCATCTGCTAGGTTTTGAATCCTGGTAGGTAAATGAGACGAGGGAATATAAAAATATATAGTTCCTGATGTACCCAAAAAAGATTTCCATTTTGCACAGAATTGATTGGAGTTTCTATTCCCATTGATTTGGAGAACCAGTCACGCACCAAAGGGAAGATTATATTTCTTTCCAGAACAACAGAATGCTTATGATTTAATTGTAGTTTCTGAATTTTGGTTATCAGTCAAAATATCTTTTGCTAGTTTCTATGTTCATCCATCTTCAGATTTATTTTTAACCGACATATTTTTCCTTCCTTTTGTGGATTCAGGACAGGAGTTTGTGACCATAAGCCATCCCCTTTAAGTTATTTGGCGAATGAGCACATTTGTGGCAGGCCTTTGGGGCTCCGTTTTAACAAGAAAACAGGTGATTTGTATATTGCGGATGCCTATTTTGGGCTGATGAAGGTGGGGCCAGAGGGTGGATTGGCAACATCACTTACAACAGAGGCGGAAGGAACTCCGCTGGGGTTTACAAATGATCTAGATATTGACGATGAAGGGAATGTTTACTTCACAGATAGTAGCACTAAGTACCAAAGAAGGCAAGTTTCTGATCTTATTGTCTTTTACTGACAATTCGCTCTCTGAATTACCTCTAATGGGCTGATGTGGAAGCTTAGGACAGTCATAATATGTTACAAAATCATTGGTGCATCCTATTGCCTCTTCTGTTTATTTGGGCTTAGGACATGATATTGTGGAAATTTATTTCGTCATCATATTGAGAACATTGAGATGGCAACTGGAGTGTGATGAAAAAGATGCAATTGAGAAAAAAATCATGATCTCCACAAAGTAGAGGGCCTCCTGTTTCTTTCATGTGTGCAGTGTCACCTTCAAATGCTACTTTGAAGAAAAAAAGGAAGGACCAAACTGCCCGAGTACTTATGGTCTGTGGATAAAGTTTTAATCCCAGGGCTTGATGTCATTGCCGTTTTTCTTGAATTAGTAGAGGCTTCCTGATCCAAGTCAGAGCCCATGTAATTCACTCTGCAATGACATCAAATATAGAGGAAAGTTTAACTCCTCACGGCAATAATCTCACTGCTAAGATTTTAGAAAATCGCAGTTACGCTTGTTTAAGCATTTGCACTTGCATGAGATTCATCCAACTTGTCGGGATTCAGTGGATAGTGCTAATTGAACAAATCGTTGTTTTTTCTTTGCTTCTCTTTGGTCAAAATGTTATTAAATGGTTCTTGGTGCACTGTTAATAACATCATTATATCTTTCAGGAACTTTATGCAGCTGGTATTCTCTTCAGAGGATAGTGGAAGACTTCTGAAATATAATCCTACTACTAAAGAAACCACTGTCCTTGTGGCAAATCTTCAATTCCCTAACGGCGTGTCCATAAGCAAAGACGGTTCCTTCCTTGTTTTTTGTGAAGGAGCTATTGGCAGGTTAATCCTGCTTCTTCTTTTGTGTTATTATAATGGAAATCTGTGATTGTTTTCCATCTTTTCTTCTAACTGGTTAAGAAATTTTTCCGTGGCCCAAGATATAAAACTTTTAGACGGATTATTCTCCATGTCAGATATAAGAGAGAGCACCTAAAGTTATTGGTAAAATAAATGCTATTATGCATGTGAATAGGTTGTGCTAGTGTCTAGTTTGATGTGGATTCATGACTTGATTGGTGTATCGATACTCACTGGTTTAGTGTATATGCAACAAAGAAATGCCTGCTAGTGGTTTTTGAAGCCCAGAAGTGTATTTTTACCTAACACTTGGAGAAGGACGTTGCCTTGTTTTGTGGACTTTTTTATCAGTGGATGTTCTTCTTAACCATTATGGGAGTGTCGGAATGAGTTTGATGTGCTAGTGCTAGATGAAAAAAGACCAAAAGGGGGGAGAAATAATTGTAGCAGAGTTTACCTCCACAATTCATAGTCGAGCAACTTGCATTAGAACAACGTAACTACATATGTTACTAGGTGGGTCTTGATGTTCAGTGGTCTGCCATGATTATAAGTGATAGGTATTGAAATAAAGACTTTTACAGCCCATGTTCTGGTAATGCCACCTTGTTGGGCATCAGAAATGCTTCTCTATGCAACTGTTGTTTCAGTCACATCTCATACCATATATTTGAATGCAGATTGCGTAAGTACTGGCTGAAAGGTGAGAAGGCAGGAACTTCGGAGGTATTAGCCACCTTACCCGGCTTTCCTGACAATATTAGACGGAACGAAGATGGTGACTTTTGGGTAGCAGTCCACTGTCGCCGGAATTATTACACTTACATATGTGCACTATACCCCAAGCTGAGGACGTTCTTACTCAAACTCCCCATCCCTGCAAAGATTCAGTATCTGCTTCACATTGGTGGCAGGCTTCATGGTGTAGTTGTTAAATACAGTCCAGAAGGTAAGCTCTTGCAAATACTTGAGGACAGTGAGGGAAAAGTTATTAAAGCAGTTAGTGAAGTGGAAGAGAAGGATGGGAAGCTTTGGATGGGGAGTGTGCTTATGCCTTTTGTCGGGGTTTACACACTGGCTTGAGGACAAAGACAATGACTTCTTGGGATAGACAAAGGTAGCTGGCACGTCGAGTTCTCCCCTGAGCATCTTTTTTCCGCTATCTAATCTTCCTCGTTTAGAAAAATCAAATTGTAGAGAGTTCACCATATAACATCATCTCATTTTGGAGGCTATATCACTTGCCCTTTATAATGCAATCATGCCAGCTTCTGTGAATTTGCTTGCAAGTGCTGTTTTCTGTTTTTAGATTGCCATTTAAATCAAGTGAAAAGAGGAAGGAGAAAATTTTCGTTTAATTTGTGCATGGAAACAGTGTTGAAGTTACTTCACTGAAAGGGAGCAAACAATCATGTCAAACTTCAGCACTATCACTAAGATTCTTCGTTAAGTTGAATTGATGTTCAAAGAAAGCAACGTAATTGTGCAAGGACCCTTGAGCAGATGCAGCTGCTTCTTAACACGCGATCCACTTCCTCAGAATTTCTCGGGGACTCGGCTGAAACAATTGAGTTGGACATAGTGCTTCTCCTCAGGCGGCTTCAAAATGGTTTGCCTGAAAAAAACGTTCAAACGATTTTCAGTACGAAGAGTTTACACCTAGGGTAACAATGAACGATGTCGTATGGTACGGGCCTTTTTTGGGTCGGATCGGGTCGGGATGAGCAGTTCTAAGTTCTAACTTATATTATGTTAGGTATGCTAAAGCCTCCCTTGGTGATTTTAAACTTGTGGTTCTTACGCGACAAAATTTACAGATTTTCCTCGACAAAATTTACAGGCTTTCATCAAAAAAAGGGAAAACGTTAAGGTTGCGCTGGACTGTTTTCTCTTTGGTTGGTTTTGGCTCATCAATCTCAGGAGTGTTACAATTTGAGTTGTTTGTCCTTTTACTTGATTCAGATATGGTGAGTTTACGACTCACTTTTGTGTTACTTTCTGATTCGCTCCACGCTGCTTTTTGTTTGGTTTCTGGGAAAATTTGAGAACGAAAAGACTTTAAATTTTGATTTTTTTTCAGTGTCACGGGAAAAGACTATAAAGTAAAACAAAATGCAATACACTTTTACGATCCCGATTAACAGAAACGAGGGTTAGGGTTTAGGGTTTAATTGGGTTTTATTTTCTGATCATTTTGAACCTTAACGTGTTTGTGCACAAACAAATCTCTGTTTTTATGGCATCACAGCAGCAACGGGATATTAGGAAATGGTTGATGAAGCCCCATGACAAAGACAAAGGCAATCGGAATGCCGTTAAGCCTACTCAATCTTCCCCAATCAAAACAGAGCAGAAGCCTGAGTCAAAGCCTGAAATGACCGTAAGTGAATTGCTCCCTCTTTATGCATACATGGTTGCAGGCCGGTAATTGTTTGTTGAGGTCCATAAAGTCTTGAAATTTTGAGATGCTAGTCGGCATTTTCCTTCTGTTATATAATTTCTGGATGGTTGGTTTTAGTCATTATGTAAAACCTTATGGTTTGTTGCATTGTTGCTAATATGTGTAGACAACGCTTTAGATTGTTGTTGTTTGCATGTGCCACTTCAAGTACCATGTTTAAGTAGTATACAGCTCATTTATATTGCTTGATATGGGTTTAGAAGCAAAGAGGTCAAGAGAGTTCAGGTAGAAGGAAAACAAGCAAGTATTTTGCAGCAGACAAACAAGAGCCAAAAGATGAAAAAGAAGTGGAGGAACTTCCGTTGAAGAGGAAAACTCAAAGTAGTGGTGAAAAATCTGTGAAACTTCCTCCTTCAAAAAAGGTTCACAAAGTTGATGAAAGTGAAGATGACGACGACTTTGTAATGCCTAATAAGAAAAGTAATTATGTTGACGTCACCCCTAGTAAAAAGCTGAAGAGTAGTACAGGTAGGGGAGTTGCTCAGAAATCTGTAAATGATGATGAAGGTGAAAGTGATGATGATGATGGTATTAAAGATGCTGATTCTCTTAAGTCTGGTGGAAGGAGTCACAGTAGGGGCCGTGGTGGTAGGGGTGCTTCAACAAATCCTTCTGGTGGAAGGGGCCGAGGTGGTGGAAGGGGATTCATGAATTTTGATAGGAAAGACCCACCTCATAAAGGGGAAAAGGTAAGATATACTGTTGAAGGAATGAGCTAGAGTGGTTGCAATATTAGTTTAACATGGGTTCTGTTTTGTACTCAGGATGTCCCTGAAGGTGCTCCAGATTGTTTAGCTGGACTAACTTTTGTTATTAGTGGAACACTTGATAGGTAGTTTATTCCTCATCCTTAAGGTTGTTCATAAGTTCAATCTACTTTGCTTATTTACATGTTTTAGGTATACATGTTTGTTCCTGATCTTTTGAAATAGTATTTCCACATCAACTTACTTAGAAATTGCCTAGCTGTGGTAGCTTGCCTACTCTCTGACTATGTGTAATGGTGATTTTGGCATGTCATGCCTTTTTTTTTTTCCTTACCATATTTACAGTTTAGAAAGAGAAGAAGCAGAAGATTTGATTAAAAGGCATGGGGGTCGAGTCACTGGATCTGTCAGCAAAAAAACAGTTACCTCACACACAATGCTTTAGTAGTTTGGTTCAATAACATCGTTGGTATCCTATTGATATTGTCTCTTTTCAGAATTATCTTTTGTGTGATGAGGATATTGAGGGACGGAAATCTTCGAAAGCAAAAGAGCTTGGGTAAGTTGCCCCTGATACAAACATTGTCATAGGTGCTTCTTCTAGAATTATGTTTTTTTTTTTAATTTCTTTCTGCAGCACTTCCTTCCTTTCTGAGGATGGACTGTTTGATATGATCCGAGCATCAAAAGCCTCATCACAGAATGAGTCAAAGGAGTCTGTGGAGGAAGCTGTATCAGTTACAAAGAAAGGTCCCAAGAAAGCTGAACTGAAGGGTATGCAACAGAAACAAATGACCTTTTCCCCAGATGCTACTGAAGTAGTACGCCAGATAGTCTAGGAATGATTTGAATTCCGGACTGTGGAAATTCCCAGTATATATTGCTTCTATGGTAAATTACTCAGTAGGATCATCTGTTAATTTGAACTTGGCTGACCTGAGATGTGTTTTTGAATAGGTAACTCTTTGCCTAGGGATGTAGCCCGTAAAAGATCTACTGAAACTTTGGAGCCAACAAAGCTGAAAGAGCAAGCTGTTGGAGAATCTCTCCTGTCATGGACAGAGAAGTACAGACCAAAGTCTCCAACTGATATAATTGGGAATCAGTCAGTGGTACATAGTTTATCTGTTAGCTTTTGCGAATTGAACATTCTGTTAAAACCTAACATTTTATTTGATGTAAATCTGTTAAATTACTTCATATCTGTTTGTAGGTTAACCAGCTTCATAACTGGTTGAAAACTTGGCATGCACAATTTTTGGAAGGTGGAAATAAGGGAAAAGGTAAAAAACAAAATGATCCGAATGCTAAGAAAGCTGTGCTTTTGAGTGGAACACCTGGTATAGGAAAAACAACATCGGCAAAGTTGGTTGCCCAGATGCTTGGTTTTCAAGCTATTGAGGTATCATATTTTATATGAAAATTTCAGATTTAGAGTGTTTGGACAGGACTTTCATTGTGAGATCTTAATGATAGTCATAGCTTTTCTCATTTTGTTATTCTTTGTTTTCTATATACTATTTAGGTAAATGCCAGTGACAGTCGTGGGAAGGCAGATGCTAAGATTTATAGAGGAATTGGTGGAACCAATGCAAATTGTATAAAGGAACTTGTCAGCAACGAAGTACTTTGGAGGTCTTATTGCTAGTATAAAGATCTCCAAAGTGCCAATTATTTGCATTTGTAATGATTTCTATAGTCAAAAACTAAAAGTCTACTAAACTACTGTTTGCTTCTCAACTTTCGAAAACCTACTAAACAACAGGTTTATGGATTTGCTCTGTTTTCCTTCTCCTCTCCTCACCCATATTATTCTTTTTTTCTGCATCTGTGGGTTATTATCTTCGGTCTCCATAGTCAGCTTTTAGGCTTCAGGTTAATTATTCCAGTATAGATATGCCATAGTTACACTGATGGCGTGTGGTAGTCTAAGGTGGCTGGAAGTGATGATTATGATGTTTAAGTACGATGATTGAAGTTTTGTAAAAATTAGATTTTCCCTTGTACAAAAAAACAGGTAGATTGTAAGCTGAATTCTGGACAAATGGCTTGAAATTTAGAAATGATTCTTAAAGGAAATTTGTAGAATAAGATGTGGACTATAACTTTGGTGAAGGAAACATAACAATATGATGTCTAAAAAAAAGTTATGAATTTTCTTGATAGATAAGTTATGGATTAGAAAAGTGCTGAAACTACCGGTTCAATAGTTAGACGATTTCAAAGTACATTTTTGAGTAAACGGCTGGGCATTTTTAGGTGTTCTTGAGGCTAAATTGAAGTTTAAGAAGTGGACTACAATATTGTTGAAAGAAGTTTCTCGATCTGATGAGTAGAAAAAAAGATATGAAGTTTCTTGCATAGGACATTTTGAAAATAGAAAGCTGGAATTATAGGATTAGAAAGCTGGAATTGTGGAATTCGGTTGGAAAGTTAAATAAGTGAAAGATAGGTGATTGTTTTTTGGAAACAAACAAAATCCTTTAATATTTTGGAAACTAATAAAATTCAAATGATAACACTGAATTGCAAATGTAAATTCTCTCTTAATTTTATAAAAATGATCTGCCTTATAAATATAGAAGGCTAATTGTTTAAATAGGAAAGTTTTAGACTAGGAAAACCACAATCTAGTTTCTCTAAAAGGAAACTGAAATAGAAATAAATAAGGAAATTGAAATAGAAATAAATAAGGAAATTAACGAGCTTTAAAAACTCTTATTCATCACATAACAAAAGAAAACTTTATCAAGCACTTGTGCTGAATCTTTAAAAGGTCTTGGGCTCTATCTTGCCTTCGACATGTCAATTCAAGGACTGGTCAATAATTCTAAATTGATCAAGGCCTGACTTGAGCTCCACAAAGACAAGCTTTGCAAAGGCCGAAGCAAAATTTGTAGCTTCATTGTGGGCTTGGATGGGCTTCTTTATGGTACAAATTGTTGGGCTTGATAGTCCTCCATCATACACAGTTACAGCATCTTTGATGATGAATAGCTTTTGTGTAGAACTGCTTTACACATGCATTTAATTGTATTTATAATAAAGAAGTAGCTTTCTAAATTCAAACTTTAGCGTGAGCTTGACTTGTGAGACAAGTGGCTTCCAGGAATATTAGTGAAATTCAAAATTGAGCGAGGAATCAAGCCATTAGTTCAGTTTTTCAACTATTACTTTTCTTTCCAGATAATATTCATATTCCTGTATATACTCCTAAGGTTAAAACAATATTTGAAGTTAATGAATTATCTGCAGTTGTCTACACACAATTTGTAGATAACGGGAGATTGCTAATGATGAATTAAGAGCTTGATAAATGTAAATAATGCTAAAACATAACCTCTATAAGCCCTTTAATGATCTCTAA
>JANSVB020000165.1:401771-419541 GCA_025504935.2 Erythroxylum haughtii | reverse complement strand
GAAAACACTCGAGCTCCCTGCAACTGATCAAATAGATCATCGATCCTAGGCAGTGGGTACTTGTTCTTGACAGTGACTAAACAACCCTTGCCGACCATCTGATTGCTGCCACTGGCGGTGGTGTTCTTCACCCAAAATTAGCGGGGAGGCTTAGGTTCATGGACTACCTTGATGAGGAACAGAGGCGTGCGATAACAATGAAGAGCTCTTCGATAGCTCTTCAATATGGGGATTATTCGATTAACCTCATAGACTCTCCTGGTCACATGGACTTTTGTAGCGAGGTTTCCACTGCTGCAAGATTGAGTGATGGAGCATTGATTTTGGTTGATGCTGTAGAGGGAGTTCACATACAGACACATGCTGTCTTGCGACAGGCTTGGATTGAGAAACTCACACCATGTTTGGTGCTTAATAAGATTGATAGGTTGATTTTGGAGTTGAAGTTGAGCCCAATGGAAGCTTATACCCGGCTGTTAAAGATTGTTCATGAGGTGAACGGTATCATGAGTGCCTATAAGTCCGAGAAATACTTGTCGGATGTTGATTCCATACTTGCTGGGCCATCTGATTTGGTGGGTGATGAAAATATTATGCTTATAGAGGATGATGAAGAGGATACCTTTCAACCCCAAAAAGGTAACGTGGCATTTGTGTGCGCTTTGGATGGGTGGGGTTTTACTATTAGTGAATTTGCTGAATTTTATGTTTCAAAGCTTGGGGTTAGTTCAGCCGCATTGCAGAAGGGTTTGTGGGGTCCCAGGTACTTAGTTAGGAAGGATGATAAACTGATGATTGTGGGGAAGAAGGGAACAGGAGGAAGGAAGACTAAGCCTATGTTTGTGGAGCATGTGCTTGAGCCGCTATGGCGGGTTTACCAGTCAGCATTAGAGCCTCATACAAACAAAGATATACTTGATAAAGTTATTAAATCATTTAACTTGAGTGTTCCCCCTCGTGAACTTCAGAATAAGGATCCTAAGGCTGTGCTTCAAGCAGTTATGAGTCGCTGGCTACCTTTGTCAGATGCAATTTTGTCAATGGTGGTGAAGTGTATGCCTGACCCACTTGTTGCACAATCTTTTCGGATTGCACGCTTACTTCCTAAAAGGGAAGTTCTGTATGATGGAGTGGACTCAAGTATCCTTGAAGAGGCAGATCAGGTCAGAAAGTCAGTTGAGGCTTGTGATATTAGTCCAGAAGCTCCTTGTGTTGCTTTTGTGTCCAAAATGTTTGCTGTGCCAACAAAAATGATACCTAAAAAGGGTCCAAATGGCGAGACTTTGAGCAATTCTAGTGACGAAAGTGGAGATATTGAATCAGATGAATGTTTTCTTGCATTTGCTAGAATTTTTAGTGGCGTTCTTTATTCCGGACAAAGAGTTTTTGTGCTTTCAGCATTATATGACCCATTGAAAGGGGATTCAACACAAAAGCATCTTCAGGAGGCTGAGCTGCATTCCTTGTATCTTATGATGGGTCAAGGCTTGAGACCAGTGACCTCTGCAATGGCAGGGAATGTTGTGGCTATCCGTGGCCTTGGCCAGCATATATTAAAGAGTGCAACTCTTTCTTCAACAAGAAACTGTTGGCCTTTCTCAAGCATGGCATTCCAGGTAGCCCCTACTCTAAGAGTTGCAATTGAGCCTTCTGATCCAGCAGATATGAGTTCTCTGATAAGAGGTTTGAGGCTTCTGAACCGGGCTGATCCATTTGTCGAAGTCACAGTTTCTTCTAGAGGGGAAAATGTGCTTGCTGCTGCAGGAGAAGTCCATTTGGAGAGATGCATTAAGGATTTGAAGGAGAGATTTGCAAAGGTGAGGCTAGAAGTCTCTCCTCCTCTTGTTTCCTACAAGGAAACTGTTGAAGGGGATGCATCCAATCCCTTGGATGGTCTCAAGTCATTGAGTAAGAGCTCAGACTATGTTGAGAAAATGACACCAAATGGGAGATGCATTGTTCGTGTGCATGTCATGAAACTTCCATCAACGTTAACTAAAGTGCTTGATGAGAGTGCTGATGTTCTTGGAGACGCTATTGGTGGTAAGCTGTGGCGTGCACAGAGAGTCTCTGAAACACAAAGATGCAGGATCTTGCAGGATGAAAATCCACTTGAAGAACTCAAAAGACGCATAGCAGATGCTGTTGAGAGTGATACTGTCTCGATGAATGAAAATGACAAAGATTGGGTTGAGAAGTGCAAACTTAAGTGGCAAAAATTTCTTAGGAGAATATGGGCACTTGGCCCAAGACAAGTTGGTCCTAACATCCTCTTTACTGCAGACTCCAAAAGGCAAAGTAATGTTGGTTCTGTTCTTGTACGGGGTTCCCCTTATGTGTCAGAAAGATTAGGCTTGGTGGATAATTCTATTGCCAGGGACACACCTTCTGATAAACCCTCTGATGCAATTCAAGCTTTACATGTGGAAGCAGAGAGTCTGCAAAGCAGTGTTGTGTCTGGATTTCAACTGGCAACAGCCGCTGGACCATTATGTGATGAACCAATGTGGGGATTGGCGTTTCTTATTGAGACTTACATATCTCCCCTGACTGAGAGGTCTGATGAGTCTGAATCTGACCAACAATACGATCAGCATGGCATATTTACTGGACAAGTTATGACAGCTGTTAAGGATGCATGTAAAGCAGCTGTGCTTCAGAAAAAGCCGCGCATTGTTGAAGCAATGTACTTTTGCGAGCTGAACACTCCAGCTGACTATTTGGGTTCTATGTATGCTGTTCTACATCGGAGACGAGCGCGGGTCCTGAAGGAGGAAATGCAGGAGGGGTCTCCACTGTTTACAGTTCATGCATACCTGCCGGTTGCTGAAAGCTTTGGGTTTGCTGATGAGCTTAGAAGATGGACTTCAGGGGCTGCAAGTGCTCTCCTTGTTTTAAGCCACTGGGAAGCACTTGCTGAAGATCCTTTCTTTGTGCCAAAAACAGATGAGGAAATTGAAGAGTTTGGAGACGGATCTAGTGTTCTTCCTAACACAGCAAGAAAACTTATCGATGCTGTCAGGCGACGCAAAGGCCTTCCTGTGGAGGAAAAAGTTGTCCAACATGCAACTAAACAGAGGACCTTGGCTCGTAAAGTGTAATATATTGCCGTCAGGCATCTTGTGGGACATTGTAGACTAAAGGAGCTCCATTTGGCCGAATTTTGATCTTCCACCCAGAAGTTCACTGTTGACGACTGGTTTAAGTGCAGTTTAACATGAGAATGACACCTTTATTTAATTAGGTTTCTTGATCAGTCTCCATAGTATACATCAAACATTTAACTGAATTGTCCTCAGATTCATATATCAAATAGATTCTATAATCTAAGATTCTATCCAAATCTTTTTGTTTTGCAATTCTAAATAGATTTATGTATGTTCTCCATATCAAATAAATTCCCCATGCAAAAACACCGCCGGAAACGGAGATCAATAACAATTAAAAGAGTTATACATCGTAGATGATGATGATACCATAACTACAATAGTTGAATCCGCCAGTCTTCAATGCCATCCCTACTGTTGGTCTATTCACGTAGATGCACGGGATGTGCCGTTAATACAAAGGAATTAAGAAGGTTGATGCACATGGACGAAATTGGTTGTGCCAGAATACGGACTATACAGAACAGGCTAATTATTGTCAAGGAAATGCGAGCTAAAAAACCAAGTGGCTGTCAGGAATTTCAACCGCGCTCCTCTAGTAGCATTTTTGCCTCGAGAACAGAAGCCTGTATAATCTGAAGGTCTTCTTCCATCTTTTCTGAAGGGCTGATTGTATCTTCCAACGATCTGATCATCATCTCGGCAGTTGCCATCCTTACCGTTCTCAACTCTTCTATTCTTTTTAGTTCTGGCGGTAGTTCTTCTTCCAGTATCTTCATCTCAGCCTCCTTCGCATCTGCATCAAACACTAGCTGATGATATTCTAAGAACAAATCAAGAATTTCAGACATTCCGTCTTCCCTGATCTCCAGGATTGATTCTTTCTCTTGGACTACACCCTTAAGTGCATGTTCCATCTCCTCTACAGACCTTGACCCTTTCTGTATCTCCAGTTCAACTGCCTGTATCTCACTCTTTGTCTTTAGAAATTTCTTGTTCTTCTCCTCAAATTTTCTTCTTATGTGACTCAGTCTTTCATGGGACAGCCTTATTTCCGTTTGCAATTTGCTTTTCTCTTCCTCAGACTTCAGCAATTCTGTAGCTTTGCCGCCTACATACCGCTGGGACGTGTCTACTCTCTCAATATTATCTATAGCAAATAGAACCTTCTCACTTTCCTGCCTTCGCTTCTCTTCTTCAAGTTTGGATTTCAAAGTCGCAAGATTGTTTCTCAGATCATACTCTGTTTCTTGAATCCTCCCAAGCTCGATTTCAAGGTCATCCTGGCAGCTTTGGAGGCCAGCCAATTCGTGTTTCTTTTGTTCCAGGTAAGACAGTGAAGCAGTCACCCTTCCTCTTGCTCGAACTTCACGCTGTTCAAAATAGGAAACTGATGAAGAAAAGTTTGATAGGGAATACCTAAGTGCTGACAACTTCTTATCCACAAGTCCTTTCCTTTCTTGTGCTTGGGAAGAAAGGAGCTCCACAGATGCAAGCTCTTGCTGCTTGACTTGAAGTTCATTCTCTACTGCTTTGATTTCTCTTGAGAGGTTACCAAAATCTAAAAAAGCTTTTTCAAACGAACTGAACATTGGTACATATTTGGTAGTATCAGAAAGCTTTTTCTTTGCAGTTTCAAGCTTCTCCCTGACCAAACTTAGATCTGAACTTCCCACATCAGGAAAAGTTCCTCTACGGTCTGCACCCTGCAGAGTTTTTGCATCTTCCTCTCCAAATTCTGCATTCATGTGACTGTCGTCCTCCGTTAAACTTTTGGTGCCATCATTAATAGGAGGTCCAAAAGAATCAACACATTCTGCTGCATCAACTTCCACAAGCTTTTCTGGGCAATCGATATCTCTGAATTCAACCCTGTTTTGTCCACTAGAAGAAAGCATTCTTTTGAATTCATCCCTCTCGTGCATTGCTTTTTCATACAAATTCATCAATTTTTCATTTTCTTCATGCACTTCCAAAAGCTGATACTCTAGGTTCTTAACAACTGTGCTTGTCTCAGTTTCCTTTACTGGTTCAGCATTACCACCAGTTTTATTCCTTTCCTGGTCATCTTGTTCAGCTCTCCCAGCTTCAACCAAATTCTTGTAGCTATTTTCTGAAGCTGCTCGTTCGTACATTTCAATGAGACTGTTTTTTTCCTCAATTAAGGCTTTAAGCTTTTTTTGGAGCTCATCATTTGCCTCATTTGATGCTTTAAGCTTCAGCTGTAGCTCATCGTTCTCTTTAGAAAGTATAATTGCTTCCTCATGAGCTTCCGCTTCTCTTTGACTGGCGGCAGCAATGGCATCAACCATTGTTTTGAGCTCCATTTGGTTATCAGAATTAATGATTGAGCATTCGCTTGACAAAGGGGGAAGCTCAACTTGATGCCTTCCCTCCCTAGTGGCTCTAAGGAGAGATCTCTCTTCCTCTAACTTTGTGACAAGATCATTGACATACCTACAAAATCATGTGTTCATGCGAACACCAATTGCTGTTAAGAAAATGAAAGATATAAAATATAATGGTCTTTTATCACATTCAACATAGTAAATAAAAAAATTGATATATATTTTATTCACATTTATATCACAATCAGGATATGCTAGATGTTAACTTCTTATTGCATAAAATGTATATGGTGCATAAACCAACAACTTAGCCTTCTTGGGTGACATAAAGATAGGATTGCCTTTTCTAGGATGATACAGAGATAGGATTATCTCCCCACTTACTAAAACTCAAAACTCTCATAAGTAACAAAGGATAGGATAATACTTATGGAAACAAAAATAAAGTAGGATCCATTAATGCCTGGGAAAGAACTCAGTTTAGGGTATTAAATTGAACTAACAAATGATAGTATTTTCAGTTATCATTAATCAAGTCTTTCTTGACATTTATAAAATGACAAGTTTAGCTGCTTGAAAAATATTTCTCAGGTAGATGACTACAAACGTTAGATCTTTTAAACATAAACTCGAAATAAGCAGTGAACTTGTTACCTTTCCAATTCTTCTTTCTCTGCCACACATACATCCAACTGCTTGCGAAGTGTGTCAATTTCAGCCTGGTTTTGAATAGCCTATAAAGGGTTCCTATTTCAGCAATTTTTATCAAATACATAATGAAAAAGTTCATCGCTAGAAAACTATTTCTACCTGTACTCGAAGGAATTCATTCTCCTCGCTTACTGCAGAGTGCCAAGGCAATCTCGGCTCCTGTATTAAACAGATTAACCCCTATCAACACGCTCTTCATGCTAACATATGTATAGTAGACTAATAGCACTAAACATGACAATTTACAGCAATACAGAGTTATTAAGTTCAACATAATGACAAGGGAAAAGGAGATAAATGCATTCTATTAAGTTCAACATAATGACAAGGGAAAAGGAGATAAATGCATTCTTCCAATTGAATAATATTTTGACCATTTATGAGCCTCATCAAACAGAATAGCTTTTTGACATCAGAACTTTTAAGAACTATACCTGGCTAGAGATTGGTTGAACGTCTTGAGCTTCTGTTGCGACTACCGTATTTGTTTTCTGCAATATAATCAAAGCCAGAATTCAACATTTGAAAGACAAAAGGAAAGAAAACAATGTGCATTTCACCACCAAATTAAAGCTGTGAGAAGAACCTGAGCTGCCAAGGATTCTGATTCATGCATAAGTTTCCAATCAAGTGCTTCCAGTAACTGCTCATGCAATCCATGATACAGAATTAAGTTCAGAAGATGCATATAGTTTTAGGTAAGTTCCTAGTGTAATACTTTGAATGTTATTTTTGTACCTTATTCTGCAACATCGTGATCTGCTCGCTCATCATCTCCCGTTCACCTTCCTCATAAAATGACTTTAATCTGTGGATTAGAATTAAGTCTCACTTTATAAGACAATGTTGCAGATGAATTCTACTTGTCTGTGAAAGAAACGCACTAATAACAATCTACCCGTAGCAAAACTATGAACAAAATAAATGCTAGTTTTACAAAATTTTGGCTTTTAATCTTCACTCCAAGAATGATCAGTATGCAGCAAAGCTAGTTCATCAGTATTATGCAACCGACTCTTGCAGAGTAAGACAAACAAGGGCATTAATGTGTAAGAGTGAGACGTTAAGAATGACATGCCTTCTGATTTCTTCCTTTAGGCGCAAATTCTCCATGGCAAATCTTGTAACTTCTTGATTCCTATCAACCTGAGCACGTAGAACTTCAATCTCCTTCAGATGTTCCTCCTTTTCTTTCAGTAAGTGTGTCTCAGTAGCAATTTTCCCTGATGCAACGGCCTCAAGCCTCTTAATTCCAGCTTCTCGGAACCTTAGTCTCATTTTAAGGCCTTGTATCTCATCCTCTCTTTGTTTTGCCTAGTAATTCAAAATTTAGAAGAGAGAAATTCGGAAAAATGATGACCTTGAAATCACAAGACTACTATCAAATTTTGTCTGCACTGCATGTGTATATTTTTTTCAGGAAACTTATTGATATACACAAATTATAAAATCTGCATTTAGATTGAAGGGAAGAGGACCAAGGACCTAGAGATACACGACTGGTTCAAAAACTGGTTATCCTGGGTTAATGAAGTATCCAACTTTGTCTTCTCAACTTCTGATTCAAAATGAAAAAGATCTATATTTAACTATTTCCATTCACTATAAATGTTTCTATCCTACCCAATTCTTGGGCTATATTCCACTTCCTAGATGCTTGGCCTACATATCTTCTTCCAATTTCCATTTTACAGAATACAAAGGGAAACATGTCCAGTCCTTGTCTACTTCTCAAACGTACAGCATCAACCCCAAATGAGAGATAGATGTTGCATGCATACCAGTCGTAGAGCCGCTTGAATTTCTTCTGTTGATGCCTTCAATGCAGAATCTTTATCTTTTTCCCTCCTGAATGCCGCAACAAGGACAGCTTCGTAGTCTTTCTTCTGAAAAGGGACAAAGAAAATAATAGTTCTTTACGAAGATTCAAATCCAAATATGCCGAGCTAAAGAAAAATCAACACCTACCTGAGATGATGTTTTTTCTGACAGAAGTGGACTAAACGATTCTGTTTCCCACTTAAATATTCCCGGAGATCCTGGAAAGCTTATCATTGAATTGTCATTTTCAAAATTTTCAGCTGATCCATTGACTAAACCACGAAGACGGGATACTTCTTTCTGAAAATTCAGCTCCAATTAATATAATGATTTACTATTGCTATCACATTAATACTATTTATAAGGAAAATAACTCATTATTTCATAAAGAAAATGAAAATTTCCACCTATAGCCTGACCATAGTGATTTTAATTGTGGTTACATTCATAAGTAGCTTGGTCCATCTTACTCTGGAGACATTTGGTGTCGCCACTTCATGGTAAATAAGCATAGATGAGAAAATCTCAAATCAAGTACAGTACCTTAAGCTGTTGAATTTGCATTCGCATGGCAATGACATCCCCGGAGGTGTCTTCATTAACAATTGCCTGAGACAATCAGAAAGTTCAGTAGCAGGACAACAAGGAATAAAATAGTATAGATGTTGGTCAAAGCTCCAATTTATTGCATATTGCAATTACGAGGGAATTAAAAGAGAAGAGAAGTGAATGAGTCAAATAATTTATACTTCCTAAATACATTCCTTTATATTGCAGGCATGACTTCCAAACAAACAATATAATGTGCTAACTGTAGCTTCATACATTGTTTTTAATGAATTTCGCACGTTGTGCGAACTTCAAAGTGCTTAATGTCTCCAGAGAACAGCTGCAAGAAAACCAACAAAAATCAAAAGTGGAAAGACGAAAGAGAAGACAAATACAGCTAAAGTTGACATTATAACATAAACATTGCATCCTATTGAAAATTACGAGATGAAAAAATTTAGAACATCAAGCTTATATCATATTTATAAAAATGTAAAACATATTATTGTAAGCTACAAAAATTCGAGATATAACTGCCACTAAAATGAACAACAAAAAGTAAAGTATCGAAATGTATGTTCTGTTGTCTGCTTGGCAATGTTGGCAGCAATACTTTCTAATTCAAGTGAGATTCAACTCTTCTTACCTATGGCGTAATTTTTCATATACCAAAGAGAGAAGAATAAAAAGGGAAAGATTATTCCAATGAATCAATTTCACTTTCACAAGGAAATAAAGAAGGCATTGGGGAAGCTAAGAAATTCAGGAGCATAAAAAGCAACAATGACAAAACGAAAATGGCAACTTACCATAACGACGGACTAACATTTGCAATTATGATGGTTTTTGAATTCCCTCCAAGAGAATCCTGAAGCATAGATAATACCAATTAACAATCAAGTACATTTTTCTTTTTCAAAGCCAATGAAGATGTGGGGAAGTCAAATGAAATTTTTCAGTCTACTGAAGCTGCATGTGGCCACCGCAGTAGCTATCTAATCTCAACCTAACATTCATATTTTCACTTTCAACTCCCTGTTCTCAAGGACTTGAATTTGTACTCACGTAACATCCTTTATATAGGTACTTTGATAAAGCTCAGTTTCATTAAGGTATATTATCCAATGATACTTTTAAGTGATTCAAAGAGCATGGGAAGATGAAGAAGAGAATGTTTGCTAAACAAGATCACTAACTGAAGCCATATTGTTTCAGAATCAGTATAATCTAGATTATAGCTACTCAGATATTATGGACAGATACCTGAAGCAAAAAAGTGAGCTTGGAATCACGGTAAGGAACATGGAGTGTCTTTCCATTCGACATGCTCACGAGGTTCATAATCACTAGCCTGTAAACACCAAAAGCTCATTGAATTAACCTGGCAAATAAGTGGCAATAGGAGGATACAGAAGTGTAGAAAACTTGAAATTTTTAAAGTTGATTGAACAAAATACTGAAAGTTATGAACACCGTACCCCAATGTTGAAAGAGACTTGTTAATATTGGTAGCTTCCTTAAGACGTTCACCTTCAGCACCAGAACTCTTCTGTCTGTTATAATAGATACACAATAAAGTCACTAAGTTGATAAAAGGCATGCACTTCTAAGTACGCGCAGAGACCGTTTTACATCCACAGAATAGTACCTCTCAGATCCTGCTAAATCAACAAGATTTAGCCGAGCAAATCTATGGTGAGTTATGCCTTGGGACTCCCACTGACAATAAACAAGCATAGTAACAGTCAAGAAAAAGTTCAAGGCATGCAGAATACATTATTCTTCAGAGAACGAATTCTAGGGAGTCCAATAAAGTCTGATAAAATCAAGTTTTCCACGTTGATCAAATGACAAAAACTTTATGAATGCTTAGAGGAGATGATCTGCAAAAATTTTATAAGGAGACCCAATTAGGAAAATTTCCTGTCAAGGAATGCTTCTAACCATGGAAACATGTTCGTTTTGATCAAAATTGACCATCTTGTAAAGATAGAGTTCTGTCAATCCCTCCTAATTATTTTTCCATTGAAACTTGATATCAGTACAAAACCAGTTCTTGAAATTGAGGATGGATAATCCCAAGTTTCTTACTTCATGTGAAACTTTTGAAAGGCGAAAAATGCAAATAATTCATTTTAACCTTAAAAGGAACAGAGGCAGTAAGTCCTCGTTCTTTGAAAATTCAAGTGTAAGGAAGCTCAATACCTCAATTCAAGAAGGCTACAAATAAATAACATCCATCAAAAACATGGTTGTCCTACCTCTCTTGCATATGACGGGTGAAGAACAGGCTTCTGTTGTCATATTTATAGATTCAAGTATCGGATAAAAGAACTAACCTTACTTTCAATGATGCATGTAAATACACTGTGAGAACGACTACTAGCGTGATTCATATTTGTAGCTGCTACCTTCCTGTTTGCTGCACCCTGTAAATGCAGTGGAGGCTTTAACAGCTATCTTGAATTTTTCAGTAAATTACTAGAATCACGGTAGAAAAGAAATTTCTAACTTAATACAAGTGGGAATAGTATATGATACTGATCATAGTTTGTAAGTAGAACTCTCCGTTTAAACTGGGACCATAAATTGGTAGAGATAATTATGCACCTGAAGAAGTTGTTGAATTACATCACGGGCACTTGACACTTCCACCTCCTTTAAGTTCTCCACATAAATGCCTTTCTTTACATCCTCTCTAATCTGAAATAAGTAGATCAAGTAAAATCAAATAGGAAAGAAAATATTTATGCTAGAGCAATTCATAAATAAACATATTTTTCTTCTAAGATATGTTGTATGACTGCAAGTATAAGAGAAACATGTGGTCTTTTTCAAGCTCTGTATCAAATATAGCATCACAGTTTTCAAATTGATTCTAGCAGTATATAAAATTGATGAAAAACCAAAAGAGCCAATCCTAACAAAGCAACAATAACAAGGGTCTGAAATTAATCAAGTGATTTAAACCTGTAAATTATTTGATGATGGATCCAGAAGATCAAGAATCTGTTCGTTGTAGATCTCCAAGAATGAGCATTTACAAGTAAATTTTAGGTTTTCATCTTTACGAGCCTCTTTTTCCTGCCAAAAATTCAAAAAATTGACAATTTAAGGTAGATGAAGAAATATTGACATAAAAGAAAATGAATGAAGCAAAGAAAGCAAATCATAAAACCTAGTTTAGCCTTTGACCATCACTTGCACTTCTAGATAACTTCAATGAGTACAAGGAAGAGGCAATTAAAAGTTGTGTAAATTTTCAGAATGAAAACATAAACTTTTGGGATTTCTAAGGTGTACCCTATGTAACCATTAAGCAAATGAAGTTTTTATTTCTCAGTTATTTTCCTTTTTGCCCAACTATAGAGCTTCATCTATGAAAAACATCAAGAGAGAAAACATGAAGCTCTAAAAGTTTTAACTCAGATTTATAAGAATAACCAAGGATTTCAAAGATGTAATTTAAGTTGACAGTCTAATAGATCATAAACAGCAATGTATTGCTGTACGTGATTAATATCGTGCAAGCCTTTTACTGAAACATATAACTAAAGAATGCAACCGGGTGCATACATGCTTCTGAAAGTGATGAACTATAAAATATGTAACCAAGAGAAGTTATATATAAAATATTTTTCTGACAGAGACCCACAAACCTTCTGGATTCTTGAAAACAAATATTCAAATACTCTAGGCGTCATTCCACAATTTACACTATGTCTTCGAGTGCCACTCTCAATGTCTCCAAGCATCGTGTGAGTCTTTCCACTTCCAGTCTGCATGTATAGAATGCAAGGTCATAAAAACCAAGACTAACCTAAGGACATTAATAAATAAATTCATGATCAGGTAGCAAGTTCAATCTTTCTTAATTTGGTTAGTAACAGCAACTAAATACTACATGTTGGCCTTTTCTTTCCAACATCTGATCGAATGAAGTAAACTATAACAAACACATGGGACAAATTGCTCACTTGGCCATACGCAAACATGCAGCTATTGTATCCTCCCACACAATTTTCAACCATAGGAACTCCAGCCACTTTGAAAAGTTTCTCCTGTCACATAACGCAGATCAATGTTGAGGCCATTATAAATAGCACACTGACTTCAGCGTTGCGCATGTAGGCAAGTCAACATCAAAACGAAAGAAAAACAAAATGAAAAAGACTACCTGACTGACACTCTCATCAGCAACAAGATCAAAGGTAAAACGCGAATCAGGATGCCCAGTCCAAGTAATTGTCTGGCAGCTTTCCTGCCTTACGCATTTGCTATAGCCTTGTTGAGAGATTTCTGTGCTGCTTAGGGGACGAACTCTAATAATAACCTACAATCATTCAACAGAATGAATAACCGGCATACATCCGGAGAGATACATTTAAAAATTAGAATATGCCACTCTCAATTGGAATATTATCATTTTCTTAAAAGAAGCGACATAAAGCAGTATATTTAAGTAATTAGGATGAATTCATCTTAACAATCCATAAGCACGTTACTACCTGCACATTATGATCATTCCAGAACGACGGGTCTTCACATAACTCAAAACTCTGTGCATGTGATGGAGGCGGCAGTGGTGGTACCGATCTAGTGACACTAACTTCACCGTCGTCCCACTCACCGATGCTGCTAACTGCAGACGTCATAACCAGGGGCTGAGCCTCTCTGTTGACCGATTTCAACAGATCGGGAGATCTCTGTGTCGCCGTGCCAGTCTCCGACGACGACCGGTCGTGGAAGCCGAAGCGGCTCTTGATTGCGCTCGCCGCCTCTGAAATGAACGGCATTTCGTAGAGCTTTCTACTCGATGTTTGTTTCTTCTAGAAAAAAGCAATATCTTTCCTAGGACTGGCGTATAAGAAGGGGGCTTTGGAGAGAGACGACGGTGCTGTTTGGGAGCAGACAAAACGCTAGAGAGAAAAAAAATTTGAAATGGAGAAAGGTGTTTTTATTTCGGAGGGAGATGCTGGTATGTAAGATGGACGGCTAGGATTCTGTAGATTCAAAATTGCTGACCGTTTGCCTTTTGAAATTTTGGGTATCGTGTGTGGGCACCTTCCTGTTTCTGGGCTTTGATGTAAAAGTAAGGAACTACACAGAATTTTTCTCCAATTGTGATCTGGATTTTAAGTGCGATGCACCCCCGGGTGTTAAGACCTTGTCTTAATTGCATTGTTGTGAAATTTTGAATATTTTCAGTAGAAGTGACATTTGGGCCGGGCTTGGATTGATCAGCCTTGGGCTTGGACTACCAAAGTTCAGTTCAGCCAGAAGCTGGACACCTATGACTAAAACGATACTGCTTTTTGAAAAAAATACGTCATTTTTAATTTTTAATTTTTAATTTAAAATAAAAATAAGTTGAAATAGGGCTCAGATAGCTTGGATAAGCTTTGGGTTCGGTGAGCTACAGCTCACCCAGACCGAGATCGAGACCAATCCCGCCCAACGAATTGTCGCAAATCAACTTCTTTGATCTAATTATTCTATTTAAACTCTAACCTAATAAATTTTATTTATATATTTATGTAAAATTTATTTAAATATATGAATAAATTTTAATAAAATACGATAGCAACACTTTAACCTTAACAAAAGATCTGATCTGAATCGTCGTGCCTAAGCTTAGGGGGTAACTATCGAAGTAACACATGTCTAGCACATGTATCACTTTGACCATGTCCACTAGTTGTTAAGATAAAATCCAACCGTACATAATGTTAGCTAGTAATTAGGAATAGATATTAATTAGGAAGATTTGAATTCAATTTTATCTCCTTGAGTGTAGGAGTTACCTTGTGTAAAATCTTGTATTTAACTCTTGTAATCTCATCAATGCAAATCGATTTGGTTTTCTCCATCAATCTCTGTTTCTTTAGCATGAAATGAATTTTCTAAATCTCTCTTTGATCTCACATGTACCAAATTTTAAGGTTCTAATCCTTGGTATGGAAACAGGATGTTACAGTCAAAGGGGTAGCTTTAACTTGATCAAAGTTTCAATACAAATTGGCTTTCTATTCCTTTTACTAATTGGTAATTAAGTTGTCAACTATTGCCACCAAAGAAGCCAACCAACATATCACCTATAAATATAACCATTTGGCCATTGCATCTATAGATGTTATTAAAAGAAAGTTAGGTGAGGTGTGTACTAGTGAGCATATTAAAGAGTTTGGTCGATTAGCTTCAATAAGGTAACTCATAACTGAGTTTTAAATTTATTGAGTTTGTATTTATAATATTTATGTTTTTCTTCAATAAAATAGGGACTGATTGTTTTGTTGTCAAAAATTCATTTCCAAGGTAACTATAATTGAAGTTAGTTGCCACCACATCGATTGAGGCTATCAGTTCAGTGAACATCATGAGTTCTAGCAACCACCATCACTATAATGTGTCGGATATCCATGAAACCATCATCGGCGTGATTAAGCTTGACGATAATCCTGGCCAAGCTTCGACGGTAGATCCCTACAAGCACCTCCAGATCGTTCAGAACTCCGACGGAACGATCACACGCCAATTCAAAACTCCAGAAGTTCCGGCTATGTCCGATCCCAGCTCACCGACCGCAGTTCTCACCAAAGACATCACAGTCGACCCATCAAAGAACACTTGGGTGCGAGTGTATCTGCCGCGAGAAGCACTTGATTCACCTACCATCAACGAGCTTCCACTTATAGTGTACTTTCATGGCGGAGGGTTCGTTCTCTTCAGTGCAGCCTCGAAAATAATTCACGATTACTGCTTTCTAATGGCTCGTGAACTTCCTGCCATTGTTGTTTCCTTAGAGTACCGTCTCACGCCGGAACACAGACTTCCAGCTGCCTACGACGACGCCGTTGAGGCCTTATATTGGGTGAAAACGTCCGACGAGGAGTGGCTGACGAAATACGGTGATTACAGCAAGTGTTTTATCATGGGCCCAAGTGCAGGGGGTAACTTAGCGTATCACACGGGCTTACGTGGCGCTATGATAGCAGCTGATCTTGAGCCATTGAAGATCAAGGGGCTGATATTGCAGCAACCGTTCTTTGGAGGGGTCAAGAGGACGGAGTCAGAGGTGCGATTGGCCAATGACATAATTTTGCCCTTGTCTGCTACTGATCTTTTGTGGGACTTATCTTTGCCGATTGGAGCTGATCGTGATCACGAGTATTCAAATCCAACGGTGGGAGAAGGGCCAAAGAAATTAGACCCATTAAAGTCGTTGGACTGGACGGTGATGATAACTGCTAGCGAGGGTGATCCCGTAGTTGACCGACAGAGAGATTTGGTGAAGTTGATGAAAGAAAAGGGCATACAAGTAAATTACTTCTGTGAAGGAGGGTATCATGGGGATTTCGCTGAGCCTCTAAAGAGTAAGGAATTTGTCAAGTCCATGAAAAAAATTATTAATTGATGTATGCTAACTTTTCAATTTAGTTTATTTTGATTATAAAATAAAAATAAAAATACTTAATAAATAAATATTTTTAATAAATACCTACCATTTAAAATTTTTTATTTTTATGATAATATTGATTTAAATTTTAAATTAAACCATATCATTTTAAAAAATATATTCAATAAATCGTTAAAAAGGCTGAGAAATCAAATCAACTTTATCTGTAGGCCAGACTGGAATTAGACAAAATTGCCACCACACACAAGCTCAATTACGTAATTTGTGAACAAAAGTCAAATGTTCTTGTCGGCTTTGGACTTATCAAATTGCTTTAACAGACTTTGGGCCGTCATTCATTGTCCGTTCTTACAATGAATATCAAGAGTCAAGGCAACTTCTAGAAGAAGATGTTAATTTGCAATTAAAATTATTCAAATAGATGAATAATATATCATATTTATTAATAAAAATAAAAATTTTATTTTAAATATATTTCAATTATTTAATCAAAATTTATTTGAGATTTATATATTTTGAATATATTTTAAATGTAACTATATTTATTAATATTTAATTATTCAATTTTATTTAATTATAATAATTAAGTTAAATTAAATTATTCATATTTTCTTAAAATTTAATTTAATTTAATTAAGTTATATTATTCATAATTCTTATTAATAATTAATATATTAAATAATATATATAGTTTATATTAAACTAGATTATGAAAAAAAAACAAGAACAAATTTTATGAAAATCGACATTTTGTGCTTTTATAAATTTTGAAAACGGAAAGGAACTAAAATACAAAAAAAAATTAAAATTAAAATTCAAACAAACAATTTTTAAAGCTAAATTTGAAAACAAAAGCAAAAAATCAAAAATAGGAATAGAAACAAATAGTTAAGTTGTTAATGTCAACAAAATTATATTTTTACCACCGACATAATTACATATTAAATAAAATTTAGAAATAAGTTATTTTAATTAAATAAGTTTAGTTTAATCTTTTAAATAATATTTACTAATACATTTTATTAAAATCAAACTTTTAAATATATTTTAATTATTCGATCTAATTTTATTTGAAATTTATATATTTTGAAAATATTTTTAATTTAACTATATTTATTTATAATAATTAATTATAATTTAATTACAAAATTTAAACAAAAGTATTCATAATTCACATTAATACTTATTTTTAGTTAACTAAATACATATATTAAATTAAATTAGACATAGCTCTTATTAATAATTAATGTATTCAATAATTAAACAATATATGTTAAGTAGACAGTAAATCATATGAAAAAACAAAAACAAAAAATAAAAATATTTTTTTATAATTTTTAAAAACTGAAATAAACTAAAAAAAATTCATAAAACTCACAAACAAAAAAAGTGGAAACAAGAATTCCCTCAAATTAATATCAAATTTATTTAAATAAAAATTATCAAAATGACAAATTAACTTATATTAAAATTTAAAAAAAAGTAATTATTTTTAAAACTTAGTTAAGATTTGGTTTTCCCAACTTATAGGGATAAGAAAAAATTTAAATGGAGTCAGAGTCAATTATTTATTTGGCATCCTAGAAATTAGTATATCTTATATTTATTCTACAAACGTGACGGTCCAATTAAAAGACAGACTTTTCGATTGATAAGCGGCGGTCAGAAAAGTCCCGCGGTCCTGCCACCAGTCTATAAAAATGGTTACTACAACGTAGTAACATCAATTCAAGCGTCGGCTTAGCGAACACCATGAGTTCTAACAACCACCTCAGCGAAACCGAAAATGTTCCAGACTACCTTGAAAACATGAAAAC
>JANSVB020000165.1:372880-390335 GCA_025504935.2 Erythroxylum haughtii | reverse complement strand
AGTGAGAGTCGTTATTGCTTTTTGGATGAAAATAAGAGGATATATTAATAATAATTTTTATTTTTCTCATATAAAATATTTGTATTTCAAAATCTCCTAATGATATATTATGAGTCTTTTTTATTAACTATTATTACTATAAATAAATTTCAATTCTCTCACATATATCAAATGATACTTTCTTGCAAGAAGAAATATTACCTTTAAAACAATAAGAAGTTCTTTTATTTTATAAATTCCTTTACCTTTAAACATCTTACTACAAAATATATAATTATATTGAATATTTTCATCAAATATTTGAAAAGAATAAAAATAATTGTATGTTGAATCAAACTTACTACGAGTAAAGAGAGTTAAGTTCATCGAATGTCCTTTTAGATGAGGAAGTGTTCTTCATTATAATTTCAACTTGAAAAATATGTAAAAAGATATGCAAGGTAAGTCTGGTTAGATGATGAGTTATAGAAGCCATATAAGCAAAAGTATATACAATGTGAAGACACAAATGATAGATAGTCATCTAAGCAAATTGGCACATCATAAATGGAAACTCCATATAATCTCAAAGGAACCAATGCCATCATCACATTCAGCCTTATGAAATAAATAAATATTACATAATAACAATTTAGTAAAAATTTTATTGATACGAGTAGCGCTTAAACAAAGATTACATAATAACAATTCAGTAAAAATTATGGGCTCAACATATTTTTCAATAAGCCTAATCTTATCGTGTCAAAGCCCGAGACCGTATTTTCTAGGTAAGGCCTTTTCGTTTGACCATCGAGAGTGGTTAATCACATCGACTTTTCCCTACCGTAGGAGACCCAAGGTGGACGAGATAAACTCACGCAGAAACCCTAAATCGACCAGAGAAACAAGAGGGTTCAAAAATTTTTCTCGTGTAACATCCAAATTGAAAATTAGGGTTTTTTGAATGCTCTACGTCGCAAATGGGGAAAAGGGACAAGCATACGGCGAAAGCTGATGCACGAGATTACGAAGAAGACGATGAACCAAAGCGGAACAGCTCGGTTCTGGTTGTGGACAGCGACGACGAGGAGGCGAACGAAGATCTGAGCTTAAAGATCGTCGAGAAAGCGATGATAATGCGCGCGGCGAGGCTCAACCAGAACGTCAACGATGATGTGGTCGTTTTGGATTATGAACCGCCTAAGGATGATATTGGTGTTGTAAAGGGCGGTAAAAGTGCTGGTGACGGTGGTGGTGGTAGTGGTGTGGTGGAATTAACTTCTGCTTCTTCGCTGGAGACTGAAGCTGTTGCGACGGATATTAGTGGAGTGAAGAAGAAGAAGAAGAAAAAGAAGATGAAAATAAAAAGTGAAGATAAATCTGTGAGTTTCTTCTTCTTCTTTTCTAATCTTTAGCTAATTGATTCTTAATGTTGTGCTCAGTTCAATTATTAACCTCATACTCCCGATTTTAATTATCAAATACTGTCCTTGTCTACCCAATACATTTTTTTTGGGGTTTGGGGATTGAATTTGTTGAAAAATTGACTTCAAAGTTTGGCTAGGTCACTGTTGCAGAGGAAGAGGGAGAGAAGGAAGAAATAGTTGAGAAGGTGGAAACAGTGAAGGACCCGGAGGAGTTGGTTGAATCAGTAAGTCCAAATGGGATTGACATGTCAGACAATACGGTTCTGAGAAAGCTTCTTGTGAGTTTATGAAATACCTCTTATGTGATTTTGGGAAAATAACAAAGAGAAAGTCCAAATGTAATTCCATATGAAGGCTTAGATTGGTATCTCTCTGTTATATTTATCTGTCAGCGGGGCCCAAGGTACTTTGATCCTCCAGATAGCGGCTGGTCTGCAACATGCTTTAATTGTGGCGAGGAAGGTCATATGGCTGTGAACTGCCCGTCCCAGAAGAAGAAGAAAAAGCCATGCTATGTCTGTGGGAGTTTGGATCATTCAGCCAAGCAATGTAAGAAGGTTAGTGATTAAAATTTCAAGGTGCGACTTTCTATGCAATTGATCGATTGTTTGGCTGTGAGCTCTTTGTTGAGTGAGTGAAGGTGTATGTGGTCAATTCTAAGTTGACTACTTTAGTTACTTTGGAATAGCTTGCTTGTTAACATGTATATCTGTTAGTTGTGAATGAAGTAATGCTCAGTCATGTGTTTGTGTATGTGTAGAAATGGGCATCTATTAATCTTTTCTTTACGTTCTTGTGAATAATGTTCTGAGTTCATGCTAGAGGTAGTTTGCAGTTATGAGATGGGAAAAACGTAATAGGCTTCTCTAATTGTTATCACTACTCCATTTGTTTTCCTTTTTATTATAAGAAGAGGCATGTAGGAATCAAATTTTCATGATTCTTGATTATGACTCCTTTTAGGTCCATAAGCAGATGAACTCTGCCTTCAGTTTCCATTGAATTACAGATCCCAAGTGATGAACTGCTTTCTAGGATTAGATCATAGCCTCTCAATAGTTAAAAATTCTTGGATGTTGAATTCCTCAATGCTCTGATATCAGAGGCTTTATTTTGTTTTTTATTCTCCTTCACCTCTGTCTTATCTTTTTTTTTTCCTTATTCTCTTAGTTAATTGGAATCAGCTGATGTAATTTTTTGCTTGTACATTAATGCTTGTTTCTTCACAGGGACGGGATTGCGTTATTTGCAAACAAGCAGGCCATCAGGCAAAAGATTGTCCACAGAAGCTTAAAAGTACTATGCAAAGTTCAAAAATATGCTTAAAATGTGGAGATACAGGACATGATTTATTCTTATGCAGGAACGGTTATCCTCTTGATGATCTTAAGGTTTTTCTCCACTTCTGCTGTGGGTGATATAAACTTTTTCTTTTCAAAACTTTCTATACTTGAGGAAGGTGTCTGGAATTCTGTTTTTTTCCTTCTTCTCAGGAAATACAATGCTACATCTGCAAAGGCTCTGGCCACTTGTGTTGTAGTAATTCAATTGATGGTATTGCAAGAGAAGTTTCTTGCTACAAATGTGGGGAGTTGGGCCATTCTGGTTTGGTAAGTTCTGTTCATTGATTTTCATGTTTGTGGCCATTTATTTAGTTCCATTTGGTATGCTACTTGACATAAAATCTGGCTTCATTTCTTCTCTTTCAGTGGCATCATCCTTTTTTTTTCCTCTTTTACTTTTTATCATTTTGTGGCTTGTTTTATTGATTGTCTTGCTTTGGTTACTTTTTCTTATATGGTAGCTTCTTTTTAATCCATGAATAATGTATATGAAGGCATGCTCAAGGTTGCAAGGGGAAGCTAATAACACAACGTCGCCTAGTTCATGCTATAGATGTGGCGAATCAGGTCATTTTGCCCGTGAATGCACCAGTTCTGCCAAGGTTAGTTTCAGCAGGGATTTCTG
Source organism: Erythroxylum haughtii (assembly GCA_025504935.2). Classification (NCBI taxonomy): domain Eukaryota; kingdom Viridiplantae; phylum Streptophyta; class Magnoliopsida; order Malpighiales; family Erythroxylaceae; genus Erythroxylum; species Erythroxylum haughtii. The sequence goes on along the minus strand of JANSVB020000165.1, from coordinate 386,961 downwards.
TACTAACTTTAGTACCATCCAGTGTTCTTTTTCTCTTTTGGTGTCAGCATTTTTTTATTTTTGCATTTCATCATTCTGTTTCTTGTTCTATTGATTATCTGAAACTGTTTCCCAAGATACTTTGCTTTTTGTTACTTTTCCTGGATAATAGCTTCTTTTTCATTCATGAATTTTATTTGTGAAGGTGAATCCAAGGTTGCATGAGGAAGCCAATAATACGGCATCACCTACTTTATGCTATAAATGTGGCGGATCAGGACATTTTGCACGTGAATGCACAAGGTCTGCCAAGGTTAGTTTCGGCAGAGATTTCTCTAGTAAACTTAACTGCCATTAGGTGCTCAGAATTTCCACCAATTCATGGCGTTGAGATGTTTTATGTTTTTTTTTTTCCTGAATAATTTGGCTTCCTGAGTAACATGACCAAATTAAGTACCTTTTGCTCACTATCTACAGGCTCGGAAGAGGAATCGTGAAACTTCTACTCCTACGTTAAATTCACACAAAGAAAAGAAGAGGGAAAGCAAATCTGCTCCACATGATCATGGGAAGAATCGTAAAAGGAGGAAGGAGAAGTCTGAAGAACAAGCCATTAGAACACCTCAAAAATCAAAGCACAGAGGTGGGTGGATTACAGACCACCCTGGAGATTCGTCTCACTCGAGTTACAAAGAGAGCCATTGGAAGTCTCCTCCAACACAAACTTTTAACAATGGTCGTCAAGTTTCATCTTTTCATTATAATTCTACTCCATCTTCGTGGTCAACTGCAAGGATGCACAACAGTCATGTTGGCACTCCACCATTTCATGGATTACCAAGAAAGCACAACAGTCATGTTGGCACTCTACCATACAACAGTCATGTTGGCACTCCACCATACAACAGTCTTGTTGGCACTCCACCATACAACATTCATGGTGGTACTCCACCATTTCATGGATCAACGATAATGCACCATAGTCATGTTGGAGCTCCATTTCATGAATCAGCATCAGATTTTCAGCATAGATATTCTGCATCAAGATTTCAGAACTATAACAATACTGGAATAAGGAGAAATTATGATTGGTGGTAAGACTCGAGCCAAGATTCAAACGCGAACTTCTGCCAAGTGTTTATGAAATTATAGTTCCCCAAGCTGTAACTTACCTGCGTGGCCACCATGTAACATTCTCGCTTGTTTTGTCCAATATTCCATTTATACGGGGGTGGTGAAAATCATTCTGAATCACATTTGGTTATTTAATACCATTTTCTCTGATGTCAAGACAAGTATAAACCTTAGATGTCCGTTCAATCATTTGCTTTGATTTAATTAAGGGATGAGCCACCACTGTTTTCTTGTTTGTGAGTACCGTTGTAACTCGATTTTAGATCTTAATGTCTTTAAGATGGTTGACCGTGTGTTGAAAGAATATTAAACGACCTCTAATTAATTTTTAAACTTGTTGAAGTGTCATGTCCTCTCTATGGCGGCTATGTTCTTGATGAACACTAGAAGGACATGGGAAGAAGTGCCTAATGGATCCAGTGGATCTAAGGAATTTTCTAGAGCAATCGATTGTCAATTATAATTAAGAATTTATTATTTTCATATTTAATGAAAAAATTGAAAGTTAGTCTTAAATAGATTAATTTATTATCAATTCTATATCAGACATTACGATACGAAATTGTCAATCACGAGGAATTGTGTCTTGAACACGGCAAACAAGTTGTAGTAGGACTTTTTTGAAACCCTATCAAAGGGCATTGTTGGCATTTTTCCACGAACACAAACAATGGCAACTTGGGGCGATGGCTTGTGTGAAAATAAAATTAGATATATCTCACTCTCGAAGCAAGTTAATAAGGAAGGAAAGAAAAGCCAAAGGAAACAATGTAATGTGGCAACAAGAGAGGAAAGAAAAGCCGAACGAAACAATGTAATGACCACATTGCATTAGTTAAGTTTCCACCTCCTCTCTCTCCATCTCTTTAATTCCCAATCCATTCCCTTCCTCATTTGCAGTCGCAGCCATTTCTAGTCCCCACAACCTAAATTCTCTAGCATCTGAATTTGCAATCTTAAACCTGATCAAACCCATCACACTACACCACACACATCTCCTCCCTGTTTAGTATCTTTTCATGCCCAACAAGTACACAACATAGTGAAAAATAGCATTAACAAAACCAAAAAGGCCATCTTTCCTTGTTCTGCCTCTCTCTACCACTTTGATTCCTCTTCCTTGCTACTTATATTCTCACCCTAAGATCTTCTTCTTTCACTCTGTTTCCTGTACTCTCTTTCACTGTGACCATCCTGGCCTCTTTTCTGATCATGCCTTTTATCTTGTATCAATCAAAAGCTGTCGAAGACAACTCTTTTTCTTCTCAAAAGAATAGCATTTTAGGGTTTATTCCAAATTGTGAACCAGACCCAGTTCGCTTTGTTCAATTCTAAGCCTACCCAGATGATCTAAACTTGTGTTGGTTGCGTAATAGTGGGGTTTTTGTACAATGTCGGATGACATGTTGTTGCATTTCTCGTCAAACTCTTCCAACCAATCAGACCATTCTTTACCCACCAAGATTGCAAAACTCGAAGCTCGGATGGTCGGCAAGACATCTTCCACCGCCTCCGCCTCCGCTCCCCCTCCGCCACCGGCTCCGCCGCAGCAACAACACTTGGTAGCTGCCCGATCGTCATCTGCCTCTTGTGCAACAAAACTTGGGCCTAGTGAGAACTTGCCGGAGTCTTTGAGTTCTAGCGATTCTGATGATGATGTAAGTTCCTATTAATGCTGTCATTCCTACTATTTTTTCTCAGTTTATGAATCTGAAGTGTTTGAATTGGGTTCACATTTTGTAGAAGCTTTAGAAATGTACACATGGTGTCAGGTTGCTTTTTTATCTGTTAGACATTTGAATTGAAGTCTAAAAATTTGAAACTTTGTTATTTAGCTATTGAACTTCATCTGCCAAGTGTTTTGGGCGATTTGGATCGGTCGCAAGCCAGTTTACAGGATTCATGATTATCTGGTTTTCATTGCCCGTCTTCTTAGTTCCACGAAATGCAAGCCTATGCACCTAATAACACATTCATAGGAAAAAACGATGTAGGAATAACATTGTAATTTATGACTTGATTTATTTATGTCTACTGTTGGAAAACTGCATTGAAAATTATACTTACTTTTCCTTCCCCTACTTGAATTTTGTGTAATCCTATCTTTAATGCACCAACAGTTTCTTTCTGAGGATATCTATGTTTTTCTTTACTCTTTACACCTTGTTGAGTATCCTTCGGGCTTTGAGATGGGGGTAGAGTAGAGTTTCTATCAATCGGATCATCCACAAGTTGGTATGAAATATGTAGTCTCAAGTTAAAGGGCCTAGGGAGTGATATTTGTTAATATCCAAACTCATAAATGGGAGAAGTTTTCAATCTAATAAGTATTCTTGTACATTTCTTTTCTTTTATTGCTAAATGTAAACATTGATTTGATTTGGCTATAGTGTGATTTGTTTAAGCTATATTTTTTACCATGTGCATAAAGAAAAATTGGTGCAAAGAATTGCAAGTGATTATAGATAACAGAATTTCAGACAAATAGGTTCTCATATGTTGGAGTGTATAGATATTCATCTCAGAAATTGCTTGGTACTTCTTCTTTTCTGAAATAAGCACTTATCTTGTAATTGTCTGGGCATTTAGCAACAATTGTTAAGTGGCTGTTTCCTTTATGAAGAATTCCCTCTTTGCATTAACGACCCGGTTAAAGGTACACACATTAATAATTTGGTTTCCATCTCATCACTCTGTCATTTATTCATTTATGTCAGAATGGTGAGGAGTTTCTTATACAAGCGAACACCCAAAAGCGCCAGAGACTACTAGAGGATGATACTTCAAATGCTATTGAACGTGTGGAGGTAGATTGATGATTGATAAATTGATTGGTTGGAACTGAGTATGTGCTAAACCTAGCCCATACTATTTTTCACTTGATTTTAACTAAAGCTTCGTTGCTATGGTGATGCTTCCTCTGTGTTTTGCTATAAAATTTTTATCTAAAAGGCCCATCCAGTAGCAGATGGAATGCAAAAAAGTGCTGAAGGCCTAGAGACAAAGGCTGCTTTTGATACAAGTAGAAGAAAGCAGGTTCGAGGTAGAGGAAATTCAAATTCATGTAGAGGTCGTGGTTCTAGAGTCAATGACCATATTAGATCACAAACTTCTGCTTCAACAGCATTAGTTTCAAATGGTCAACATGAGAACTCCCATCAAAAGGTCAGTATTATACCACAAGAAAGAAAGTTTAGGGGAACACAACTCTTATCTTATGGTTTTTTTATTAAAAACAAAGACATTACTTTTAATAGTAATCAAGCTAGAATGTTTTCTTCTTATCTGTTGGTCACATTGTAAAATGCTGTCATCAGATTTTACTGGTCCTATTACAAGAATGTGTTAAAAAGAAAAAGGTTGGTTACCAATATGGTTTGATATGAGGAGGTGATTGAGTCAATCTTATATACATCTAATGTCTACTCTCCAGTCTGTGGACTCTAGGAGTACTTTGGTAAATTTTTTTTATTCAACCAGCCATTCTTACCTCCGTGGAAGTGGGTTTATGGAAAGTTCTTATTCGATGAAGTGTAGGATAATCCTATGCCAGGTGATGGTTTGAATGGCGCATCACCAAAAGTTGGGATTATCTGTTCTGGCCAACTGAGAACTTTAAATGTCCATCCGACTAGAGGCATCTACCTGAATCTATCAATTATCTTGCAAGGCAATGTGTTAACTACCTGCCATGAGACTTCTGCTTACTGTCAAACAAGATGATTATGACACTCGTGAAGGCTGTGGATAAAGTAACTGCAACTTGTGTCAAAGATTCATACTTCTGATACACATATGAAAATTATATTGCAGTCCAACATATTATATATATGTATGAAAAAGGGATATCCAGATATAATGGCATGGCCTGAAGCCCAGTTCAGGGCTCTGTATAATTGAAACTTGAAAATCACTAGGTTGGCCTTCTTCTGAACTTACCATCACTGACTTAGAGATCCCTTTTTTTTTTTTGCTGAAATGCCTCTTAAGTAAATCATGTTGATGTTTTATTTATGTTAAACACCGAAAGCAAATGGAAACAGCTAATGATATGGCAAGAAAATTGAATTTTGTTAAGATGAAATATGACCTGCATGGCAAAAGCCTGACCTGATACTGTGATTTAAAATTCTTTAATGTATATTGGGGTCAAAGGCTAACGTTATATAGCTCATAAGATGTACTTGACTTTGGGGAACAGTGATTAGTTAATGTTGTTATTAACAATTCCTGCATGCTGTTATGTTTGGATGTGCTGTTGCATTGGAAATAGAGAGTCCTGCCATCTGCATGCATAACACATTAGGAGATTGATTTCCATGTCGGTCAGGAAACTTTGAATCTTTTTCCTTGAAATCTTTAAGGAAAATGAGGTTCTTAGTGGGAAAATTTTGATAAGCTCATGTAATTTGGCCTTTATGTTTGGTGGTATTGAGTCTCAAGTCTGAGGGGCATTCAAGAGGCCTTTACTACTTGCATAACCGTGTAGAAGGAAACAGAGAATTTGTATTCCTAGCTAAACCCTAAAGTATAGCGTGTAGAAAGTAGATTATGAAGTAGAAAGGGGTTAGACTCAAGTCTGAAGGGCATTCAAGAGGTCAGAGGTCTTTACTACATGCATAATTGTTTAGAAGGAAGCAAAGAATTTATATTACTAACTAAACCATGAAGTATAGTGTGTAGAAACTAAATTATGAAGTAGAAAGGGGTTAGACCCAAGTCTGAAAGGCATTTCAAGAGGTCTTTACTGCTTGCATAATTGTGTAGAATGAAACAGAGAATTTGTATTACTAACTGAACCCCAAAGTATAGTGTGTAGAAATAAGATTATGAAGTACAAAGGGGTTGGACTCAAGTCTGAAAGGCATTCAAGAGGTCTTTACTTCATGCATAACTGTGTGGAAGGAAACAGAGAATTTATACCACTAAACCCCAAATTATAGTGTGTAGAAACTAGATTCTGTACAAAGGGGTTAGACCACTACTACACTAAGGAAGACTCAATCGTAATCACACTCACTCAAATATCAATATTTCTATACATGCATTAGTCATGTTGCTTATAAATTTGCAATCATATCCCGTGTAAAGACTCTGAAAGTTATTGAAGTTTTGTCTTATATTTAAATTTGGATCATGATTATGTGAATAAAAACTTGGAACTTAGTTGCCTCTAGTTTGTCAGTGTTATGAGGAACAAGCTGTAGCTGAAAAATGCTATGTAGGGTCCACTCAAAATTTTTTCTTATGGATTCATTATAAATTTATTTTCAATTTAATCACTGTTGGCTGTTAGAAACATAAATGGTCTCTATGTTATAAAGCATAAGTGGAGGCTCTCAAATATAAAGTAAAGAGTTTTGCTATGTCATGCAGCCATTATTTGTAGATCACTAGTGAGGAAGTTAGGACTTGCATCAACAGGAAATGCCTTATAACGACCCTTTGTATTTTTCTTGCAGGAGAATAAGCCCAAAGAGCAAATTTGGAGTAATGGTCGGACTTCAGTGGAGGTAGCAATTCACTGATTTTTTTTCTTGAAAATCTTTTACCTGTTAGGAAAAAATCTTTTTTTTGATTTGTAAGGCTTTTGAGTGGTTGAGGGGCTTCTTCTGGCTTCCTTTGAGTATATCATGGGATTGACATTTTGAAGTTGTAATGCTACCTTTTTGTCATCTTGAATTAGGAGGACCTCCCATCGCTACGTGCAAAAGTTGCAGCATTGGAGGAGGACGTACGTAAATCTCGTCAAGAGGCATCTGACAATCTCGATATGTATCGGCAGTTGGAAAAGGTATACTGTTCTCAGTACTTTATTGATTCTGGATGTCCATTAAGCATGTTCATCTTATAAAGTTTCTACTTCCTCATGTTTTTCTCCTCAGGAATTAAAGGAACTTAAAGATTTTGAGCAGCAAATGAAGCCAAAGGTGTGTTCATGGAAGACTCTTCATTTTCTTACATGAGTTTTATTTAAGGGATTTAGTAACTTGCATTTATATCCTTTTTACTTCCTCATCAAGCTTGCCTCAAGTCTTTTATGTAATATTCAGAGTTGTATCTATATACTAGTATTCTTTGTGATGAATGAATTTAATCTTATAGGTTGTGAATCTTACACCTAACCTGTTACCTTGTAAACAAGGTGGCAAACTTGACAAGTGGACTAATTATTTATTGGTATCTTCCGAGATTCTTGATCTCTTAAACACTTCCGAAATGATTTCTAGGATTGATAGACAAGCTGTAAGATTTTCTGATTTTTATTTATTTTAAAATATTTGGCCTAAAAGAACCATAATGATCGTGGAATGCTGTCTTTTGCCAGCCTAAATGCCATAGCAAGGATTGCCAAATGTCCTTGTAGTGGTATAAGAATAACTCTTCTGGAGACTTAGTTTTGTGAGAAAACCAGTAGGATACGTACGTAACATACTAATAGTCTGTGATCTTGGCATTGCACAGTAAAAAGTTGATACTTGTAGTTGCTTGATCTTTGCTAATCTATTAACTATTGAGTCTGCCTGAACAACATGCTATTGACACTATGGAGAACCATTCTAGATTTGTATCTACACCCATTTTCGACAAGTCAGTTAGTAGGATTTCTACTTGGATACACTGATTTCTGTTGTCGGTCTTGAAGTGTTCTCCTTAGTCTCAAATTGGATCAGAATTTCATGGTTTTGTATGCACACTTAATTTGGATTGAAAACAGTTGGTTGTTTGGTGTGCTATCTCATCCTTGGAAATACAGGTTCACTTAATTTAATTTTATAAGCACATGTTTGGGACCATTTCTAACATTAATTACTTTATGGATGCAGAGAACAAAAATAATATCTGATCTGCTAATATCTGTTTCAAAAGCAGAGAGACAAGAAGCTAGGATGAAAGTACGCCAGGACTCTTTAAGACTTGGAAATGTGGGTGTGATAAGGTACTTCAGCATACTTTTTCTTTTTCCTTTTTTGGCTAAGTGGTGTTCCAAGATTTGGACCGCTGTTACTCCATTGTTTGCTGCATGATTAATATACAAAAAAAGAAAAGGATTTATTCAAGTAATGAGAGCATTTAAGAGGCAAACATCAACATGGTCAATTGGTGTTGAGAGTTGTTGGAGTTTGTAGAAATATGCAAAGCATTTCTTTTGGATTTGAGTAGCATTCCCACTCTCTTGCTGTTGCTTGAAATATCTTGATGGTCACCCAATAGCTTGTAGGAATTCTTAAGTTGCTTGATGCAATGATATTACATGCTTAAAAACCATAAAATGACATCATCATCAAAACATGATTCAAGTTAAAGCATATTAGACCTAGAAGGGCCTTCATTTGATGTTTCAGGATTGATTTCTTCCTCATTAATCCTTTCATATTGTAATTGGTTATACTTCAGCATTTTGTGACATTATTTGTCATTGTGTTGATATTTCCTTCACAGAGCCGGAACTGTCATCTCTGAGACATGGGAGGATGGGCAAGTCCTGAAGGATCTAAATTCTCATCTTGTATGTTCTCTCTACTTTTCAAAATTTCTACTGGTGAACTGGTGTTTTGTACATTTTCGTCAGATTTTATGTATCGCTTCTCTAAATGTTGAAAAGCACTACGTTTTTTCTTTTGTTGATGGGAAACATATTATTAGTGTTGTAAGGTTGTAAGTATGATCTGATTTTGTAGAGGCAATTACTGGAAACGAAGGAGGCTGTTGAGCGGCAACGAAAATCATTGAAGAAACGACAACCTGGTATGCCTTAACACCTAGAAACTGCTTATATTTCTTTTCTTATAGCCAGACCCATGTTAAACATCTTAAACTTTTGGACAAATCAACGTGAAGGAGAATAGAAGAGTTTAAGAGAGTTGCTTATAGAACTTTTTGATAATTGGAATTATAATTCTTATCAGCACTTATGTCATGGTCTTCTTGATCTGCTTATTTGGAAGTTTTTCAAAATTTCCTGTTAGTTGCTCATTTTCATGGTCTTCAGTGAATGATCCCTTTTTAACTCCAAAATATGATTGCATTAGTCATGCTTGAAGCATGCTACCTCTCATATTACATCTTAGTTGGTGAGCGCAGACCTCTTGGTTTTTGAGGTTTTGAGAAACACTATAAGAACTAACAGGCAGTTTCTGCTGCTATGAAGATAAGAGTGATGGGGCAGATGCAGAATTAGGCACACAAGAAGAAGATTTTCTCATTCAAGATGAGATATTCAAATCTCGTTTGGCAAGCATCAAGCGTGTAGGTTCCTGATGTATCCATTTTCATAAAGATCACAGAAATGACATTTATTCTGATACACCTGCATACTTGTTTGTTGATTCTCTGATTTTACTTAGGAGGAGGATATTATATTGCGTGAAAGAGATCGTTATGAACTGGAAAAGGGGCGACTTATACGAGAAATGAAGCGAATACGAGATGAAGATGGCTCTCGTTTTAACAATTTCCAGATTTTGAATCATCGATATGCCCTACTAAATCTTCTTGGTAAAGGAGGGTTCAGTGAGGTTTACAAGGTCAGAACTTTGGAGATTCGTCATCTTCCATGATTGTTTCATTCCTTACTTGCTCCACTTTTAGTTCCAGTACAAAAATACATCACTCTTTTAATAGACAATTTCAGAAAATACCATTTTCAATGTTTTGAAGTAGAAATTTTCAGCAGGCTTATGATCTGGTTGAGCATAGATATGTTGCATGCAAACTTCATGGCCTTAATGCTCAGTGGAGTGAGGATAAGAAGCAAAGTTACATAAGGCATGCAATACGTGAATACAATATTCATAAAACCTTGGTGCATAACAACATTGTTCGGCTCTGGGACACTTTTGAGATTGATCATAATACCTTCGGCACCGTCTTAGAGTACTGCAGTGGTATGAGGCTTATTTTTGAATGTGTTATCCATCTTCTAATTTAGATTTTTAGACTTGCTCTTTTCTGAAAAGGCACAAGTACATCCTATGCTTACTAAGATCTTTTGTCTTGAATCACACTTCTTTTTCTTTCAGGTAAAGATCTTGATGCTGTTCTCAAAGCCACACCCATTTTACCAGAGAAGGAAGCTAGGATCATTATTGTCCAGATATTTCAAGGCCTTATATACTTGAATAAAAGAGCACAGAAGATTATCCATTATGATTTGAAGCCTGGGAATGTTCTGTTCGATGAGTTTGGTGTAGCAAAAGTTACTGATTTTGGTCTTAGTAAGATAGTGGAGGATGATGTTGGATCTCAGGGGATGGAACTTACTTCCCAGGGTGCAGGAACATATTGGTGAGCCATGCTATAGTTTCATATGAGATGAGTTGTAAATACAAGTTCATAGATTCATTTAGACCTGGGAAAGATAAAAAAATTGAATGCGAATTTGTTAGTAATAGGGACAATAATTTATGATCGTGAGAGTCAATACTACCTACAATCTGTGTGAATGGAGCACCGGTGAATGCTGTGTCTATATATAGTTATCACGGAGAATTGATGTCTGAAAGTTATGTTTCTCAATATTGGTGCATTATTGATGGGACATAGGGAAGATAAAGGGGGAGAGAAGGAGAAACAAAAGTAAAAAGGAAAGGCTTAAGAAAGACATTGAAGAGGCTTAAGTTCTCACTTGTCAATTGTATGCCAAACCTAAACATAAGACTGAAATAAAGTATCGAATAAAGGGAAACATAGAAAATAAGACTAATCCCTAGTAATAAAATAGCTCTAAATTTGGCTTGAGCTTGCATAAAATTCTTAAGACAGTGCTAATGAAGTAATGATCTGTCTCTCTTGGTATTTTAACTTCAGTTTTATTCTTAGTTTGTGCTATATATGTGTGCTTGGAACTCAGAATTAATTTGGAATTAAACGATTTTTCTATGATGGGAATCAGTATAAAGATTTTCATCTATTATATGATTTAGCTTTTGTTCTATATTTTGCGGTAGCTTGTATTACTTGGTTTGGCTTATGGCAGGTAAGCTGATTAGTACTTTTTCTTCTTTTTGAAAATTTAGGTACTTGCCACCGGAATGCTTTGAGCTCAGTAGAACCCCTTTGATATCATCAAAGGTCAGTAAGCCATTATTTTTCCTTTTGTAACTTTCCAAGGATCTCAATTAATGTTATTGAACATGTCAGAATAAATGCTTTCCTCAAATGAGATTCTCTTACTTTCTGCTTTGGTTAAAGCATTTTCATTGAGTTTTTGTCTTTCCTCAGAACTCCTATTTCTGGCAAAAGCCACCTTATTGAGTAGAATTTTCTATCCAGTTAAATGCATTTCTTTGCTCTTTTCCTTTTTCTACTTTTGGGTACAGGTTGATGTATGGTCAGCAGGCGTTTTGTTTTACCAAATGCTATTCGGCAGACGTCCTTTTGGTCATGACCAAACACAAGAAAGGATATTACGTGAAGATACAATTATCAAAGCTCGTAGGGTAGAATTTCCTTCAAAGCCTACCGTTTCTGGTGAGGCAAAGGTGAGTGATTAAAACTCTTTGGTTTATCAGTATTTACAAGTATTAGCTCTGTAGTTGTTTAGGTTGCCATGGAACTAAGTTCTATATTCTTCTTGTTATTATCAAAATTCTGAGGTTCAGTAGGGTTTTTTTTGTTTTGTTTGGGAAGTTAAGGTTCAGTAGAATTGCTTAGCCATGGTTAACAGTTCCTGTCTTAAGCTCAACTAAGTTCAACAGCAAATAATATCTGTTGAACACATTTAATTGAAAGGTTAACAGAAGGAATCTGAAGGGGCATGTCCCTTTTAATGTTAGCCTTTTCAATATAAGGTTTTTCACCTTTATGTTGTTCAGTTTCCAGTTGCATCTCAAGATTCTGATAAGAATGAACACTAGACGGTGAATTAATGCATTTCTATGCTGGATTGCAGGAATTGATTCGTCGTTGTCTGACTTATAACCAAGCAGAGAGATCAGATGTTTTAACCATTGCACAAGACCCATATCTTACATACTCAAAGAAGTAGTATTGTATAAAGATGGAGGCAAAATGTTGCACAGAGGCACAGAGGCATCAGAGCATATGGAAATTTTCCGAAAATATGCTGAAATAGCAGCAATCCAATGTGGAATTTTGTACAGGTTGTAAAGGTTTCACAATTTTTTCCTGGCTTTATTTGTTTTGGATTTTTGTCCTCTGGAGCATATTTTGTTTTCTGTTTGTAATTGGTATATTTGCTGATGCCTTCTGGCCCTTCTCTACATTTAAAAAGGGAAGATCAATGGGATAATATACATAGAAGTAGCAATCAATGCCCTGATAAATGGAAGACGAGCTCAATGCTTCTTATCAGAAAAAAGTCAGTGTTACATCATCTGCTTATGAGAAATTATTGATTTGCAGCATGAACCTGTTGTATCTCAACCCCATTAGTGTAGTCGTTGCATAACATTGTAACGAGCTTAGCCTCTCTCTCTAATCCATAATCTCTCTTCTAAATTTTCCTAATTTATTAACTCTAATCACGTTTAGCCATTTCCACATTGTTACTATAATTTGGTATTAGAGTGTTGCTTCTCAGAGGTAAGGAATTGTGATGACGGAAGGAGCAAGATCTTAAAATATGAGACTGCTGGAAGAAAACATAGAAGCACAACTACAAGAATTGGAGCTGAGACATGAAAAAGACTATCCAGGAGATTCAAAGTTTCTAACAGTCAATACCATATGTCCACGAGATTCAATGAGATTTGAGTTTTTAATCTTTAATAGAGAAAGATTGTGAGGCTGGATCTGATCTCCCTTACCGGTATTAGAATAAGCTTATTCCTTGGTTTGTAGAGAAGTACAATAAGAGGTGACCATAGGGGTAGATAGTCACTTGGAGGCTTCGACTCTAATTGTCCACAAAGCTACTCCTATTTCAGCTCTTAAAGATTCTACATCTCCTCAAATCTTAATCTAGCACCTGCTTCCATAAAAATACACATACAATCGATGTTTCCTGAAAGAAATATGGCTATCCAGAATGGTATAAACTTAAGCAAGTTGAGAAAATTTTTTCTTAAGAAAATCCTCAGAATGTTACTACCATGTCTTCTACTTCTCTTTTATCTCGAGTATCTTATCAATAAGATAATTTTGATTTATCAATTAACTATACTTTTCATGATGTTGAGTTATTGATTCAGGGCCACTAATCATGTACTAGTAACTCTTCAATCATTGATTCTGTAACATCTACACTAGTTAAATCCGTGCATGTTGTTGATTCTCTAATGTCTTCTTCCTGTCAACAAAACTTTTCATTCGATTTTGTGCCTTCTGTAGATACTCTTTCAAGATTGCTCCCATTCGTTCTCGCTTCCTCAACTACAGCACTGTACCACCATTCTCCGAGCGACAACTACTTATGTCATTGTTTAAGCGTCAGAAAAGACATGCACCTAAGAAAGGATTCAAAACATTGGTTGCCAGTGTTTCTGAGGGTGGTAAACAAAATCACCATCTGGGGTCTCACTACAGATGATTTGTGTGCTAGGATCAGCAGCAGTTGAGATTGCATTTAAGATAGTGGCTCGTTCCCATCACGAAGGCCTTAGAGATGGGATATAGAATTAATTACATGCAATATACGATAAAGATCAAAAAAGTTTATTCGAAATTCAGTTTATTCCAAAAACTTTCACCTTCAAGATTAATTTCTTCCAAAGACTTACACGTGGCTTGATATTTCCTTTCTTTACTTGGGATTCAGATCTCCATTTCTGTTGTTTGACTCTTTTCTATGTTCTTTTTAGAGTTAACATTCTAGGGTTCTTAGTTTCTGCGAAACCCTTAAGTTTCCGTTTGATTTGAGGGTTAATAATAGAATTGGATGGAACGTATCACACTTCTATCGTTTATTTGAAGATTTTATAATAGAATAGAATAGATTGGAATGGAAGCGGAGGGTTTCATGTTACGTTCCATTCCATCTTAAACAGTGAAAATAAGAAACCTCC
>JANSVB020000165.1:331402-353873 GCA_025504935.2 Erythroxylum haughtii | reverse complement strand
AAGCCATAATTGTAATATGATTTCTGAAAGTGCTCAGTATTATTGTGAGCCTTTTTATGACTGAAATTATGATATGAATGGAAATGATTTCAAACTATAGTGGACCCAATTGTTCATTGATTTTCCGTGTTTGTAATGATTTCGAAAATGTTTTAAAAATGGCATACTGAGCTTTGAACTGAAATCGAGTGCGGTAGCATACCATTCTCGTGTGGCGCAAACTCGGATATCGCCCACGATATCGGGTTCGGGTCCTGCGGGAGTGGGATGCTACAATATTGCTCTTCTAATTTTGCTTTAAGAACCTTCTTCCTTGCATACTTGTACATGCTAAAATCAATAGACAAAGTTTCTCCCTACATTGTTTAACCATTTTCTCAATTTTAATGTTCAACTTATCTAAGATTTTTTCTTTGAAATTTTTTATGATAAAATTAGACTAACCAACATTGGTTTGTTTATTATATTGCTTTTAAGCTTTGGATTGTAAGTTCTCAGCTTTAAGAACTTATCTTTCCTGTCAAATGAAGCGTACAGCTTAAATGGGCCTTAATGTAACCATATCTTATCCTTTTTTTACTTCATTCCTTTCGAAACTCAAGTTAAACCCTGTTGTTGTTGTATAATCTATAACTACTTCCTTAAAGTGTTTTACATTATCAAACATCGTCCTAACAACCATTCGCTTTTGATAACTCTAGGAACATGTCTATTAATTCCATTAGGTGACTTAAAGGAGCATATGGTTCTTTATCACTCGAATATTAATCATTAACCAAGAAGCTTTCAAAATAAGAAGAGTCAATATACATTGTGTCATGACCTGCATCAGCATTGATGTTAAAATTTGAATCAGATTCACCTCTACTATGAGCACTCATATCATAATAACTATCATCATTCACTTCAAAATCACTGCTAATTGATTCTCCATCTCCCAAATTATCCACACCATCCAAATCAACACCAACATCAATAATACTTCCCAAATTAAAATAACTACCACTATAACATCAACATCGCAAACTAATGCCAATACCACTCTCACATCCCAAATCAACTCCTATAGCACTATCGCATCCTAAATCAACACTTATACCACTATCACATTCCAAATCAACTCATATACCCTTATATATCCCAAATTAACTCCAATATCACCTAACAAATCCATAACAATCTCATTTTTATGTCGATTATTATGACATATTAACATTGGTATAAAATGGTGTTTCTTTTAGACGATCCATATACACATCAATTATATCATGCACTTCTACAATTTCACCAAATTTAATACACTTTAATTGGACTCTAACCTCCTCAAATCTTCATCTAGCCCCTTCATACTATGCATTAACAATAATTGTAAAGCCTAATATATCATTCATAATTTGACAGACTTCTCTTAAACTCACAAAATATATATCTACAATGTCAAAATGTTTTGATACCTTACCTGCACACTTCAGTGTAACTTCCCGAGTAAAATGTCTACTATGAAATAACCTAACACTAACTTTTTCTTTTATTGCCATCCGATACATATAAATGATAAAAAACAGTCCATATTATGAAAAAATAGCATATGCATATAGACTATATTAAAATTAAACAATATAGTGCACAATAAAAAGACCATATTAATTAACTAATATTCATCAACTATATTGAAAGAAAACATCATAGTCCATAACTGAAAAAAGTCCTAAAATATCAATGTTATAACTTGATATATAATTCTTTACTTTTCACTATTTGCTTAAAGTTCAAAGATATATAGCATGTGGCAAGGCTAACTTTTACCATCTTTTTGCAATGTAAAAGGAAATTGAGGTGTCTATTAACATTTATCATCTTTATCAAAAATTTCTACCATTAATAAAATGTACTAAGAAATTGATCCACTTTCATATTATATTGAGTAGATGAGCAAAGGCTAATAAAGTCATTTTGTGTTAATCAAATCCCTAACATATAGATATTACAAGATTTTTCTATAATAGACTCTACCGGCTAGGAAAACCATATGGTTTCTTTTTTCTAGTTTTTTTTTCTTTAATGGAAATTCATTTGGGAACATAGAAAATTTTATGTCTCTTTCATTAAGTTGATGGTTAGAATTCTTAAAAGTTAGGTTAAAATAAGAGAAATTTTTTGTTCAAATTGGATATAATTGGATTCTTTAGGTGTATATTAAATTGGAGAAAATTGATTTTCACTTAGGAAAATTAACTAATTCTATGTTTACTCATATTTTACTTACGTAAGGGAAAATTACAACCTTATGTGATTATTTGATTCTTCTCTACAGGTTAATTAGCCTATTCTATATTCAGGTATTCTATAAAAATGGCTGACCACCTCAATAAGTGGAGAAGTTACAAATTTTTTTTACCTTACTAGGTTAAGGGAAGAACATGATCTTCTCTATAAGAGAATGATCTTCTCTAGAGGAGAATAATCTCCAATAACTTGGAACCAAAACACGAGAAGAACATCAAAAATTGTGTGAGCAACAATTGCTAGAGAGGTAGAAGATAAAGAATAAGGGAATAAGGAAATAGGAATATGGAATAAGTTAGAAACATGTTATAAGGCTAAGGAAAGGAGATCCTTTAGCTGTTCTAGACGAGGAAGGAAGGAGGGAATAGAGAAAGAAGACAAGGAGAGAGCTTTATGAGTGTTGCTAAGAATTAGAGATGAAGAAGAAGTTGCAATAAGGAAGGATAGTAAGGTTTCGAAGCTTAAAAGACTTGCATCAGAAGCTAGTTTCATTCCAAAAGAAAAGGAACCAGACTAGAAGCTTAGGTGAGAAAGGTCCTTCCAATAAAGTTTCTTAAGGTGGAAGAAAAATCAGGCATAAGGAAGGAGGAAAAGAAAGGCCCGATTGGGAGAGGTAGACAAAATCAAATAAAAAAATTATTTGATTGTATTAAATTTGAATTTTTGGAGTTTTAGAAATTAATAGAGATGTATACTTGATTAAACTTAAACAATACAATATATTGTCAAAGATTGGCAACAATATTATTTTTACAACAACATGAATGTTAAAATGATTGTTAAATGAAGTGCATTTTCAACTATCAATTTACTTATGTCTTTTACCAATGCTTGAATAATATTCTTGTAATTTGATATGTAATAGTCACCATGTAAATGAACCATCAAAATAAACAAGCATACTTAATGACAAATCACAAATAGACTCAAACAAATATCCTCATGCATAATTTAACCTCCAAACTCTTGATAATACCTAATTAAGTTACAATAACACCGCAAATTATTGTCCAATTACAACATTCCACTGAAAAATGCACTAGCTCCTAGTGACAAAATGATGAACTGAGAGAATAATCATACATGTGTTGGACAATTAACCTTCAATTTTGTACTTTGAAACACAAGTGACCGCCTTCCTCCATTGTTTCTGCCTCTGTAGACAAAAGTTATTCTTTAATCATAGGCAAGAATAATAAACCTTAACTAAATATAAGGAATGTGTGATTAACATATTTATTGAAACCATAATACTCTAAATCCTCATAACAAGCCACGTTTGGAGGACGAAGAAGCAAAAAGAATAGTGAAATTATAAAAATAAAGGAAGAAGAAAAGAAGTGAAAATTAGCGAAGATAGAGGAAGAAGCACAAAGAAATAATCGAAAACAAATGATGAATACTGTTTAAGGATTTGGTGAAAGTTGAGGTTAGTTAAGAGGAAATCAAGGGAAATAAAATTTTTTTATTTTTAAAATAATTGATAAATTAATTCTTTAAAAGCCTTAAATTAGTAAGTATATTATACATCAACTGATATGTTGTCATTTGAATTTATTTAACGTGCCACGTGGACTATCAAAATAGTGACGTGACATTTAGTTAATGAAGACATGACAGATTGATTTTTTAAAGGCAAATTGCTCTATTATGGAAATACTATTTTTTTCATAAAGGTAATTCATTGAATGAAATAGAGGAAAATACATATTGGCATAAAAGCCAGCAAATTAAAACAAAACAGCCACTCTTAGGCAAGACTATACAAGGCGTAGAATCAAAAAAGTATCAGGTTAGCTCAGAATGACAATAAATCAATTTAGAAGACAATTCAATCTATAAGGATTTTGTTGTTGAATTTATGCTTATCTTTGTATAGAAGCAGGTGCATTCTGGTACTGTTGAAAATAGTATTCAAAAGGACCTGTGGAGAGTTGGAAGTTGATATGAAAATTTTGCCATCTCTTTCATTCAAAATGCCATAAAAAAATGTATGAAATGGATATGAAAAATAACCAACAATTCCCCTCGTACATAAATTTGATGTGAGTACTCCACACCTTGATGTCAGACCAATCAATTGGAGGATTAAAAATGCCATGCTATGCCAATATGGATTTCCAGATAGTAGCTATAAATAGGAGCAAGAGAAGAAGAGATGATCATGAGATTCATAATGAGTTCGGTATAGGGAACACCAATTAGGAATCATCATAAATTTACCAATCCTGTCCATTACAGCCAACTTTAGTTTAAAATCTTACGAAAAGCGTGCATGTCTGGAATTATGGTTCTTGCACCATACCGTGTGGTATCAAGAAACCGGTAGAGAAAAATCCATATCGTTTTAATGTCCATAAAGTTTTGTCTAGTTGTCCTGTTAGAGTGAAGTTGGAGATTGATTGGATTAAACTCGAAAAGCATTTAGTATTATGGAGTTGCTTTAGAATAGCCAACCTATGAACTACACTTCCACTACCAGAAATGTGATTCTTGAAAATCTAAAGATCCAAAACTGAATGGAAGGGCTTCTAATTAAACTATGGGTTTGTCCAAAACGTGAAAACTTCTCCATTGCCCTTTAGGAATTTGCAGTGAGGCTTAAGTTTATCTCTAGCCTTTCCAATGTGCTTTATCAAAGTTGATGCATTATTGGGAATGGGGAAATTACACAAAGACTTATCTTGGATGTAGTAAACGTTAATCCATTTCACCCATAGGGATTGCCTATCTTGGATCAACCTTAAGATCGTCTTGGTAAGCATGGAAAGATTCATCAACTTGGTGTTTAAGATACCTAGACCCCCTTGCTTCTTAAGCAAACACAAATTTGCCCATTTAACCTTTCCTGCTTTGGATTCCATTATATATCCACACCAAAGAAAATCTCTAAGTAATTGTCAATTCTCTTGATAATATAATTGGGAAGGACTAGTCGGGATCCCCAGTGGACTGTCATGGAAGATAGGACTGAATTAATGAGTTGAGCTTTGCCAACTATGGAGAGTTTCATGTGGCCCCAACAACTGATTTTGTTTGTGATTCTGTCTATAAGATATTTGTAATCACTAAATGAGAGATTCATAGTTGAAATCAATATACTAAGATAGAAAATTGGTAATTGCTGAATTTTGAAACTAGAAATAGAAGCAAGAATAGAAGTTATGCTAGAAGCACTTCTAGAGACGTAGAGGGGACTCTTATTATAGTTGATAGACAAATAAGAGATGTTTATGAATAAATGGAGAGTAGTTTTGAGTGAAGTGATAGAATTGCAATCAGCCTTAGAAAATAAGAATAGGTCATCAGCAAAGCTCAAACTTATAATGTCAAGCTTTTTGCATTTACCATGATACTCGAATTTGAGATCTCTGTCGACCACTCCGATTAGCAGTCTATTAAGAACCTCCATAGCTAATAAGAAGAGATAGAGAGATAATGGATCCCCCTGTCTAATTCCTTTTCCTCCTTTGATTGACTTTGTAGGAACCCCATTTATTAAGATTTTGAAAGAAAATGTGTTGATGCATTGTTATATCCAATTGTTGAAGGTTATTGGAAATCCAAATGCATAGAGCACAGTGATAGTGAAATCCCAAATTAGCATATCATATGCTTTTTGGAAATCTACTTTTAAGGCACAGTTCTTATGACCTCTTTTTTAGGTATAATTTTTGAAAAGTTCCTGCAGAATTGAAATGTTGTCTCTAGTGGATCTTTCAAGGATTTAGGCACCTTGATTGTGATCTATGTAGTTTGGATGACTCTTTTGAGTCTCAACGTCAACACTTTAAAGATAACCTTGTAAACAGTATTGCAACAAGCAATCAATCAATAATTCCCAAAGCTAATAGAATTATTTCCGCTGGGAATCAAAGTAATCAAAGTGTTGTTAATTTCTTTTAATTGCTTGCCTTTGTTAAAGAACTCCAAGACAACATTCACTACTATATTATTGGTAATATGCCATGTTTTGAAGAAAAAGTTGGCATGGAATCCATCCGGGCTAGGGGCTTTTTTAAGGTGCAAGGTTTTGAAAGCTTAATTAATCTCTTAAATGGTGATTGGAGAGAATAGGGCATTGAAATCCTGACTAGTAGTTGGTTTGAACAATCTCTTTGATAAGTCTAGTGGAAGATCTAGCAATGGAAGCTGAACCAAGGAGAACCTTAATGATTTGAGTTTGTGAATCTAGTGTAGCTCTTGAGTAGCAAATGGAATGGATTTTGTTGGAATTATTTCCGGGGGAGATGACCTTCTGGAACAAAGTAGTATTCTGATCTCCATGTTGCAACCGATGAATCCTTGATCTTTGCTCATAAGAGAGTTTTGGAATTTCAAGGATTGAGAATAATTTTTTAAAGCTTGCTTCTCCTAATCACCTAAGAAGCTGGAATAAGAATTGCTACAGACATTAGATTGCACAACGTCCAGTGCTATTCTGGCAGTGGAAATAAGATGAGAGGTGTCTCCAATATTCTGCTTATGAAATAGTTTAATTTCATCCCTTATAGATTGGAGTATCCTCATGAAAATATATTGTTTAATGCCAGGGAAGCAAACATTAAAACTCCTCTCTATTGCTTCTTGGAAACCTGCAAGATCAACAAGAAAGTTATTAAATCTAAAAGGGCATTTTGAGGGATTGGGACCTCCAAAGGTATTTATAATGGGGGAATGATCCGAGAACTCGAAGTTGGGGAAGAGTGAAAACGAGTGGAGACTAGTCCAAGTTGGTAAGGGATCTGACAAGTTTTCTTCTAATGAGTTAGTTTCAACACGCAAGAAGCATAGGCGAAATATTCTTCGGTAATTTTTCATGTACAATACATAAAACACAGTTTTTTTTTCAGCGAACGTTTTTCCAAATTTGGGATTGCGCTGCAGATGAAACAAAACGAAGGTCTGCGACGCAGACGTGATATTTAGGACAAATATTAAGGAAGAAGAAGAACTAACCTGATGAGAGGGATTGCGCTGCAGACGAAACAAAGCAGAAGTCGGCTGAAGCAGAAAAGACAGAATTTTGAGGTTTTTGTTTAAGAAGGATCATGAACGTAAGTGACGGAAGTGAATTAAAAAATAGATTCTCGCAAAAGCTAAAATTTGGGTTTTTTTGAAAAGTTTCAAATTTTAGCTTTTCAAAAAGTTGTATTTTAGTTTTTTCAAAAGTTATTTCTACTTTAAAAGTGCTTTTGAAGTTTGCAGTCAAACACCCATTTTTTTTTCAAAAATAACTTTTACGATAAAAAAAAGTACTTTTGGAGTCTCCAAAAGCTGAACCAAACAGGCACCAAGTAAAGTAGCCTCCAACAGGTAAATCTGAAACTTGAAAGTCATCAAGACATTTCTTGAATTCCACACGGTGTTTTGGGCTGTGCCTCCTCCTGATTGATTAGGGTCTAAGATTAAACTTCTTTTCAAATATATGCTTCAATGTACGGATTATTTCTTCATTCTTCACTTTCTTATCCAACAATTTATAACAGTATGAATATATATCTTATTTCTAGAGTTATGGATGCTTACATATGATTGTTAAAAGATCATAATCATCGTAAACTTGTCTTTATTAAGCTAAGAATTTGATATTGATCGAGCTCCTTATGCTCTGTAATGAAGGATGCCAATGCAGCTGTCATTAAGTAAAGTGAATTGGACAGATTGAATACAAATTTACATATTCAACGAAACAGCAACAACTATACAAGCTCAATTGATTGCATTACAAAGTTCAGTTCTCAGACTGCTTAATCAACTCAGGTGTTGTAAGGGACTTCCAAGCATACACCGCAAATCCCACGAGTAACAAAATAACCAGAAGCAAGCTGAAGTATTTACTCGGCTTCCCCACGCGCAAGTCACTGAGATTACCCTTTCTATTTTCTCTTGCTGGTTCGTCAGCACCACTTGATGGTGTCTGTGACGATTTGTTGTTCTTGTTAATTTCTGCAAGATCATTAGAAGAGTCACTCTTACGATCTTGTATTATGCCACTTCCCTTTTTCCCAGCTTCTTCTGATGGCTTTTGATCAGGCTTTGAAGCTTCAGTAGCAGCTTGTATCGATGGTGGCCGTTCCATGTCCTGTGATGGCTTAGGAGGATGTGTGGACTCAGCCACCTTGCTCTGCGGTGGCTTAGGTGGTCCAGTCGGTGGCCGTTCCTTCTCCTGTGATGGCTTAGGAGGCTGTGTGGACTCGGCCACCTTGGCCCGTGGTGGCTTAGGTGCCACACTCGGCGATTGGTCCTTGTCCTGTGGTGGCTTAGGTGGTTGTGCGGACTCAGCCACCTTAGGTTTAGGGTGTCTAACGTAGAGTATGCCATTCTCAAACCTTGCTGTGATTCCGTTGGAGTCATAGTTGAATGAAATAGGAAGCTCCTTGCGAAATGTGCTCAATTTTTTGCCATCTAATGGCCTTTCTCCGCTTAGCCTCAGGGTTCTAGCTGTGGTCAATTGGACTTTCAGTTGCTCCCTTTTGAACCCTGCAGGTGAAAAATATCCAAGATTGATCTAGCTTTCGATTCTATTTCAATGGGGAAGAATAGTGAAAGAAAGAAAGCGCATGAACCAAACCAAGGAGATATATAGAATACCAGGGAGATAGACCATGAGCGTATCAGCTTCAGGCTCTCGTGTCCAGTCCACCGTTGGCTCGAAGGATTCATAGGCGTGTTCATCTGCTGCCACATTTGTGCTTGAGTCCATCTTCAGTTCTTGTCTTGGATTAAACTGTGCCGGTATTGATGTTGATTATGAGTTGATTGGTTTTATATGCAGACGTTGTTAACAAGTATAACTTGTAATATGATGATAGCTTCCTTCCGGGTCGTTTTTGTTTGCTTTGTGTAAAATTTATACCTTTCCTCCTCGTTACCTTCTCTACAGCTTCTGGGTTTTTCATGGTTTTGGAGGTAACTTAATAATGTTGTATCTTCATGCACAGGCAAAGCTGGAATTGTTTCTTGGATAATAGGAAAACATCAGATTTAGCACAAAGAACAAAATCCTTTATGGCCCCGATACATAAACAATGGCAAGTTAAAGAAAAACCAAAAAGCAAACTCATCTTACAAAATTCAGAAGTTAATTATTATTGAAGCTTCATTACATATGTTGGAAAAGGCTGCCAGTCAGGCGCTTTCTTAGGTGGCACTCGCAAGTTCTGCTCGAAGGAGCTTAGCTGCGGCAACCATGTTGCTTAGGGCAGGTTTTACTTCAGCGTACTTACGGGTCTTGAGGCCACAATCAGGGTTGACCCAGAGGACGTGACTTTCTAGTACTGCAAGCATCTTCTTAATACGATCTGCAATCTCCTCTGTTGAGGGGATCCTAGGTGAGTGAATATCATACACACCAGGACCAATGCCTGCACCATATTTCACTCCCTCGCGGAAGACTGAGAGGAGCTTTTCATCTGATCTCGAGTTCTCAATGGTGATTACATCAGCATCCATGTCGATGATTGAGTGGATGATGTCATTGAAATTTGAGTAGCACATGTGGGTATGAATCTGCCCAAGAAATTGAACATTGTCAAATAATAAGTTGTCTTTCAACACGTATTAATTTAATAATGGAACAATGGCTCACACAGTAAACTGATGCCATTAAACTTGAATTCAATGCTAAACCATTATATTCCTAAACACATAACAAAAAATTTTAAGCACTGGTTTCATACTTCATTCTTCATCGTTCTCCTATTCAGACATTTCATGTGAGAAAAGTGAGAACGTTAATTTTTCATCATGGGTACATATAATGTACAACCACAACGAACTAAAATTGATCTATGAAAAATAATATCATAAGTGCATCTACAAAGAATAGAAAGGGCACCTGGGTAGTGTCTTTGACACCACAGTTAGTAATTCTGAAAGAATGAACAGCCCAATCAAGATAGAAAGCATGCTCAGATTTTCTCAGGGGCAAACCCTCTCTCAGAGCAGCCTCATCAATCTGGATAACATTGATTCCAGCTTTCTCAAGATCCTCAACCTCATCCTTCATTGCTAAAGCAATCTGGTAGCAAGTCTCGTGTCTATCAACACACACGTAGGCAATGTTAAAATTCATTAAGACGACTATTTATTGTGCATTTGTTATTTAAATGGCTTAATGTTTCTCACCTAGGCTGGTCATTCCTTACAAAGGACCAGTTCAATATGGTAACAGGACCAGTAAGCATGCCCTTCATAGGTCGCTGGGTCATACTCTGGGCCATTGAAGACCAGAACACCGTCATGGCCTTAGGGCGGCTGACATCACCAAATATGATTGGAGGCTTGACACAACGAGAACCATAAGACTGGACCCATCCATTTGCAGTGAAAGCAAAGCCAGATAATTGCTCGCCGAAGTACTCAACCATGTCATTCCTCTGAGACACAAAGAAATGGAGGCTGTCAACAGAAGTGCAAGGAAAGGAAAAACACATTCCATGGTAAAACATGACCAGCCATTCCATTGAGGTAAAGACTCACTTCAGGTTCACCATGCACCAAAACATCTATGTCTAGCTCTTCCTGAAGCTTTACGACTTTGTTAATTTCCTCCTTCATTGCCTTGACATAATCATCCTCTGAGATCCTAAAATAATAAAGAAAAAGAAGAAGAAGAAAACTAAGCAACAGAATGCATGATTTGATCAGTATAATCTGAAAAGCAATGAATGCACTCACTTCTTAGCTTTGTACTCACGGCGCACTCTTCTAAGATCCATGGTTTGAGGGAAAGATCCAATAGTGGTTGTGGGCAGACTTGGAAGATTCAACTTCTTCTGCTGAGCATCAAGCCTTGCACTGACATTGGTTGCTCGACGGTGGTCAGATCCCTTCAGAGCAGCAGCCTAAGCAAGGACGAACAATCAAAACGAAGAGCCAATTGAACTACCTTGGGCAAAAATCCCAATCCAGGACAACCTAACAAAGATCAAGTGAAAAGATGGAACTTACAGCCTTTTGAACCGCCTCATTTGTCACCCTTGGCGATGTTTTTCTCGAAGCATGAGCCAATGCATTATTAGAGAAGAAGGCCTGGATGCACCAAAGCAACAAATAAAGAAGCTTTAGAAGTACATATACTGAGCCACTTTGTTCCCCAGTTGTTAAGATAAATGTCCATTGGGTTCAAAAAGCACTTACAGAATAAAAATCTTGTGTTTACCAATTACACAATTCCCATGACAACATAAAAAATGGCCACAAGTCTATTTCAAAATATATGGCGTTACTATCAATTCCTTAACTGCATCAAGGGAATGTATAAAATCTCCATATTATAGGCAAACATCTAAACCATACAATCAGTTACAATTTTTTGTCCAAAGTTTCTAAAGGGATTCATTATTATAAATCAAATTGTTTCTCAAGTTTCAACGAAATTACCTCCCAACATGCATCCTTTATTTCAGTAAAATGGCCTGTTAAATGGATTTAAAATCATATAAAATGTGAAAAAAAAGTTAAAGAACACAACTTGTTATCACAGCTTCATTATTGATTGTATCATTTTACGTTTCACAACAATAAATGGATAAATAGAAACCTAAGACTGTACCTCATCCCTCTGTCCAACAAGTGCCTTGGCCAAGGCATTTACTTCAATTACTTTCTGAGCCGCAAATGCCAGCCATGACTTGAGATCTTTGTCAAATTTAGGTTCATTTGCCAAATCGACAGCAGTGTGGAGAAGCGAGCACGAAGTGGAGACCACAACCTTGGCTGCATAACCATGATACTTAAAATAATTTCAAATAATGGGAAGAATGAGAATTTAAAATATCATCAAAGAAAAAACCAACCTTTTCCCACAATGCCCTCAAGGTCCTGAAGTGTACTAAGGGAAGAAGCAAGGTCATTGGCCCAGATGTTTCTTCCGTCAACTACACCAGCAAAAAGGTATTTTCCCGAAGGATATCCACCCTTAATTAAGTCAAGGGTCTTCGTTCCACGAACCAGGTCAAACCCAAATCCAGCAACACCCTTCAGAGATGTGAGTGTTTGATATGCCTCAGGTGTCAAATCTGCAAAATATGTCTCAACCAGAACATTCAAACCAGAAAGAGACGCCTCCAGCTCTGAGTAAGCCTGAGAAAATGCTTGCAACTCGTGAGCTTGAAGATCCATCACAAGCTTGGGCTCATCAAACTGAATCCACAACGCACCAGCAGCTTTTAATTCAGCAATAACTTCCCTGAAACAAATTTATCATTTGCATGGAACTCCAACTAAGAAAAACTTAATTAAAAGCCTGTTGCTGTGTTAATCAACTATGAAATTCCGAATAATCCAATCTGAGGAGATTCAGTATAAGAAAAAAGCTACTCACTTATAAACAGGAAGAATCTTGTCGAGTAGGGAAAGAAGAGAAAATGATTTCTCCACACCCTTGGCTGGTTTTGATAGCAACAAATAAGAAACAGGACCAATGATAACTGGTACTGTATCAATTCCAAGCTGCAAAATGAGGGAATAAAAGACGAATCTTCAAATGAAAAGTTAATGAAATGACAGCAGGCTTAAAGAAAACTGAAGAACTCAGGACATGGTTGCTATTCCAAAGTTCTATGCCATGGCTTGCGTTTGTTTTCCACTTTTGCTCGTAACTCTGTTTCATCACATTCTTAGCACTTTTCAATGGAATCAAGTATAATGAATTTGAATAAAGGATGTTCATCACAAGCAGCACATCACACTTGGATATCCACGGAATATAATGATTTCCTCGTCAGATCGGACATAAATAGGGCCTCACAAGTAAAACTATTAAAATTATAAATGAGTGACGAATGACCAAACAAACTTACAGCTCTGGCCTCCTTGTACTCATCAACAGCCTTATGAGATGCGTAGGAGAACTTAACATCTGGTCCCAGCTCAGGGACAATGTAATGGCTATACCAAGAACAACAAAAATGTCGCTCAGGAAATATTAAGTCTTGTGTTAAGTAAAAAAAAAAAGGATCAAAGTAAAGAAGCTTGTTTTCATCACAAAGGCCAAAACTTACTAATTGGTGTCAAACCACTTGGTCATTTCCATGGCAGGGACAGAAGCATTACCCCTGGCCATGGAAAAGTAGATGTCAAATCCAATCTCACCACCATTCCAACCATATCTGGCAGGAACAGCACCAAGCATGGCAGTAGCATCCAATATCTGATCATAGTAAGAAAAAGTGTTGCTGGGAATAAACTTGGTTCCAGCATCAGCCATTTGTTTCCAGATGGATGACCTGATGTCTGCCGCCACCTTTTGCAATTCCTCAGCACTGCTCTTGCCATCCCAGAAAGATTCCAAAGCAAATTTGAGCTCTCTCTTGGGGCCCATGCGAGGATAACCAACAATATGAGATGCCATTGACCTGCTCATCATATGCCAGGTTGTCAAACTATGCAACTAATGTTAAACATATCATTTGAGATGACAACAATAAAATTCACTACACCAGGTTTGATGAACACTGACTGAGATGTAGCATGATTATGAACCTAAAGAAGATTTAGTGGATGCTATCCATCAGTACATTGTATTGAGAGTTTGAAACAAAAGGCGAATACACCAAAGTATATTTAAAACATGGGCAAAAAATATCATTTAGCTTAGTCCAACCCACATTATACAACCAAAATATAGAACAGACGATACAACACAATGCAACAGAAATATGGAGCATCGTCCAAAAGGAACGCCTACAATAATAGATCACCAGTCCAAGTGATTCACGTTGAACGTTGAACAACAAATGAAAAATATAGTAAAGAAATTGAATTCTCAAGCTTTAATAGAAAAAGTAAACAGCTGACAAATAAACAAACAGAAAATGGAAATAATCTGAATTCAAAGAATCATGATTCCGAATAAACCAGATTGTTCTACTTTGACATACGAACACTTCTACACTACCCTGTTCAATATCCAAGATCAGTAAGCTCAAAATTAGGTAAAAATGCCCATTTCCCAGATCTACAAGAGAAATACACCCTCATGACGAGCTAGTGACAAATCTACGTAACCAAATCACGAAATGAAGCGAGAATCTCAAAATGAACGAAAGAAAAAAGAAAATAAATTTAAGAAAATCTAATTCAATCACACGGATAAACCAGGCCATTCAATCTAAAAAGAGGACTACACGCATAATAAATGGACAAGTCAGAGGAAAAGGTTCAATCCTTTGATAAAATGAATGAGAAATATCCATGAAACTAGAGTAAAGTAGCAATTGAGAATGTATTTACAATCACAAACCTTGAAGAGAAGAAAAGCAAACAAGGGGTAGGGGTCGCAAAGGAGAGTGTCAGAGAACGAACAGATATGTGAGGCGAGGGAATAGGCACATCTATGTGATTTATATTACTCCTTTATCTCTGTAACTCAAGCAACAGTCTGTCTCTCTCTACATGAATATCCCAAATTATTAAATTTTTTGAATGTTAAATTATTTGTAATAATAAGAAAATTAAATTAGTAATGTAAATTTTTGAATTACTAATTTTTTAAGTTTAATTTTAAATTGATTTATTTTAATAAATTTTATTATTAAAAATTGATCAAATTGTATATTAATTAGTCAATTTTTATAAAATAAAATAAATTAATAAATTTTTATTTAATATTTTTTTATTAAACTTCAAATTCTTTAACAGAAACATATGATCATATTTCAAATTTTTGGGAATGTTAAAATTATGTGTGTCTGTCAATGCAAAACTTGTAAAGTATTACTTTTTGTAATGATAAGAAAATTAAATTTATAATTATCTAATTTTTCAGTTCAATTTTAATTTTTTTTATAAAAATAATAATTATATTTCAAAATTTTAATTTTATTCAATTTAGCTAATTTTATAGCAGTCTAATATCGGTTGAATTTTTTAAACCTTAAATTTTTTATATTATCTTTTTTTCGGTTAAATTTTTTATATTATTGGTTTAACTTCTGTTCTAGTTTTTAAAACATTGGCCTTTTGTTTATATGGTCTTAAGATTTATAATTGACATTTGTTGTGTGTATTAAATAAATTACCTTTTATAGGTCAGCAAAATGGCATCATAAATTTACAACTTTGATGGAGATTAAGACCTTCCACTACCAAATGGACCTTTGCAAAATTGAATACCAACATGACCATACAACCTAAAAGGGGTGTTGTAAAAGCAATCAATAAGGTTGGTGGTGGGCAAGGGCAGGGCTTCCCAAGAATGCAATTTTACTCAAACTAGGATGATGTTGGTGTTGGTGTTGACGTTATTGGCCCTTGCAATATCAGGATAAAAAACCAATATTTGGCCATACCATAATTCTTTTTAATTAATAAAAAATCAAATCTTCAACATTGAAAAATGTTTTAGCAGTAAATATGAAGATATTGTGGGAAAAATTAAAGTAAATTTTATTATTAATTATTTAGTTTTCAATACAGAAACTTTTATCTACTTTAGTAAAAAATATTGTTTAAAAATAATTTAGTAATTTAAATTTTTAAATAATAATATAATGAATTCCTTGATAATATTCAAATAAAATTATTTATTTAGTTAATTAACAAAATTAAGTTATTTTTAATATTTTATTGTTAATAACAAAAACCTTAGCTACAAAACAAAATAAAGATCAAAATTATGAAAACACCTAATACCAATTTGATGCTTTTTCTTCCTCTACAAAGCATGGATTAAGATGAAGAGACAATGTGAAAAAGTGAACGCTAGTGATGCCATCGACTGTTAACACCTGCACATTAAGCTTAATATAATACACGAGCCAGGAGGGTAATGGTTTAGCAGATCCAAAGATTATTCATAGAAGGTCGTATTACTCGTTTAACGAACGTCTGCTCAATCCGAAGGACATTAAGCACAAGCTTTATTACAACATATGGACTTATCTTACACTACGAACATCATTTCGCGAGTTGCAATATCTTTTTGCTGCTCCCCAAATACTCAATGGTGGGAACAAGAACAACCATGGCTCGAGCTATTGCTAGTGGCCAACTGGTAGCTTCTCTCCCATGTGTCTCCTGGTGAAGCTTGCGCGTGAGGAATGTGACGAGGATGCTTCTCCCTCTTGTCTCCTCGTATCTGCTTCAGGCCATGCTTAAGGGCCGGCAACAACGCTTCCATGCATTCAGCAACTGCATTGGGATTCCCCGGCATATTGATAATCTGAGGCCACAGTAACATAGCAACATGATCAATCACTCGTTTGTATAGACTTCAGGAAAAACATTGGTTGTATCAAGTCCCGGGATAAACATTGTCATGTTATGTCCAAGGAAATCTAAGTTGCAATAATTAGATCACTAGACTGATAAATGTCCACAACCAATGAAGAATGATGAGGTTGCCAATTGATTTTTAGCTAGACATTGAAATTTGTTCAAATCTTAATCCACATCATTCCATTCGGAAAGTAAGAAATTTTGGCAAATACAAATCAAAATCATAGAAAAAGTTTATGCCACCAAAATGCTACCACGTCCGACGAGCTTCCAATTGTTAATGTTAATCCAGCACTTCTTAACAGGAAGCCACATCTTTGTTAGTCTTACTCCAAAGTTCTAGCAATACAAGTTTGGTTCATAAGTTCAATTTCTAGAGATTCAAGTCTCTTTGTGTTGAATATTTATTAGGTCTGCTGCATTTATCCCACAAAGCAAACAAATATATATATTTTCACAACTCAAATTTTCCAGGTGGACTTACCAACGATGAACCACGTATTCCTGCTGCAGAGCGTGACAACACAGCAGTAGGTGTCACCTGTTTTGAAAAAAAAGAAAGAAAGAAAGAGAGAACTCTTGCTCAGTGGCAGTCGGAATTAAAAGAAACAGTCGTCTCAGAGCAAAAGAAAAAGGAGAGCAAACTTTCTTGTGATTTCAAGATAAGGGAGTAACATGGTGGCCGAAACTCCCTCATCAAGACCGAGAGGTCCTTGGAATCCTCACCAAGATTAGATGTTCTTACATAATTGTTTTTTGACGAAACAAAAGAAAGCTTTGGTGTTTCAATGTGCAGCAGGTCATTCACAGTTAAAGCAAACAAGTAGGAAATAAGCAAACTAGGAAACTAAACGTAACACAATCCTGAAAACACATGAACGTAAACAGAATGTTTGAACCAAATATGTGCAAGGTCATTCACAATTAAAGTACGTAACTTGGGAAATCAGCCAACTAGATCCATAAATTTAAATGGCATGTTAAAACCAAATATAAACCTCGTGCATAAGGGCACATTTATTTCTTAAAATAGGACTTGCAGTTCAAACAAATCTATCATTATTTCTGGGTGTGAAGCAGTGCCAAACCTATAAATTTAACTTTACAATCATACAATATCATATACATAATTCAGAACTATGGCCATGACAAGTGGATGCAACGCTTGAGAAAATGATGAATGAACAAATATTTTTTGGTGTACCTTTGCAGCCTATGTTGCTATAGTAAAAGTACCTTTAAACTCTCTTGCATCATAACATACAGAAGGCCTGGTGTTTCCTTCTCAATCAGTTCCTTGGTTGCTTCAGGAGTCACATCCCTTGGGGTGAAGCCAGTTCCACCTTGAATAGGGAACTAGCTTTAGAACAAGGAAAAATGTTCATGACAAATAAAATAAAAGGAACTTATATACTGCACAAATATAAATGAGCTGAACATTTTCAGATCCTAACCGAGGGTAAGGATAAGATCCATGCTGTCAACATCACTCCATCTCTGCAGAACTTCTTTAATTTTGCTGACATCATCCGGCACAACAGCTGTTGAAACCACTCTTGCTCCGCCCAACCTTTCAGATGAAGAATTTACTACTGTAACTGCCCTTGGTCCACTGCAAATTTCAAAGCCACTTCAACTTACAAGGCTTCGAACTAAGATATTTGAACATAAACAGTTCTTAGAAATAAACATTAAGCCAATATGGTACCAAATTGACCCCTTTTAGAATAACACCATATGCCCAACAGCTAAGGAAGTAAAGAGACTGCATATACTATGTGGTCAGCTTTGAGATTTGTGACTTCATATAAAGCAATTTGGAGCAATAAAAATAAGGTACAGAATTATCTAGTCTAAAATATCTCGTGAAGGCAGCTGTCATTACTTGTATAAGTTATATGAGCATAAACGGAAGACACTGGAGCTCAGTGTTGCAAGATACTAAACCATAGAGCTATTCAGAGTTGCCAATATGTTAAAACTCAAAACAAAGCTGCATAATAGTAAAGGGGGAGGAAAGAATTGCACAACCATCCGAATGACTTGCTTACTGTTTAACCATCTACTGTTGCAAAGCGTTCAGTAACTCCAATATTTCACTCAAAAAAGAAGCAATATCAACTTTGCTCTTTCATTTAAGCATCATTTAAGTGACCTTATTGAAATAATGATTCAAAAAGGTGTATCTAGATGCATTCATCTGTAAGAATGATATGTTAACATAAACACTCATTGTGACATTTCTACTGGAAACAAGTTACAAATTATCACGTAACTGGATACAAATAGGGAATTATGATTTTTGTAACATTTTCAGTAATTCCTTTATGTTAGCTCTCCTTTATCACTTTAGCATTCATAAGAAGCCCTTTAGCAAAGCTTCAAAGAGATATAGTGATAAGACAGTGCCTTCCTTTTAACAGGAAAAGCATCATCCATGCATTTAGTAGCCTTAGGAAACCCAACCTTGTGTCCTCAGTCAAGCAATGACCACAAGAATGTCTGATAGATAGGTATGGAAATAGGAGGGCCGGACTGGGCCATCGGATGCTCATTGCCTACGGCCTAGGTTGCCCCAAAATGACATTGTTTGACATAACTGACCAAAATGGTGTCATTTTGGTCTCGAGTTTCTTAACCTACAGACCAAAATGACATCATTTGAGAGTTAAAACACAAACGACATCGTTTTGGGGGAGGGGTTTTGGGCCCAATTTGAAGCTCAGCCCACTTGGGCTTCGCCCGTTGACTTTGAGCCGAGTTGGGGTTGCCAACCCTTCTGGCAGATGCTCAGAGCAGATTAATTCACCCACGGAATTGCACATCTTAAGGATGTAACAAACCATAACATACATCATAAAAGATTCTAACAACAGTAATATATTAAGCTGCTTCTACTAGGATTCTAAGGTTAGTCCATACATAGATCAGTAAGTTCAAAAAATAATCATGTTGAAGAACAGAAATGCATTATGATGCAACATACCTTCGATCAGGCCCACCTCCTAACGCAACTGTATCACTCACCGTGAGAATAGCTACTCTGAAATCACCATGCTGTGAATCATTGGTGGACAGTTTTCTATTTGAATCCCTGTGTTGAGAGGCAGCAGATTCTAATAAACTGCTCTCGATAGCATCAGTTGAGCCTATATCAGCAATCACAATGGCTGTAACAGAAGTACCAGCTGGAATTACACTCCCTGTTGCTGGTAACTCTAACAAAGCATTTGCTGATTTCATGCTTAAAAGTCGGCTGCTGATCTGATTACCCGTGCTGACGGCAACAAAACTGATCTCCACAAAAATGATAACTTAAAATCCACATGTTACTTGAAAATAGGCAACACAGATAGGGTAGGCTAATCAAGCTCCAATAGAATCCAACTAATGGAAACCATCATGAACAACCAGACATTGATAAAACAACTTACCCGGGACTGCCAGATCCGTCATTGACATTCCATCTAATAATCGCACGATGATACTCTAGCCGGATAGGATCTGTCTTTAGGGCTTCGTGAAGGCGAACCTGCACTCTGCAAAAAGCACAATAAGTTAAGAGTAAGATGACCAACATATAGATCTGCAATGTCAAATTTCATGAACTACTCATTGCGTGTATGAGAATGGAGAAAGTCGTCTAGAACTCAACCTCAAAGGATGTGGATTTTTCCATCCAGCAAGAACATGGATAGCAGGGACTACAAAGATGTGAAAACCGACGAGACAACTGACAGGATTTCCAGGTAATCCAAATGCAAGAATTTTTTCCGATCGAATATTCTCTGCTGTTTGGGAAGTGATTTCCACAAATGTCAAAGGTTTACCAGGTTTCATGCAAATCTGAGGAGGTAATGAATTTTGAGATAAGAAATACTAAATTGATTGCTTAAGATTAGCAAGAAATTGTTACAATTTGCAAAATGAATCTCAAGCAATTAAAGTAAAATACAGAGTTAAATCAATAAGCATATAAAACTGCTTCAATTTTTTTTTCTTTTCATGGTAAGAGAACAAATGGACATAGGTCAACCTTGTTGAAGTGCAGAGTTCCTCTCTTCTCAAGTAAAGGCTCGACAAAATCCCTGTCCCCCATTGAAACACCTCCAGAAGTTAGTAGAATATCTATCTCAGCAGAAAAGGCTTTATCTAGAACCCTCTCAAGTTCATCTTTCTCATCTCGTGCAATCCCAAGGTCAAGAACCTTACACTGCTGCTGTGTTGCAGCAGCCAGTAACATAGCACGATTGGAGTCCCTAATCTGTACAATAGCTTAATCAGCTAATCTTCAAAATCAAATGATTCTAATTCTGTACAAACATCTTTAACAACCTGGGTGAAGAGAACGTCCACAGCCAATAAGTCGGGTGGCAAACATCAAGCTCTAGTCAACTTACCCAAGTAGTTGAATGGAAGAAATGCCCAGAAACCAATAATTTTAAACATAGTGATAGACTTGCAGAGAGACAAATATATCAAATTTTGGTGCAACAAGGCAGCCAATATAAAAATTACTCAAATAGTCGTCTGTCCTATTTATTTGAACAAACCAACTTACATGAGAGCCAAATGTTCATATTTCACCATCGTCAAAGAACTTGTTTTCTCCAAGTAGGAAAAGCAACTCAACTATGCAAGTTATACTTTCTTTAGAGATAAGATACCTGGCCACGACCTAGAAAACTGGTAGTTGGCTCCACAAGCTCATCCCCTGTGGAAAGCACAGCAATTGTAGGCATACGATATACCTGAAATACATTAATCTTAATCAGTTATCTCGTTAAATATAAGAACAGAATTGAAACTCAAAATTATACCTTCACCATAGTTACACCAACAGTAGCAAGTAGACCAATTTCAGAAGCACCAAGTCTCTCACCACATTTTAATACTATGGCACCTTTTTTGATGTCACATCCCTGACAAGAAGATACTTGAACCATACAGAATAAGGCAATATAAAATTGGAGTTTGACAAAAAAAGGAGCAAGTAGAGACTTGGATATAGATAAGGTAAACATTAAAACCACTGCACATTGCAATATGATCACATCTCGAAGATTGTACTGCCTTCTGTACTTTAACCTTATATTAAAGGAATATAAGTTCCAAAATTAGCAAATTGTAGCTGAAGAATGAACATATGAGGTATGAGTTAAGCCCCACTATAGTGATCACTGAACGACTAGTTGCTGATGTGTAGATTTTTACTAAGCAATCTGAAAACAATCCATACGCAATTTCACCGATACATATAAACTTTTCCCTGCTTATTAAAATCAAATCTAGAAACTCTAATCTTTGACATTTTTTTCATCAATAAAATGTTTGCATTTTTCCATTAATTTTTAAATACCAGGGTGAGCTAATGTTTAGTCCACTTACCAACCCAAAAGGTGCACATATTTATGTTTCCTCTCCAAACTAAACACAAACACACATGGAATTAATCATAACTGTTTCTCTTGAGAGAGATTCAAATGGAATAAAACAGATAAATATATTTTGGAAAAGACAAGGATGGTTCGTTGGCTATCATGCATTCTCATAAGATTAGCAAATGATGATAAGGTAGGCATCGCTAGTTCCAGTTCCATTAGGAGTTTCCTCTTATGAGAAACAGATAAAAAATCAGTAAGTGTAACCTAGAGCATACTGATTATATTGAACAAGAATTTTATTCGAAATATTTAAATGAATCAAAAGCTGTATTTGGGTGAGAAAGAAATTAAAAAAAGGGGAACTAGTACCACTGGACGAATATCAACGCCTTTGTTAGTTTGTACCAAAATTTTCACTCGCTTTGTTTCAACTGAAGAATCATCAATTTTTTCAGTATCCTCAACCTGAACAACAGCATCAGCACCATCAGGTATTGGTCCTGCAAAATATCAAAAGGAGAAAGGGATTACAAGAACGTTCAAAGCATAAAAAATGGTAAATACCAGTCGTTCTA
>JANSVB020000165.1:317703-331302 GCA_025504935.2 Erythroxylum haughtii | reverse complement strand
CATTCTCATACACGCAATGAGTAGTTCATGAAATTTGACATTGCAGATCTATATGTTGGTCATCTTACTCTTAACTTCACTATTTACAGTAAGAGAGAGAGAGAGAGATGCATTTAAACTCATGACAAGAAATGTTTGGCCACTTGTAGTGGAAAGGTTACAACTTTTCAGTTTGTGTACCATCGCAGAATAAACAGTAATACAAAATGATGCCTTCAGAATCATGCTCATGAATTGGGAAACAACTTGCCGAGTACACAACATAACCCAAATATCTAAACCATCATTAATTACACCGAGACATGGCAACAAAATCTAAGTGTAAGAAAGACTAGAAATGTGATTTAGTGAAGATAAAACAAACCTCACACGGACAATATTTCAGCTACATATACAAATAGAATTTAAATACCTCACAATAAAAGTATCCAAAAACCTAAGAACCTACATCAAGTTGCCAACCACCTGTGTCACCCTCAATAATTCAACCTATACAGATTACATGATACAGTAGAAGAATCGCATTCACGCACAATTATCTATATATATAAATATGGAAAGAAAAAACTAAAACTTGAAGAAAAACAAAAGAAGGACCTCCAGTAGTAACATAGGCAACAGTCCCAGGAGTGACAGTGACACCAACTCCATCGTTTCCAGCCCTCGATTCCGTAATCACCGGATACTCTCCAGGTCCATCCGAAGCAACTACTGCGTAACCATCCTGAATTTCACCCCAAAAATGACCCATTTAATTAACAGAAAAAAAACACACAAAAAGGAAAAATTGAAACAAACGAGAAAAAGAAAGAACAAAAGAAAATAAATATATAATTTATAAATAAAAAATTTCAAACCTTAATAGATGCCGGGTAAGGAGGGGAAGGGTCGGAAGCAAGAACATCCTCAGCCAGGACCTTGCCCAGAGCATCGTGAAGAGGCAATGCAACTGGCGGAAGGCGCTGAGCCACTCTTAGAACAATCTGCAGAGCCTCATGTAGTAAAATGTAACTCTCAACGCATCAGATACACTCTACTCTTTAAGTTGGAACATAACTTTCCAAGATGAATATGTCACAGAAGTAAATAGACGAAACCTCCAGAGACGGAGTAGCAGTAGCAGCAGATAATCACAATGATTTGGTGCAGTCACTGTGGCCGATTTACCAAGGAAGCTGTTTTGGATGTTTTCTTGTGAGTAACCGTTACACAACCATCATCCTCTTAGTTTTATAAGAACTTATGTAATTTTGTTTCAATTATCAACCGTATGCAGGTGTTGCAATACGTGTGGGAAAGTGCTTGCTGATATGGCGTTCTACACCAACAACAGAAGAAGTCGAAGACGTAAATGCTCCAAGAGAATGAAGAAGAACCGTGCAGCGAAACCTGATAAGGACGATGAAGAGAATGATCAGAGCAATTGCATTCGAGAGGGGACTATCGAAAATTCGAAAGAGTAGAATCCAATTGATCATGAACCAAAACACCTGCATTCGAGATTAGATTAACCAAACATATGAATCGAATTGTCTTAATTTTGCATGGTTAAGTTTTTATCAATTGAATTCTTGTAGTAGCTTTCTACTGAATTTGATTTTGTAACTGAATCCCAGTTATAAAAACGTGCATATTGACTAATAAATAGTTATTATTCTGTTTGTGTTGCTTTGATTACAGTGACGTTATGGAAAGCCCCCTTCTATTTTCAGGAAGCTTTGAGTTGGATCAAAACTTTATCTTTCTTCCTAATTTGTGTAGAGAAAAATTGTCATGTCTTTACTCAGTGTTTGACATCTACGCTTACATTTTTTTCATACTTTTCAATGCTTATTTAGGACTGTAAAGCTTTGATTAATGAGCTTTCGTTTACACTCATATGCGTTTGTTAAAAAATCAATGAATCAAGTTACTCATATGATAGTTAAGGTAGTTAATTTTATGCCTAGTTTTGAATGAGGGGTATGCCCTCCTTCTTTTTTGTATGACGTTTTAACTATAGATCTCAATAATATACGTTGAACGCAATCGTTTTTCTTTCAAAAAAGAATGTAACATTTATCCTTGGAATGCATATACTCAGAATTGGCTTGCTTCTCCTTTTATCATATCAGTATTTAATCTACAAAGTTCAAACCTTAAATAAATAAATAAAGGTATGTTTCAATACACGAGGCTCTTCCTTTTGTGAAGGTCGGAAGAGATCATCAATTAGTTACAGAAGAATAATTTTACTGGTTAAAAACCTAAGCCCAAAGCTAGGAGGAGGTATATATTGTTCTAACGTTGTTCCAACTTATCTCATCCATACATTTACATATATATAAGTCTCGTATAAATGTGTGGATAAGATAATTTAGAACAAAATTAGAACAGCAAAAGTAATACAGATGATCTGATCCCAAAGTTAGGCAAGCTCTAGGTGGTCCATATAATAAAGCCTTCACATGCTTCCTTTCAATGCTAAAAAGAAGGGAAGATATGCTCCATTATTGCCATCTAGAATAGACGTATCGTTGACATAACATAAATGGACAGGAGTCCATAGATTATGATTTATATTCTTCAACACAAAGTAGTATAAAAAGAGAACTAGTCGAGGAGTTAAAACTCATTGATTTAAAGCATGAATTGGAATTGAGAGGAAGCGAGGACTAGCATGAGAATTAGGATCCTGCTTGTAAGCCAAGGATGATTCGCCTGCTTGTTCTAAGATGCTACATCGTACATTAATTCCTAGAACAAGAGCTCCTAGCTCACAGGCAATATCCTTGATTTCCCAGCATGCTCTCATTTCTCATGAAAGACCTTCACTTCTGTTATGGTTTGGCATGGTAAACCAACATTCAAGCAAAGGCTCTGCTTTATTTCAAACTCACAATTGTACCAAGAGAAATCCTATTCACCCAATTCCTTGCATATGCTACATATATAATGTATATGCTATGTAAACTACTTGGTATCTATGTATATGCTATATGTCAACCGGGACAGTGGGTTTTGACCAGAGTGCTAAGATTCAGGAGTGTCTCCAGACATTAGAGTTCAAATCTGAAAGAGTATCTACGGAAAGGAAATCCATTATATCACAGACAAATATGGGGTGGCATATATGCAAGTCTTTTACTTTCCGGGGCGGATGATATCTAAGATAGACTCCCTTAATTGTTCTCGAGCAATCGAAATGAATTATCAACAGCCATGCTCCACCCA
The DNA here is from genome assembly GCA_025504935.2 of Erythroxylum haughtii. Taxonomy (NCBI): domain Eukaryota; kingdom Viridiplantae; phylum Streptophyta; class Magnoliopsida; order Malpighiales; family Erythroxylaceae; genus Erythroxylum; species Erythroxylum haughtii. Next base: position 328,089 of record JANSVB020000165.1, on the reverse strand, counting down.
CGTTAAGACAACGATACAGGAAAGAAGGCAGTGAAATCCTATCTGAAGTGAAGATCAAATTTAATGTTCATGTAAGGTTGGACCTGGCACTAACAGGATTACAGGGAGTTATTATCCTTAGAATTCTCTTTTCAGCAAACACAACAGAAGATAAAATAAATGATCCGTAAAACCTCCCCTATAACTCCTCCTCTTCCTCTTTCCTGTCTCTCATTCAAAGGGCCAAGGGTAAAAGGACTCTCCATCCTTCTTTTCGTACAAGGGATGAAAGCTTCAAGGAGTGGCTGCTCAAGTTTTATTTTTATTGATCACCATCATTTGATTGAGCATCACTAAGTGGCTTCTCTTGATTCAAGATTTTTCCAGTCATTGGATCAACTGGACGTGTGTCGCGTGGTCCGCCTTTCCGTCCCATTGCCACCATCGGCGGAGGAGGTAGTAAACCTGCCCTGAAAAGAATGCGTTGGACAGGCTCTGAGGGTTGAGCACCAACGGACAGCCAGTACCTATAGACCATAAAGAAGTTAACAGCAGCACAAGCAAAAACTGCAACCCTCTTCCCACAGTTAGTCGTATTGCAAATACCAATGGTGAATGTTCTATGAAATCCTTACCAAAATTTCTCCCCCCTTCATTTTTTTTTGGCAAGGGAGTAATTAAATCAGTACTTTTCTGTATTTTCATACTTTGCTAAAAGATAAAATGATAAAAATAAGGACCTAAAAGTTATGAAGACTGAAGCCAAATAGCCTACGATCACGAAGTGTAAACATGTTCATGACCGACCCATCTTCTGTGACAGTTACACCATAACAGGTTCTGTACCTTTGCTTGGTTCTCATTACAAATCACAATGTTACAAGTGTAAGTTTAATCCACTTACTACAAGGCATTCAAAGCAACTTTCATCTACTTGTATGTCTTGAGTTTTAAACAACCACATGCCATAGAAATTCCACCTAAATCGAGTCAATACTATAAGATGAATAAGCTCTATGATGTGATCATAAATTAACTTAGACCTAGAATTCCAAAAATCAGACGCTTAAAGAAGATACTTACTTCACTCTCTCGAAATTCAGGCCCATTCTCTTCCCACCATCTTGACCTATCAAAATCATAAAAAAGTTTTGAATCAATAGAGCAAAAAACAACAGCAGTTTAAACAACAATGAATTGAATCACCAAGAAAGAAAACGCTACCGGGCAAAGGATTGTAGTAACCGAGTACTTCGAGATGTTTTCTGTCTCTCGGGGACCTGCTATCAGCGACCATGACTCTGTAAAAAGGCTTGTTTCTGCATCCCAATCTCGACAACCGTAGCCTCACCACCATCGTCGTCTCCAGAGGAACGAACTGCGAGTGCTTGCTAGTTGTATATGCTACACGTAGTTAATAGTTCTATATCTGAAAGTAGCAAGGACACAAAGAGACTAGTTGCTAACAATTCCTTCGAACTGAGTCTACTGATCCCCTGTCACATGCATTCTATTTCAAATAATTACTTCAAACGAAGTTCATGTTATAAAATATATAAATTCTAGTCTTTGATTACGATTGGCTTACGAACAAAGTCTAAAGACACATCCCGTGCATAACAAAGTGAGGATAACGTTTAAAAAACGAGTGTTGTCTCCGATACATTATCCCAAGTCTTAAACCCTAAATGCAAGGGATGCATTATAAATACAAGGGATGGATATAAATGACCTATTCAATTTCTAATTTCAGGCTTATAAATCAACAACTTGAAAGTAAGGTGTGGATATTATAATAATTTTGCTTATACGAAAAAAAATTCTATCTTAAAGGAAGAGGCGTGATCAATGCATTAGCACATAATGTTCTCTTTAACAAAAATTGTTATTGTGCAACATTAAAACAAGAAAATAAACTTGCAATACATTCTCCAAAATCACATATTGAACTTCAACAATTCCATTCCAAATTCAAACCAATTCACATTCACACAAGTCCAATATCGTTAGCAATAGCATTCAACTTCAACAATTCTATTCCAAAATCAAACCAATTCACATACATGCAAATCCAATACCGTGACCACAAATTCATCATCCAACCGAAAACATCCATGATCCAACTCCCAAATTGATCATCCAACCGTGAGCAGAAATTCACCATCCAACCCAAAACATCCAACTCCCAAATCGATCATCCAACAATGACAAGATTAAAATCCAATTCCAATCCAACACAATAAAATTTGTAATTAACCAGCAAAAAATTCGAAACAATAAACAACACACCCAAGGTTTTGGTGCGGTGGCGCGGTGGCTTCGGGCGGTGTAGGAGGTGGCGTCTTCGGGTCCCCGTGGAGGAAGCGTCTTCAACCGACGCCAAGGGAGGAGCCGAGGCGGATGAGCGACGGAGGAGAGACAGACACCGGGGAGGGGCAGAGACGGCGGCGGCGGTGAGAGGCGACAGTGAGGGCTCGAGAGTGAGAGGGCTAGAGAAGTGAGACAGACAGAAGAGAACGAAGAAGAAGAGTGAAGAGTCGGGGCTTCGGGGTCGGGTGGTGGGGATTTTTAGCAGAGAAGAGGCGACAGAGAAGAGTGAGAGGGCGAGAGAATCAGAAAGTAAAAAACCCGGAGGATTTTTAGGGTTTTTTTTTGTTGAAAAATTTGCAATTTGGTCCTTAGAAATTTTCGAATTTTACAGTACCACAAATTTTTTTAAAATTAAATTTTGTTAATTTTTAGTAATTATTCTATCAATTTAGTTTATGTGATATTGTAGTTATATTTATGACATTAATTTATTTTCAAAATTAATAAAAATATATTTTATATTTTAATATTTTTTAAAAAATAAATTCCTATTGTTACATCTACTACTAATTTTGCACCAATTTATGATGTAATGGATATCATTTTAACAACATTATGGTATAATATGAATCTAGAAATAACAATAATGATTTTTTAACTATTTATAAATTATTGAGATGCCAAGAGAAAAATGTCGTATCATCGCTTAATTATGAAATATTAAATGATATTTGTCACGAGGATTATGTGAAATTTGTAATGGGCCTACGGGTCCACACGAGAAGAAAAGTTATACTACATACAAGTTCAAGTGAGGTTCCATTATAAAACCAATTGGTAATATGTGGAGTAGCTCACTAGATTTATAGGTTAGTCTTTTTTTTTTCTCTTTTCTCAATATGGGACACTCACATATGGATATTATCAACACTCCCTTTTAAGTACAACTGGGACTGAACATCTAATTGTCACTTGAAATAAACATAGTGATAACCGGACCTGATTTTTGGGACTGAACATTCATACGAACAACCGAAAAATTAATAATCCGGACCAAACCTGCTTTGATACCATGTAAAATTTGTAATGAATCTATGGGCTCACACGAGAAAAAAAATTAGACCATACACAAGCTCAAGTGAAGTTTCATTATAAAATTAATTGATAACAAGTGAAAGAACCCACTAAATTTCTACATTAGTGTTCTTTCCTGTTTTTTTCTAATATGGGCCACTTACATATAGGAATTTTCAACACATACTATTTATCAAGACACTTGCTAAGGATCATAAAAGTTGATTATGTTTTCTAGAAATGTTAGGTCATTGTCTCATTTATAAAGAGTTCTTCTACTTCAACTTCAAATCCAACAGTAGAGGATACGTTTTCCTCGTGAGATGATTCGCAATTATCGTATTAAATAAATTATCTATAATATGTATTAATCCGTACACTTATATACTATATAATGAGTAGAGTGATGTATATACTATATAATGAGTAGAGTGATGTGCTTAGCTTGTGAGGAATATTTTTCCTATAAAAGATAGAATCCATATATTTGCCCACTACTCTGATTTGTCGCAATTCCAGACAATATGAGGAAAAGCAAGCAAAGAAAGAACATTTTATCGAAACTTGAAGTTGTTTGAGATGTGAAGGTGATCTTTAAAACAAAGTCAAAATGGAATAGAACCGATTGATTTAAGTGGTAATGGGATTGACTTCAGCTCCAAGTTGCACATTTTTGTAGCAAATGGGCATCTGAAATTGGAGGAGCCAAGTCAACCAATGAACAATCGGATAATTGTACAGCAACATTCACTTGCTGGACCCAACTCAACTCAAACCTTCATCTCCTACTCCTAGACCACCAATCATTGATCCGCTTAGCATACTTTAATTTTGTGATTAAAAAATCTTAATTTCGAATCATATAAATAATCCTTCAATACAAAGATAAAGTTGCATGCATTTTTTATAAACTTATATTTCAGATAGTTGTTAATTCATGAACGAATTCATATCATGTGCATGCATAATCTGATAAAATAAAATTTGGACTTCGATCGTATAGTTGAAGTCAATAAGCTATACAAAAATTTTATGACGCAGGTGAGTTGATAAGGGATTCTCTTGATTTAAATGAGGTCACGGGTTTGAACCGTTCTTATGTATGCAGCCGTTTAAAACTTGGAGTCAGAGCTTTGTTTCCCACAAGGGACCTATCCGGTTCGAGCAGAGATTAGTCTGGGTGTAGATGGTTTAAAAGTGTCTTCCCATCGTTAGGACCCTTCTAGGACATCTCTCCATCTTTACAACTTGGAGGTTAATCAGTCTTCTTCATCTCATCAATACCTGCAACTTGGAATTTTAAGTAACAAGTAGAAGTAGTTTCCGAAAGTCTTCTTCATCTCATCAATACATGCAGCTTAGAGGTCAACAAATACCAAAGATGACGATGCCATGTTCTTCCGTGATAACAACTGATAATTCGATGATATATAGTACTACCAACTACGATCACATGGGATATCTAGATCCATCTCCTCTTCATAGTTTTTCATCTATATACGATCCTCGTAATTATTATGTGAACAATGCAACAGGACACCCTATAAAGATGGTGTGCCATTTCTTGAATTTCCTGGAGTGTCTATAAACCTTGGAGATGATATGCTACATCCTGACTTTTCTAGATTATTAGGAAACCTTGGACATGATTTTCTACTTCCTGAATTTTTAGAGTGTCAAAAAACCCTGGAGATAATGTGCTACTTTCTGGATTTACTGGAGTCTACATGCCTTCAAACTTTGTAGATGCTCAAAGACAAACGGCGGGCCAAACTCACTTCTCAATTCTTGTCCAGAGAAAGCAATTTTTGCCCAGCTTAACTCAGTCTAACCTAAAATTAAAGGACTTAGATTTGATTTGAATAAACTTTTAGTTGGGCTCAAATTTTATAATAATTTTGAAATTTATACTAAAATTAGGTCAATTATGTTAAACAAAACAATATCATTTTAATTAAAATAATATCATTTTAAAATTTTAAATTAAAAAAATCAACCAAATTTGACCAAACTTAATCAAACTTTAAACTGCATAAAATCGATTCTATAAACATCAAACTCAAACTCGATCGAACTTCAAATTGAGTCTAATAACTAGATGTCAAGCCTATTCTCATTAGCTTAACACCTCTCAAGTTCCATGGCAATTAAAGAGATGATAATGAGTCACAATTGAAACAAGAATCACCCAATTATTGACTACTTGAAAGAACAATCGACCCTCTTCCTAAACTGAGTTACACATTAATTTGATTCGTTTAATACATAAACACTGAGAATCCAAAAATCATACTCTTTATGTTATCTCACCATAATGAAGTGAGTATTTTTACAGGAAACACGGTGGGAAGAAGTAAGCTAAAGAGATGCTCTACGAGATATGAAGTACCATTTGACTGGAAAATCTATTCACGGGAAGACTTACTGGACTGGGAGTAGTATAGATGTGATTATCCCACAGACAAATTTTGAGCTACCAAATTAGTTTATTTGTCAGTAAGAACTAAAAGTGTTATCAAATTTTGAATAAGTGAAAATCATCATAAATACAAGAGATGCATATAAATGACATATTCGATTTCAAATTCATATCTATAAATCAACAACTTGAAATTAAGGTGTGAATATCCTAATAAATTTGCTTATACGAAAGAAATTATATCTTGAAAAAAGAAGTGTGATCAATGCATTAGCACATAATGTTCTCTTTAACAAAATTGTTATTGTGCAACATTAAAACAAGAAAATAAACTTGCAGTACATTCTTGAGAATCAGGCGCAATCAATATTCAAAAACTATAAATTATTATGATCATCCAAAATATATATACTGCTAAAATTTTTAATGGTGAAATTAGATTATGCAATTTAGACCTTTTTTTTAGAAATAAAATATAAAACTAAACAACTTAGGTTATTAATAGTAAAATGTAACAAATTGTACCCCAATGTGTTAAGTGATTTAAAACAATATAAAATAAGGGTATAAAACATATAACAAATATTTGCACTTATCAGTTAAGTATAAAATTTGAGTAATTAAAGGATGAAAAAAATAATAAATTGGAGTATATATGCAATTCAAGCAAAGTACTAAAAACAATTGTTAAAGTCGTTGAATAAGAACAATAGCATCCCACATCCAACAATCACCAACCACTACAAGAAAATAACAAAATAGTGATGAAATTTTATAGACTGAAAATAAACTGTCGGTAATTATTGACAAAAATATTATATACATTGGTAATGTTGTTTGAAATTTTAATATTTAGCAGCGATATAAATTTTTATCGCTAACTTTTGTCGGTAAATATGGTTGTGAATCGTTGGCTTTCAACTCTATGAAAATGCCGTCGTTTGGTTTGCCCGAAACAACGTCGTTTTGGTTAAATTAAAAACTTTGTCGCTTCTTGAACAAAACAACGTCGTTTGCAAGGTTTAAATGTTTAAATCTTAGCCAAAATCAAACGTGGCTGTTGAATGTGGAATGTTAGTGTTCAAAAGATGAACTACTTGTTCGCATGCTAGCTTCTAGGGTTTCGTATGCTGCCTTCTAGTGTAAGCAAGGAATGCCATATTCATTTATATTTAACAAACAAGAATACCAAACTATACAGTGCCTATATATATATATAGATTAAGTAATGAAATGAAGGGAAACAGGGAAGTGCTAAGTAGGAGGGATGGTACGTATGTTCTTTCCTTGTGGAAGAAGAAGAGAAGGACTAGCGTGGGGAAGATGAGGCTATTAGATGCCAAGTAGAAACGCCCGCAAAACCACCCGATATTCTACGCTATAGTCGTCTATACCCCATGAAATGAGAAGAAACCCTAGCTTTGCCTGAAATTGGCGGGCAATTCATCCTTGGCTTCCTCATACGACCCTCATTCCCCAGGTCAGGCCTCTCTTCCTCCGTCTCCATATATACATCTTTTGCTGAATATAACATCTGGTTCTGTGGTTAACTTCTTTTCCTTACCCATCCCTTTATATAGCTGTTGTATGTTGCTGTCCACTGTGTGTTTGTTGGATGCTGATAAAAGAACATATTCTTCCATAAAATCATCACATGCTTCATCATCTACTTCTATCTTAAAAGTGGAGCCAGAATCAATGTGTTAAAAGCCCCATTGGCCATGCAAATTGCAGTGATGGAATGATAATCTAATATACGTGACCCCTCAAGCCTTCAAAGGATAATTGTATCCAATGTCAATCTTTTCATTGTTTCCAGTCAACTGTTCATATTGTCTAACACTGTAATGGAAGGGTATAAGTTAAGTTAAATCTTATTTTTCTTTTTCTTTTTTCACAGGTGTTTTATTAAAAGGGTCTCAATTATAGGAAGACACCTTTAAGCCATCTACATCCATACTAATCTTCGCTCGAGCCGGGTAGGTCTCTTGCGGGAGGTAAAGTTCTGACCCTATGTTTTAAACGGCTATATACATAAGGATGGTTCGAACCTATAACTTCACTTAAGCCAAAAGAACCCTTTATCAACTCACCTGCATCCTGGAATTTAAGTTTAACTATTTTGAATCTTGAGTTGTAAACTAATGAGCTTAAAAGGTAATGCACGTTTTCATAGTCAACTTGCAGTTGCATAATAATAACACAAATTAAAACATGAGAATCTTTTCTTTTTCTTCCCAGCTAGGAAATGTTTTCTTTGTCTTCCTAGCTAGGAGGCTACACCAACTGATGTAACAGGACAAAGGAATCACATTCAAACGGATTAGCTGTTCAGCTTCAGAGAGAGCAACCTCAGGATATGATTCTTCTGGAAATCATATCTCATATCTAAAAGTTTTCCCAAGGTCATTTGTATGACGGTGGCACAAAATATAAAATACTAACGGTTGAAAATAATTAAGATGCATCATTTAGTTGAATTGGTTACACGATTTATACAAAATCATTTGATAAATTCATAGGATGTTGTAAATTTTAATAATATCATATGACTATGATTAAAATTATTATTTAACCAAAAAATTCATTAAAATTATATTCCTAAAATTTGATTTCAATTCATGATATTATTTGTATAGCTTATTAACTTCAGCTAAATGATCTAAGTCCAAATTTTATCTTATCGGATTATGCATGCACATGATAAGATATGAATTCGATACTTCTTTCATGAATTAACCACGTGAAATATAAATTTATCAAAAAAGAATCATTAATGTACACAATTTTTTCTTTATATTGAAGAACTATTTATATGATTCGAAATTGTGATTTTTTAATCACAAAATTAATGTATGCTTCCCTTTATTGGAAAGCGGAGGTGATTGGTGGTGTAGGAGTTGAGTTGGGTCCAGCAAGTGAATGCTGCTGTAAAATTATCCGATTGTTCATTGGTTGACTTGGCTCCTCAAATTTCAGATGCCCATTTGCTACCAAAATGTGCAACTTGGAGCTGAAGTCAATCCCAATACCACTTAAATCAATCGGTTCTATTCCATTTTGACTTTATTTTAAAGATCACTTTCACATCTCAAACAACTTCAAGTTTCAATAAAATGTTCATTTCTTTGCTTGCTTTTCCTCATATTTTGACACTTGTCTGGAAGTGCGACAAATCAGAGTAGTGGGCAAATATATGGATTCTATCTTTTATAGGAAAAATATTCCTAAGAAGCTATGCACATCACTCTACACATTATATAGTATATGAGTGTAAGGATTATTACATATTATAGATCATCTATTTAATATGATAATTGCGAATCATTTCATGAGAAAAACGTATCTTTTACTGTTGGATTAGTAGGTCACCTACCTTGAAGTTGATGAACTCTACAATGACCTAACGTCTCTACAAAACATAATCTACTTTTATGATCCTTAGCAATACATCATCATCGTCACATTCGGTTTGAAGTTTCGCAGTAAAATAAAGTTTGAGAAAGTTTGATAATACACAATCTTACCTTTACATGCTAGAGAAATTATTTCCTATAAATTTACATGATGATGCGACAAGAAATTTACGGTGTAGAAACAAAAAAGCACGCAAAAAATTTAAGTAAATATAATTACAGTATAAGACAATAAGAACATACTTGATAATTTTCCAGATCTATTATTATCTTACATCTTATAAAGACCAATTCGCTAGAAGTCGACCTTGAGGATGCGACAATCCTACAACTTTAGGCTTCTATCGCGAGAAACTCCCCCTAACTACACCTGCCCCGTAACCTAGCCAAAATCTTACCGCACGCAATACTTCCTACGCAGCATCCTTAGCATTAGCAAGTGTCATCAATCTCACGATAAATAGAATCCTCATGACAAATATCATTTAATATTTCATAATTAAGCAATGATACAACATTTTTCTCTTGGCATCTTAATAATTTATAAATAGTTAAAAAATTAATATTGTTATTTCCAGATTCATATTATACCATAATGTTCTTAAAATGATATCCATTACATCATAAATTGGTGCAAAATTAGTAGTAGACGTAACAATCGGAATTTATTTTTTTGAAAAATATTTAGAAATATATTATATTTTTATTAATTTTGAAATTAAATTAATGTCTAATAAATATTACCACAATATCACATAAACTAAATTGATAGAATAATTACTAAAAATTAACAAAAATTATTTTTTAAAATTTTTATGGCACTAATAATTTCAAAAATATTAACATGTGACAAAATATTTCTAATAAATAAAAAAGTGTTATTAAAAGCAAGTTGTTGTATGTTTTAAACCCATATTTTATATTGTTTTAAATCACTTACTTAACACATTAGGGTAAAAATTGTTACATTTTACTATTAATAACTTGGGGCCTTTTGGTTCTATTTCAGTTTTTCTATTGTAATTTTCAATTTTTGTGTTTGTTTTTCTTTCAAATAAAAACAAAAACCTGTTTATTTATTAATGTTAATGTAGTTATATTTTTATTAGTAATAATAATTACATTTTAGATAAAACTTAAAGATAAATTATTTTTAATTAAATAAATTTATTTAATCTCTTATATAAT
>JANSVB020000165.1:301265-316599 GCA_025504935.2 Erythroxylum haughtii | reverse complement strand
GTAGAGTAGTTGAAACCCAAAATTAGCCCAACCCGAGTGCGAGTATTTCTAGTAAATCTAGGAGAAAAGAAAAATTTAGACTTGGCCAAACTAACTCACAACCCCGATATCCCACAAAATTCACGAAGAATCGATGAAAAAAGACGAGCTTGGGAGATTGTTGCATTTAGGGAAACCAGAACATCATCAATAAAAAATAAATGGGAAATCTTAGGCCTGCCCCCGCTAACCGAGATCGGTTTCCAAATGCCATCATGGACCTTTTGAGAAATTAAAGCAGCTAACTTCTCCACACACAACACAAATAAATAAGGTGAAAGCGGGTCACCTTGTTTAATACCACGACCAGGTTTAAAGCTTTGAAGACACTCCCCATTCCATACTACAGTCATAGTTGTCTGGCGAATACAATTCAAAATCAAAGAACATATATGGTGCGGGAAAAGAAAATCCCTTAAAGTAGCCTTTAAGAAGTTCCAATTAACCGGATCGTAAGCTTGCTCAAGGTCTAGCTTAATCAACATTGAACCGGTGCGGCCTTTGGCTTTACTCAAATAATGCATAAGTTCCCTGGCTATTATAATATTATCTATGATGCTGTCCCGATATAAAGGTGTTTTGGTAGGGATGAATTAACTCATTCATGAACGATCTCAATCGAGTAATTAACACCTTGGTGATGAGCTTATAGATAACATTACAGAGATTAATTGGGTGAAATTTGGTGATTCTATCAGGGGCCACGTCTTTCGGAATCAACACAATAAGAGTTTCAGCAAGCTTCTCATCGATATCACCACTTGCAAAGGCCTGCTGCACCATGGCCGTAATCAAACTCCCAATAAATTCCCAATAAGTCTTTAAAAATTTGGTTGAAACCCATCCGAAACTGGAGACTTAAAATTATCCATAGAGAATAAATTTTTTTAACTTCCTCTGTTGTCACTCGCTTCAAAAGAGACCGAATGGCTTCCTCCCCTAACTTATTGTGAAAAACCGAAGAAATACTAATGCCAGTCCCCTCACTATTACCAAACATATCGCAGAAATAGTAAAAAACATCTTGTTTTATTGCAATCCCATTATCACACCACTCTTCCGAGTTCAGAAGTTTTAGTCTTTCTATCTTATTTCTTTTACAACGAACCACTGTAGTAGCATGAAAGTATATAGTATTTCTATCCCTAAATAGAAGGTGTTGCTCTCGACTCTTTTGGAACAACAAAGCCTCTTATTGGGCTAAGACTTGATTATATTCTACAATCAGCTTCTTCTCGAGGGAGGTCAATTGGCTAGACAAGTAATATTGAAGCTAAGGTTGAACCCCCTTAATTCTTGCCAAAAGGGATTGCTTACATCTGAAAATATTACCAAAAACATGCTTGTTGAATTGGACAGCTGCCTTTTTTATCTTCTTAAGGGCTATAGCCGGATGATTCGATCGCTCCCAAGTACTGTAAACAACATTATCGAAGCATCTGTCTATCTGTCAGGCTGCTTCAAATCGGAAATGTCTATAGTGCGGTACCAAAACATTACCCCTGATTTTGAGAAGCAGTGGGCAATGATCCGAATGAACTCGAGGCAAATGGTGAATTATAGCATCTGGAAAGGATAGTCTCCAGTCAACATTACTAGCTGCTCTGTCAAGCCTCTCGTACACAAGAGGCGTCATATTGCGAACCCAAGTAAATCTCGATCCCACATACCTAAGATCAAGAAGGTCACAGGTATGTAAATGATCCCAAAACCTAGCCATATGAGTTGGAAACAGTCGCCCTCTTCTCTTCTTTTCTTGACAAGCCACGTCATTCATGTCCCTAATAACCACCCATTCCTCATTGCTCGACCAAACATCATATTTAAAATGATCCCAAAGCACATCACGAGTCTTAGGAACGGGATTAGCATATATGGCAGAGAGCAAAAAAGTAACCCCATCAGTGCCACCAATCCGCCCAGTGATGCTCTGTCTCATAGAGAAAAGTTTAGTAAATGAACATACATTAGTCTTCCAAAGCACCCATATACCACCAGAACCAAGCCTAGACCTGAATCGTTGCAATCTAGCAAACTTTACCCTCGTTTCAGAAATAACATCAACGTCAGCGAGTTGCGTCCTGATCAATTCCCTGATGTGTCTACGGGCGTCCCTATTGCCAGCCTCTCGCATATTCCAATAAATGATACTGTAATTAATCATGATGAGAATAACAAGATAATGAGATAAACAAGAACATAACTAACTCACGTTAGTTTGCATATTATCAGGCTCATCCAGAGCTACTTCATCTTCCATCATAGCATTGGGAGTACCAACATCACCAATAGAAGGTTGAATAACATCATCATTAAGGATTGGCTGTAAGTCCATGGAAGCCAGGTTCGACGACCGAGATGGGTGACAATTCAAGGCTTGAGCACTCGAAGCCCCTGACACAATGGAATCTAAAGGCCCCAGAGGAACAACATGACTAATTCCAATAAGCACGGTATTCTTCCCTGTATCTTCATGAACCTTCGAGGGGACATCTCGATTATCTGCAGCTGGGACACTAATGTTCTTATTTGGACAACTGACCTTCCGAGAAGTATAGTGCAAAATCGAATCCAAATTCTCTTTACATTAAGACTTGCTTGCTCCTCCCGTAACCTTCTTATATGTAGTTTTCTTAGGGACCACTTTTCGCCATGTTTTATCATTGTTATGAGCTAATTCAGCTTCCCTATGATTATCCTAATGCGCCTCATGGTCATGCCCCTGTACATCAACACTATTAAGGCCATGGAAACGGTTGTGAGAGGTACCTTGACTAGCCAAACTGTGGGTGTCCCGTCCCCGAGCTACAAGGGGTCTCCTTCTACGGACTACCATTCAATCACCATATAACTTGTCATTAGAAGACTCAAGAGGAACAGTCTGGTGAATGCTTGTTTCGAACTGATTTTCAGTAACAGAGACCCCTGCATCGGGGCAATTATCCTTGAAATGGCCATACAGTCCACAATGATAGCATATTTTTATGTAAACCTTCATATTCGACCAAATAATTGATGCCATCAATTTGGATTTTCAGGATAAGCGGCTTAGTAAGATCTACCTCAATACAAATGCGATCAAAGCGACCTCTATTACCTTTTAACGTATTAGCATCCAAATACTTGGGGTTCCCAAATGCCTTCTCCAAGGTGTACAAAACATCCACATTGTAATATTCCAAAGACAGTTCAGCCAAGCGATCCATACAAGAGCCTTATTAATCGAAGTTTCTGAGGGTTTGATACTAGACTTCCAATCCCACACCACCAGATAATGATCTGGGAGCATTCAAGGACCATTAGCAAGCACAAACTCCTTATCCAAGGGTTCCGCAAATTTTACCAAGAAGTAGTCATGACTCAGATCTGCCACCTCAAAAGCCCCTTGAGTGTTCCACATCTGCGAATGCTTGGATTTTAAAAAATAGAACCTTACTTGGTGTCTCAGGAGTTTGAAGAGCACGGAGTTCTCGAGCTGCTCCTCGAGATTGTTGCTCAAATTTGTATCCACAGACCATCGTGGTAGTCTTGGGTTTTGATCACAAAATCCCGCCCCATCATCTTTGTTTCCACCAGGTCAATTGCGCCCTCAAAGCGAAGCATATGCGATTCTATCATTGGGTCGACGCCACCCAAGATCGGAGAAGCACAGTAGCTGGAGTGCTATTCACCGAGGGTAGGAACTGTTCCTCCACCCCACCACCTTTATCAAGAGGCTCAGATTGCCGTTGGTGCTTTAGAGTCGACGGGCTAGACACCCCAAAGATGAACCCTTGCTTTTTTAGAACTTGTTCATTCTGATGACGAGGAGATCGTACACCTTTCTCCATTTATTAGTAACAAATCTAAACAACTTTTTTTTTAAATATTGAATATGTGATTTTCGAGAATGTATTGCAAGTTTATTTTCTTGTTTTAATATTGCACAATAACAATTTTTGTTAAAGAGGACATTATGTACGATTACTCTTCTTCCTTTAAGTTAGAATTTCTTTCGTATAAGCAAAATTCTTATAATATCTACAACTTAACTTCAAGTTGTTGATTTATAGACCTGAAATTAGAAATTGAATAGGGCATTTATATGCATCCCTTGTATTTATATGCATCCCCTGTATTTAGGGTTTAAGACTTGGGATAATGTATCGGAGTCAATAGTCGTCTTTTAAAGTTATCCTCTCTTTGTTATGCACGAGATGTGTCTTTAGCCTTTCTTCGTAAGCCAATCGTAATGAAAGACTAGAATTTATATATTTTATAACATGAACTTCGATTGAAGTAATTATTTTAAATAGAACTCATGTGACAGGGGGTCAGTAGACTCAGTTCGAAGGAATTGTTAGCAACTAGGCTGTTTTTTGTCCTTGCTACTTTCAGATATAGAACTATTAACTACGTGTAGCATATACAATGACTAAATCCGTAATGTCACATCTTGCGACATTGTTTTGCAGACTTTTCTTGTCTCTTAAGTTCCTTTAGCAATGTTATTTATTTGAATGGGACAGTAATGATGACAAATTTTAATATCTGATTTATGTCCTTAGCTAACCAGAGGGACTAAGAATGGATCCACAACCTGAGCCTGTGAGTTACATCTGCGGAGGTATGGGGTTTAAGATTTTGCTTGCAACTTCTGTTAGTTGGCTTGTACTTGGACACTTCTATATGTTGAGTTCCCTCTTGTTTCCAGTCACTATGACAATAATTAGAGAAACAGGTGGTTCCGAAATTTGAATGTGGTTAATTTGTTTGTGTAGATTGTGGGATGGAGAACACTTTGAAGCCAGGAGATGTCATCCAATGCCGTGAGTGTGGTTACCGTATTCTGTATAAGAAGCGTACCCGCCGAAGTAAGTATATGCCCTTTTGTTCTCTTCTTTAACATAATAAGATCCCTCCTGGGTTTGGGCTTGGGAGCCCAAATTATTAAATTTTCAGATACTGAACTAAAGATGTCATCAGGCCATTTAGTTGGACTCAATGTTTGTCAATCTATTTGTTATTGCTAGGATGCCCTGAGTTGGGCATAATTTGTCCTTCATGATGATGTTGCAAAGAAGGATGTCCAACAACTTAATATAGCAAATCTCTATAAATTAATAAACCTTTATTAGATAAATAAGGGTTTATGGTCCAAAATTGAGCTAATAAGTTAAAACATTAATTCTCTATTTATTAATGCCTCTTTTAATTAATGCATTTTATATGGTTTCAACATTGTTAATTTATGGAGGTTTTAGTATATGTGCTTTGCTTTTCCACTTTGTTTGGTTAAGAAATCGGTTGTCCTCTTTATGCAAGTACAGAGATGGGGATGGAAATCATTAGTTAGTGAAAATCTTAATATTTGTTTCAAGATTGATTGTGCATCCAGAGCTCCATAAAGAACTATAAGTTCTGACTTGAGGATTATGTCCATAAGGTGAAACTTAATTTGAATATCTATGGTAGGTAGAATAAGCTTCTTTAAATCGTCATGAACATGCGACAACTGTACCGAAATGAGTAGCTTTTTCATAAAATATTTCCAGTGTACGTGATGCAATGCGCATGTTACAATTGGATGGTTAATGGATTGATGGAATTTCAAGTTCTATTATTGGTTTGCTGCGAACTTGATGTCTTTATGAAATGTTTGTTTTTTTTGTTATTCAGACTGATATTATCCCTTCTTACCGTTTTGAAACTGCAGAATGGGAACGATAATTATACAACAGGTTTCATAAATGGTAAAAGAACACTCATTAACATAGAATTTTGTGTCTTGCAGTTGTTCAGTACGAGGCACGCTGAAATTGGGATGATAATCTTGGATTTTGCGTATAGAAGCAATGAAGCTTCTTACGAATGCCGCTGGTGTTTCTGATATCATTATATGTAGCAAGTAAACCATAGGACTGGTATTTTTGTGTCGGGGACCAGCCCTTTTAAAAGTTATAAACAGTTTCATTTTGTAATCAGTAATTTGGAGCGTGTGCTTTCGAGTGTGGCCTTGTGCATGTTGAGATGAATGGGATCATGGAAGAATAATTTGAACCAGCATCACCTTTTAGAAGATATTCTCTTGACTAATAGAAGAAAAGAACAAGGAAAATTACATGCAAGAACTTGTGGACTAGGCTTTGATACACCGAAGGGACAAAAAAGTCATGAATTATTCAATGAATCGCGTATCATCAGTATTGATACGAAGTAATTCGCTAGCCAGGCAAGTTAAAATTTAGTCATTTATCACCAATGCGGCTTAAACTGGAATTCAGTTAGACAAAAATGTCCTTAGCATTTTCAATTTGCAAAAAATGATTAAGTGTTTATTTGTTTAAGCTTTTGAAAGTTGAATAAGTAATTATTTTTACGGAAAAAGTTGTTTTTAAGAAAAATATGTGTTTGGTTATAAAATTAAAGGTATTTTTTTACAGAATTAATTTTTTTAAAAGTTAAAAGTACAATTTTTTGAAAAGTTCAAATTTAGAATTTTTCAAAAAAATACTTTTTCAGGTAGATTTATTTTTTAGTCCTTTTATCTTTATGTTTTTATATATAATTTTTACAATACTCACAAATATATTTTTACATTTATTTTAAGATTTATATAATATTATTTAACTTTTTTATATGTTTTAATATTTATTTTTTATATTATTTTTACTTATATTATAATTAATATAAAATTTTTAATTAGATATATTTTTACTTATATTTCATATAATTTAAAATTATATAATAATTAATATATTGTGCTTTGTATATTGTTAATATATTTTAAATAATACTTCTATGCATAAATAATTTTTATTATAAAATAAAATATAATTAAATTAAAAATATTTTTTATTTTTATATTACTAAACAGTTTATTGTATGAAGTTCTTAAAAAAATCTTTTTTAAATAATAATTAAATAGTCAACTAATTTGTTAAGATTCATTAAAAAAATTCAACTCAAAAAAATTCTACAGAAAAAAGTTATATCGATATAAACCCATCAAGTGTCACTTGTCGTAACTATATTCCAAAATTTAATTTGATTCGGAAGAATATGAGAAGAAGCGCATCAGCATTTTGTTATCCATATGTTTGTCAGATCATTAAATGGTTGCCACATAAGTTGCAGCCGAAACAGCAACTAGCTTGCACAGATGGATGTTGCAAGCCGATCACTTTCCCATGCCAAGTTTCCACCTATCTTTCACTCTAAACCCTCCGTTCTTGCCTCCAGTCCCATCTCACTGCACTCCACTAGTATCCATTTCTCACAGCTTCTAAGAGCTGGAATTAAAGTCAGGAAGCAGAAGAGTTTTGGAGGGATACATGCTAGTTCTGAGTCAGCAAGCACAGCCTCTGCTATTGAAGACAGATGGCTTCTTGTACCTGCTGGTCAGTGAGTTTCTTTGTTGATGGAATGCAAAATTTTTAGGGAACTTTTTGCAGAATGGAATTGTTTGCATGTCTGTGCAAAAGGGTTCTTTTCACTTTGGAATTGAATTGCTGGTTCTTTCGAGATTTATTTACGATTCAATGTGTTGTGTAGTTTCATTATTTCTTGTATATGTGATTTGAAGTTGGCCCGGCAAAGTCAGGAATCAATTTGATTCTGTGATCTCATGCTCGGCCCCTTTTGGAGCTATCACTGCCTTTCTTCAAGTCATCAAAGAGATCCTTGAGTCTGATGTTGATAGCTTAATAACAACAACCATTAATTGTTACAGAAATCATATATAACAAAAGATTTTGAAACAAATTTGCTGTTGCTTCAGAGTCAGGAGTGTACCAACTCCCTCCACGTGATCTTACAGGAAAGGGGATGAGAATAGCGAGTGAAAATGTGGGCAACTGGAGAGATAATTGAAATTTCTCATTTCCTTTCTTCTCTAGGGCTTAGAGATTGCTTCTTCAGGGTCGTCATCTTTCCCAGATTTTTTGGGGAAAGTTGCACGGTCTGCATAATATATATGTATGTGATGTGCCTGACTCTCTTATAATGCTTGTTTTTGTGGTCTGTTGCAATCCTTCGAATTATGATATCCTCATTCCAAGTCAGGAAATAACCTTCATTTGATGTGGCTCTAAATTTACAGGTGATGGAGATTCTCGTCACTTAGGTTATAAGGTTGAAATGCCAGGCGTATATGAAATTGCTTCTGTGAGTCCTCCCACATTTAGGAAAGTCATATATCATTCAACACAAACTCATTAAATCTATAATATTTCTTTTTTATTGAAAAATCAAGAGTGAGGTGACTGTCGGGCGGCTTCCCGAGAAGGCAGACATTGTGATTCCAGTTGCTACAGGTAATTCTTGGCTAACCCTTTTAGATAACCACCATTACTTCTCCATACCATTTGTCAGCAAGTTTATGCTTAGGATTGGATCATCATATTACTATTTCATTGTCTCAGTATCTGCTCTGCATGCCCGCATCCAGAAGAAGGAAGGAAATCTTCTGGTCACTGATCTGGACAGTACTAATGGGACATTCGTCAATGAGAAGCGATTAAGACCTGGAGTTTTAGCTACTGTACCATCTGGAAGTTACATCGTATTTGGTACCTTTCTCTATTCAACTGAAGTGGCTGGCTACTATTGACAATCTCTTTATTTTTCTTACTTCCTGGATCCCTGCGTAGACATGCTCTTATTTCTTTAGCACATTCAGAAGATGAAAGTGGGGATAGATAGATTATAAACATGCTAGGAACTGCAGAATTGAGGATCACAGGAACCACATCCTTCACTACATTCACAGGCATGCATTGCCACCCATGCACTCTCAGTTTTATGGGTATAATATCTCAAAATTTATATACTCGATTGCATTAAGATTAGTGTTTCTTCACAAATAATCTAGGTCAATGCCACCAACTAGCCATACCATGCTTGATAGTTTCATAATTGAGGGCCACTAAGATTATGACATTGAGGTTGAAGGAGCTAAGGGCTAAACTTCCAAGCAACTCATACTGCTCTATGTCAATTTTAGGCCTGATTCTATGCCATAGAATTACTGTAATCTGATCTACTGCTATGCGTGTTCCTATTAAAAAGTTTACTGGTAGAGAACTTGAACTTAAGATCTTCTGTATAAGTTGAACTTGTATGGACGTGATTTGTCGATTCAACTACTAGTCTCTGAGCTTCTTTTGTCATAACTTGCTTAAATTATGATTTCATTTGTAGGGGATATTCATCTAGCAATGTTTCGTGCCTCCAAGGTTGAGAAAGTGGAAGCTTCAATCAAACCTGAAGAAGCTAAGAGTGAAGCAGAGACCGAAAGCCCCACTGAGAGCAGCAGTCCAAGTTAAACTCCCAACTGTGTTTTTGGCTGATTGAATAATCTGCGAAAGAGCTAATAAGCTTACAATGTCTAATCCTTCTCAATGCCTTATCAATAAAAGTTGGGACAGATTAAGTTTAGCCGTAAGGTATGTTTGATTCCGTTTTAAACTGTTGCTGATTCAGAGTTTTTTGTTCGTACAAATTGAATTGATATGATATCATTTTCATCAACGATAAATAAGCAAAACGAAAAGTAATGGAGCTAGAAACACATCTTAAACTTCCCAAGGCGGAAAGCAGACATTTGTTGCCCCTTCTCACAAAGCAAATCCATCATCGTTAAGCTCAATGTCAAATATATCAACTTCACAAGTTTTACCCAAAATATAACCCAACACAACAAAATTTTGATTTCATGAATGTTTGTATACCAGCAGAATTGAATCCAGTAACCTTTATCGTCTTCGCATTCCACGTCCACGACCTCCTCCTCGCCCTCTGCCAGCCATTGCACTTGCAGCAGCTTCTCCCTGGGCGCTTTCAGACTGCGTAATTAAGAGAGTAGAGATCAAACAGCTGCAAATTACAAGTGCTATACGCGTAGTACCTGACTGAGGTGAAGTGCAAAATACCATCAAAAGAGAGGAAGGATATGCAGCAACTTTTCAAGGATCATTTTGACAGGACAGATAGAAAGCATTGTACACATTAATATAACCAGATATAAATATTGCCCTTGCAGCCTTTACCTTGGGGTTCTTGACTGTCTCATCCACACTTAAAACAAGACATGCAGCCTCAGTTGCAGCATTTATGGCATTGATCTATAACAAGAGCTCACAGAATTAGGGCAAATAAAATCAGCAAAAGAAAATTCCTTGTTCACTAAGACTTGTGATCAAAAGAAGAAAAAAGAAAAAACCTTGACAACTGCTGGCTCCCAAACGAATTTGGCAAATGAATCTGTAATTCCACCTGTGTTAATATCCACACCATAAGGTGCACCCTCCCCTGTTAAAAAGCTCAAAAGGTCAACTATTCTAAATTAAACACAAAGTCTCCAAACCAAAGTCCTATTAAAATAATTATCACAAACCCTTTTATCAGGAGACACTGTATTACCTTAAATCAAGATATATGAAAAATTAAGACAGGTGGCACAGTGAAATACACCTCAGAGAAATAAATAACATACCAGATGGAAGGGCATGTTTCTGCCTCAACTTGTTTAAGACGTCAGTAGCATCAAAGCCAGCATTATCACATAATTGTCGTGGGATAACCTACATAAGATGAAGACCTTAAACTGACAAATTCCATTATAATACCTACTCTTATGACAATCAAATCAAACTTAATAAAGTCCCTTCCACATATCAACACTTAATCATAGTAATTTAGCCCATAAAAGGGCAGTAATAGATTGTGTCAAGCAGCAGAATGTACAGACTACTACTACTCACTTCAAGCGCTTTTGCATAAGCGTTAATAAAGAGCTGAGACTTCCCAGCTATTGTGCGAGCATGCTGCCTCAAATGGCGACTTACTTCCATCTGTCATCAGAAAACATACAGGTTACAAACCAGGTGATACATGCACCAAGATATAATAACTTTAAGCATAAACCGTACATCAATAGCACCACCACCAGCAACTACGGTTGAGTTCTTCAAAGCTCTTCTAACTATCATGATTGCATCATGTAAACTCCGTTCAGCTTCCTCAATGAACTGATGATGACATGAAACCAAAATGAACATTGAGAATAACAACAGAGAACCAACAATCCAGTGCTTCAATTAGTAACAAACCTGATCAGCCCCACCACGCAGAACAATAGTAGCTGTTCTTCCAGAAGGGCATCCACTAAATATGTTAAACCTCTCATTTCCAACTTGCCTTTCCTCAAACACGTCACAAGTTCCACGAACCTTTAGACCAAACAACAAAACAACAATGCAAGGGGTCAGAAAGAAAGAATGCTTTTACAAAAAAATGAACAGCAGGCATAACTTAGAAACCATTATGCACTTTCAAAGAAAAAAAATATTGACCTCATCAATTACGTTGTTGACAGTTGTTTGCACGGCTCCACCAGTTGCTGCAGCAACTCTATGTAAATCTTCTTCGGTTACACGCCCAGCGCAAAAGATATCTCGATCTGCAAAATACTGCAATAAAAATATACATCTGAATAGAGTCAAAAGAACATGGTGAAGATCAATGCCGTCAGTAGAACTTCATCTTGTCAAAACTTAGCATCTTCCTAAGCATTCCATGCATAGCAATAACTCAAAGACCTCAAGAAAAGAGTCCACCATGACAAAGAGAACTCAGAAAATACAAAAATACAGAACAACTACAAAAGGTAGTTAAGATTTAAAAACAGTAAAAATAATCTCATTTAATAAATCTGAATTGAAACAATTGTTTGACCACTGGTCTTTTTCTCTTACAATTTTCTTAATGTAAGGGCATTAAATTAATGCTAAATCCAAGCTCATTTGCATATTCTTTGAAAAATACAATAATGAAGGGGAGTCACCTGTGTTGCTAAATCACCAATAGCAAGACGTGAAAGGACAATTTTAGCCCCACTCTGCACACATTTATCCAATTTGTCATAAATGATATTCCACTCTGCATCGACAATTGACTGATACTGTGCTGGGTCTGATAGCCTGAAAGTACGGCAAAATGGTAGTTAAGTCTTAACCCAACCAGTTCTCGCTAATAAATATAAATCTAGGGGGAAAAAAAAAGCCTGGTACCTTATTTCTGCATTTTCTTTCTCAGATTTCAGCTCCAGCTCAATGTTCAATAGAAGTATCTTGGGATTTACAAATTTCTTTGGTTGTTGCTCAAACCCGGCGTATGAAAATGTCTTCTTAAAAGCAACTCCATTTACTAAAAAAGAATCTCGCATAGTACCACCTGGTACCTGAAGGGTAGAACAAATCACAAACAATCTGAAATTTGATCATCTTTAAGGTTTTGTTTAGCTCAGCAAAGCCATATCCATGAAAAAAAGGAAATGACAAGGAAATACAATTGGGAAGATAATGAAAAGATAAAGAAGTGAAGCAAATAACGTCATGTTGGAGTTCCATTCCAAAATTTCAAGTAGATTAAAGACTGCTGATCACATATTTCTGTACATAAAAGGGTCAAAGGGAAGATGGTGACTCAAACGAGAAGGCAAGGTCATAAAGATACTGAAGATATGCAAGCAATCGTACCTTCTTTATTCCAATCATATTCAGTCTATCATCATTCCCAATAGCAATTACAGCATCTACTACCATGGATGCAAAGAACTCTTTCTCCCCACCAATAAGTTTTGAAGAAAGTGTTGTAAAAGCGCATTTGGCCAGTAAGGTTTTCTTTTCTTCTAGACTCTTCCCTTCTATGCTAACAGCCAGTTCTTTCACCTTCTCAATTGCCTATACGAATTCCAAAATCAGTATTGGAAGGAAATCCAAACCCAACATCGCAGCCACATACAAAATTGGGGGAGAAACACATACTAAATAGCCTGCTGTTCTATAACTGCGAATCAAATTTTGAGGTTGGACTCCGTCTTCTACGAAAGGTTTTGCTTCTTTCAAAAACTCAGCTGCAAGTAGAACAACTGTAGTAGTTCCATCACCAACCTAAGAATGCAAAGTGAATGGTCAACCACTTTAAACATTTGTCCATTATAATTCTCAAGGAAGACTGAGCAAGTTACATAGTACACAAACAATTCTCCACTAAAAGATCCAAATATTCAATACCCAGTAAAAATACATAATTTTAAGTTTCCTCAAATAAAAAAAAAGGAAAAAACTTCAAAATAGATGGTGACCTCGGAATCCTGGGACTTGGCAATGTCCACGAGAATCTTGGCGGCAGGATGAACAATATCGAGCAACTTCATAATGGTGGCGCCGTCATTGGAAATGGTGACATTACCCTTATCGTCGTGGATGAGCTTGTCCATCCCTCTGGGTCCTAGCGTCGTCCTCACCACATCAGCGACAGCCGTGCAGGCGTTTATGTTGCTCACCAGCTGTGCCTTCCCTTGGGATGTGTCGGTCCCTTCCTTCAATAATATAATCTGCGGTTGCTGCAACACACAATATATATTGAGACCAAGAAATAAATCAGTATCACAAACCAAAAGTATAATCTTCTCAAACTCACGATCATCTAGTCTACTTTGCTCACCATCATAGCCGCCATTGATCTAGTGTACTCAGTTCAAGGAGTACAGGAAGAGAGTAGAGAGTGTGGAGAGAGATTGCAGTGGAGGTCTTAGGGCTTAAGTTGCAGCTCCAAGTCAGGGAGGTTCAAGACGATGCGGGGCGTTTAGAACTGCGTGTTTGTGCTTTTTATATGGCTATTGCTAAAAATAAAGACAGACTTGTAAAATAGCTCTCTTGTGCTCATGCTCTTTTTGTTGTGTCGTTCTTCCATTTCTATCTACTTCTGATGATTCACACCACCATCAGCACGATTCAATCACGATCGCATTAACGCAAAAACCCACGAATCTTTTCATGTAGACGTCAAAACCATGGATTTCTCGTACCTCCAGTCCAGGTCAACACCGAACAATACCTACTTCCCGCTCCACCGGGCGCAGCTCCACCCCCGCATGCAATACCCGTCTCCACCTCCGCCTCCGAAATCAAAAACCCAGAGATGTCTTGTCTTTTTAGCCTCACTCTTCACAATCCCTTTTCTCTTCTACCTCTTGTCCACTGCTCGCAAGATACACCAGTCCTCCAAATTCTCCGAACCCAAGTCGCAGTTTTTCGGTGTCGTCCTTCATTGTGGTCTCTCCGGGTGTGGGGTGCGCGTCTATGAGCTCCTTAGTGAGGGAAATATCCCTTTTAGTGATGGGCAGTTGCCGTTGATTGTTGGGTCGACTAAGGTTCGGCCTGGACTAGGTGGGGACCTGGAGAATGAGGGGTATGTGATTGAGGGATTGATTGATTTTGCCAAAAGATGGGTGCCCAGGAAGGAGTGGGGTCGAACTAGAGTGCAGTTGTTGGTATCCGGTGGTGGAAATTTTGGATCTTTGGTATTGGAGAGGGTGCTGGAGTCGTGTAGGAAGGTTTTGAGGAAGTCCGGTTTTAGTTTCAAGGATCAGTGGGCACGAATTATTGATGGTAAATTTGTAGAAAGCTTACTTTGACAATGTTGATATATTTCATTTGAACACAATTAGAGGACTTTTCTTTTGTAGAGGATGGATGTGTTAATTGATACATTCTCTGTATAATTTGCTATGAAATCACTGCCAGATATTTGACATCTTAGAGGTTATATAAGCAGGATATGCTTCATTTGATACTATCCTTTTTATATTTATCCGCTATTTTAGAGTCAGATCTAAGTTTGAAAAGATCGAATCACTATCCCTCTCACTTGTTATGTTCTTCACTGGCTATCTTGTCAGTTTTAGTCGAATATAATCTAGTGAGCTTCATAGGCTGTTATTTTGCTGACTATTCGTCTGTTTCTTTACAAAATTCTTGATTGAGGAAGCTACGTTTGTTCTTATCTTTTTCCATTTATGAAGAACTCTTCAATGTGCATACGTATAAACTCTTATTGAGTTGAGGAAACAGCCTCTTATGGTTTTGCTAGAAATGCTTTTAAGTACAGTCACTGTATTAAACAAGATGATTGCTAATCAATTTTTGGATAAGTAACTGAGAGGACAAGTTACTGATTTGGTTTTGACTAACATGGATTCATGGACAGATCCACTTATAGCGTTCCAGGAACAAAATTTCATTCTATGTTATATGTATTTATCATTAGTCATTGTACGTAAAAATCTACGTGATTGATTCTGACACCCTTGATATATGATCTCGTGTTCCTCTAAATTGATTAGAATGTTTGTATTATTTCTATAATATATGGATATCCTCATAACAAGATAAAGTTCCTGTGGTATATCTCTTGTTTTACTAGTTTGATTTAAGAGGTATAATCTTGACGCAGATGAAGAAAAAGGTGG
>JANSVB020000165.1:245528-257707 GCA_025504935.2 Erythroxylum haughtii | reverse complement strand
CAGAATCGATGAGATTGCTTTGATCCATCTGATTCTTTCAAACACATTATACTGTCATTCTTAGAGGAGTTCTATCATTTATCAATCTTAACGAAGGAAATTTAAATCAGTAAATTAAATAGTTAATGAAAAGCCATGAAGTATTTTTGGCACATCATAACTTTTGAGATTTGAGTAACAGTTATAATGCTTGAAGTTAAAAATTAAAGCATAAAAAATCATCAACTATTATGTACTATGCAAGAAAATAGGTCAACCTTCCTTCCAACATCCATCCCACTCAGGTCATCCCGTGGATCTGAAGCAATGATATAAACAAAAGATTTAGAGGTAAAGAAACATCTAAAAATGTGACATGGAGTAAGGACAAAGAAGTCAAATAGCAAGTCCCACAAACTGTATAAATGTTGAAATACTCATTTAAAAACCAAGAAAGAAATCATCGTATTTCTCTTTAAAACACTTGATTATCAAGAAGCCGAAAAGAGAGGAAAATCTACAAAATTGCACCAAGAAAATATTTTCGTAACTAAATCAACTTTCTACTTAGCATAGACAGATGTTCCAGCAAAAAAAAAAAAAGAAGTAATCCAACATTCTCTATGAAAAATTATTGGCCTATGCTCAATGGCACATCATTGTCAGTCTTGTGAAAATTATTCGTTAATTTTCAACATAACAAGATACTATATACGATGTAAATAAGTGGAACTCTACGACAAGAAAGGTCAAAATAATTTTAATGTTTATTATTATGTAAAAGACCACTTTGAGGACTCGACAAGCAGTTAACCTTTCTTTTACCGCCATTCACAGACATATTCATTATTGATACTCCAATAATCAATAATGAAAGGATGCAAAATAAAATTTTGGCTAGCTTACATTTTGACATTGTGCTTGAAATCAAAATCTTTTTTTTTATTCTTATTACACTCTTTGAACATTAATAAGTTGAAGGAAGATGTTTCAAATCCGCCACTCGAGGAAATGACTGAAAAAATCCACTAGCTGTCAAATAACAAGTTTTGAATTGTATTTCAAAGAGGGCTAAGGGATCCAGGAGTCTTTGTTCTTGTAGAAGTAACAGCACAGTTTTCAATTCCCTAACTAAGCAACTTGTTACTGGTGTCTGGAAAACGCATACTTAAATCTGAGAATGATTAACATCAGAAGAAGAAAACAACACAAAACATCTAGGACACTCGCCAGCTTAACCTTGACATTGAAGAAGTTTGTGAATGAAAATATTAATAGCCGGAAATCTAGGGAAAATATAAAACCAAGGAAAAAGTTGCAGTCAGTTCCCATATACCATACATAATATGAAAATACAAATACAGTAAGATTAACCTGTGAAAAGCGGAAACTAGGTGCTAATTTAGAATGCAGAAAAACCTGGTTCCGTAAATCCCAAACTCTTGGCGGCCTTAACAACATCACTCAGTCTCTTCCCTCTTTCAATCTCACTCATAACATACCCCAATGTCCCTGTTAAATATATTTTAAATCAAGAATCTATATAAACCAACAAACTTACAAAATGACAATTGTAAAGTAGCATGAAGGCAAAGAAAACTGAAAAGAATACAATTCAGACAAGATAAAAAGTCTAGCTAAATTTAGTACCACTCAAACTTCCAATTATCCGATGGATAGTGTCTCCAGATGAAAGCGTGCGATTTAAGGAAGCTATAACTGGAAGGCCAGCACCAACCTATCAACAACAACTTCCAGTCAGTACCATGATAGCATATCCAAAATTCACACCTTCCTACTGAGAATAATAAAAGAAAAATGCATTTACAATCATTCAAGTGCATGTGATGGTAGCAGATCACACTGATATAATTGAAGTTTCATAATGCTTGGCATAAAGCAATACTATCTGCACCAAAAACCAACTTCACTTACAGTTGATTCGTGCCGAATGTAGCGTGGATATGAAAACAACTTTTCATAATCTTCCTGCAAAATGGCACAAATTGTTCCCTTAGTGAAAACTCACATACAGTGTTGAACTACATCTACCATAAGAATCTTGAATTTAGAACGGATGTAGCTTAGAAAATGGAATAACTGACAGAAATATCATGATGAACATAAGTGCCTCTGGATTGAGAAGATTGAAGTTAAGTTAATGAGCCAGTCAACAATTCAATTCTTACAGATATATATGTATCCAAACAGAAGAGAGAGCAACAAAACAACAGGCAAAGAATCTGATCATTGTAATCCATCATGCGTCTCCTTTTATCAGCTTGTCTTGTTCTCCACTAGAAGGAAAATGAATTTCACTTCTTTTCATAACTTATAATCACGACGAATATAAATTTTCTCATATAATAGTGGCACAATTATCATCTAAGAAATAGAATGTTCTAATGGAAGAGTGTAATCATCATAAGTGGTAGAAAAATAGAGATATATAATATGCCACAAGATTTTTACTCTTTCACATGATAAAGAAAAATTGAAACATGTACTACAGTTTGTTTACCATTCTAGAAGTAAGAGGTTTCTTGTTTGCTAGAACAATGCAACACCCCAGATCAACCACTTGAGTTATCAGTCCAATAGTCTCAGAGCTAGCAGAGCAATCTACAAAGGCTAAACCTATGGCACAATAAAAAAAACAAATTCAGTTGAAACGGTTCGCGGCAATTGTACCAAACCAATGTAGGAAGTATTTACTCAACTACACAATTGTGGAAGTGCTCAGACCAGGACAGCGGATCTATGTTTCGTCTATGATCTCAAGCAAGTAGATTTTGTTCTTATGTGGGAGTTTTAGACTCTAGTACAAACCAACCTCACCCAAAAGCTTAACATTTTGAGTTAAATGGTTATTGCCAATATTTCATATGCTTGACTGTTGTAGCCCAAAGCAAATGCTGACAAGCAGAACAAACCTGTTGATTTCCCAACAAGAGCAGCAATCTCCAAAATTGTATTGTTAGATTCCGAGTTTGCATATACTCTGCATTCTCCTTTGTTAATTAGAGAACATAAAGAACCATCGGCATTTAGAACTCATAATTCTCTATTTATATCAACAAATTAAGAGTTAGAACTAATGAAACGCAATATAGCAGGAGTCACCAAAATCAGAAAGTGAGGAAAGGGACGAGCCATTGGATTTGAGGCGGCAAATTTCAGATAAAAATGCATCATCCAATTCACCGGTTAACACATCGGATGTCACAACCAAAGATTTACTGTCACAAACTCCTACAACCCGCAAGTGAACACCCTACCAGAAAGAAAACCCTTTACGTTAAGAGCTACCCGGCTAAGGAAATGAACAAAGAAAGTGAAAAGGCACAGAAAAAGATTACATTTTGAAACGGTATAGGAAATAAGAAGAGAAACGAAACCTTTTTAGCATGGAGTGATCGGCAGGAAACAATGTGGTGGAGAAGCTGTCGCCCAACTCCTCCACAGCCCATAAGAAGAAGAGCTATCTTCTTCATGATTACTCGGCCTCTGATCACCGCTTGAGAGCTGTTCACTATGCTCTTCCTCTTCGATTGGTTTTTAGCACAAGCGAATTTAATTTAAATATTTATATTTATATTTATATTTATATTTATATTTAAAAATAAAATATTTATTAAAAAAAGAAAAAAAGGGTCAACGTTCGGTCAGAGTTTCTTTGTTTAGAAAATTAGAAATTATTGGTTTTTTGTTTTTAACTCAAGGACTGTTTTTAGGAAGGTCTCAATTAATAAAAAGACATCTTTAAATTATTTACTTTTAAACTAATTTTCACTCGTATCAACTAATAAAAAAGATATCTTTAAATTATTTATTTTTAAACTAATTTTTGCTTGCATGGGTCAGCTCGTAAAAAATAAAATGAGAACTTATTTCAATTTTTTAACATCAACAGGGAAGTAAAGTTAGGGTTTCAGAGTTTCACACACTTTCTCTCTGTCCCATCCCAATCCCATCCCATCCCACGGAAAGACGGAATTTTTAATTAAAAAATTAAATCAAAAATCAAAATTGATCAAAATCCCAGACGAATAGTTCTGTGCTTCACCACACTCTCACCTCTCTGTTCACACCCAATTCTATCTTCGGCTTTCTTGTACGTAATCCGTCGTTCTTCCTTCGGGACATACCCAGTACCAGGTCCTATCTTTGTCTCCTCCTCTTATCTCCCGCGCTCTTTTCAGGTGCCCCTTGTGGACTTGTACTTGCTGCCCGTTGGATCAATCCTGTGTGTCCTTTTCTCTTCTACTTGATGACCGAGAACTTGTTTTTGCTTTAGTTAAGTGGGTTTTAATTGGTTTTGACTGGTACGCTTTAGTTCTTGCTCGTATGTTGTTTCCTGCAATTGGACATTATTCTTTTATTTAATTGTTTTTGGTGTTCCAGCTTTTACTGTATGTATGTGTGTATATACGTATGTATTCTTGTGTACATGTTTGCGAACCAGGACGTGTAAGAACGTGGACTTTGGAGATTATGGACTGAATTTATTATATATCAAGAGATCATTTTTTCATTTGGGGTCGTCTGTGTTTTAAACCTGAAAATGAGGAGTTAGCTTTGAATTTCTATGCAGATTGCATCGGGATACTGATTTTTTAAGGAAGTGGCACGGAAGTCTAGCCATGTAGTTGTACCTAAATTTTAGCATTCTATTGTGGGTTGGTATGGATAGTCGTGTGATTGATGAAGAAAACGGGATGGGCCATCGTCCAATGAACTATGATGGAGATGCTGAACCCAATGATGCTGGAGAGACAAATAATGCTGAGCATTCCCTGGCTAATGATGAAGATGGGACTGCTGAGCCCCATGTTGGTATGGAATTTCATTCTGAGGATGCGGCTAAGAATTTCTATGGTGAGTACGCCAAACGTCATGGTTTTAGCTCCAGAGTTGGTCAGGCTACTCGCTCTAAAATTGATGGGTCAAACAGTGCTAGGGAGTTTGTATGTGGCAAAGAGGGCATAAAAAAAAGATCTGGTGAGAGTTGTGACGCCATGTTAAGGATAGAATTAAAGGGTCAAGACAAGTGGGTTGTAACTAAATTTGTCAAGGAGCATAACCATTCTATGGTGAATGCCAGCAAAAGGCATTACCTTCGATCACGTAGGCATGTTGCAGGTGGCATAAATAGCCTGACTGAGAATTACCAAGGAGGGGGAATTGTTCCAAGTGGTGTAATGTATGTTTCCATGGATGGAAACCATGTATCCACAGAGGCAAATCGAGCCGTTAGGAACAAGAATGCTGCAGCACTGAATTGTACTGTTAGGACCAATCTTCGAAAGAGGACCCTAGGAAGGGACGCTCAAAATCTGCTGGAGTATTTTAAGAAAATGCAGGCTGAGAATCCTGGATTTTTCTATGCAATACAATTGGATGAAGATAATCGCATGGCCAATGTGTTTTGGGCTGATGCTAGGTCAAGAAGTGCTTATAGCCATTTTGGGGATGCTGTTACATTTGACACAAATTACATTACAAATGAGTTCAGGGTGCCATTTGCATCATTTACTGGGGTAAACCATCATGGACAAACAATTTTATTTGGCTGTGTGATACTTCTAGATTACTCTGAGGCTTCTTTTATTTGGCTGTTTAAAACATTTCTTACTGCAATGAAAGATCGGCATCCTGTTTCCATAGTTACTAACCAAGACAGGGCCATTCAGATTGGTGTTTCTCAGGTGTTTCCTGACTCCCAGCACTGTATTAGTAAATGGAATGTTTTAAGGGAAGGCCAGGAAAAGTTGGCTTACGTTTGTCATGCACATCCTAACTTTCAGGCAGAACTATATAATTGTATCAATTTGACTGAAACTATTGAGGAGTTTGAGTCATCTTGGGATTCAATTATTGATAAGTTCAATCTGAGGGGACATGATTGGCTTCAATCACTATATGACGCACGGGCACAGTGGGTTCCTGTATACTTTAGAAATTGCTTTTTTGCTGTAATATCCCCTAATCAGGGATTTGATGGTTCATTTTTCGATGGTTATGTGAACCAACAGACTACATTACCAATGTTCTTTAGACAGTTTGAAAGAGCTTTAGATAACTGGTTTGAAAGGGAGCTTGAAGCAGATTTTGACACGATATGCACCAGTCCAGTCTTGAGGACACCATCACCTATGGAAAAACAAGCTGCAGATCTGTATACAAGGAAAATATTTTCAAAATTTCAAGAAGAGCTTGTTGAAACTTTTGTATATACCGCTAACCGGATTGATGGTGATGGAACTATCAGCACATTCAGGGTAGCAAAATTTGAGGATGATCAAAAGGCTTATATAGTGAGTTTAAACTATCCAGAATTGCAGGCAAACTGCAGTTGTCAAATGTTTCAATATTCAGGCATTCTGTGTCGACATGTTTTGACTGTGTTCACTGTTACAAATGTACTTACACTGCCATCCCATTATATCCTCAAAAGATGGACAAGGAATGCAAAAACTGGTACAGGAATAGAAGAACATGGCAATGAATTGCTTGGCCAGGAGTCCCTTACACTGCGTTACAACAATCTATGTCGAGAAGCTATTAAATATGCAGAGGAGGGGGCTATAGCTACAGAGACATATGATGTTGCGATAAGTGCTCTTAGGGATGGCGGGAGAAAAATTGCTGCTATGAAGAAAAATGTCGCCAAAGTTTCACCTCCCAGCTCGCAGATTAGTGGAGTTGGTTATGATGACAGGAGGTCCTCTATATCATCGTCAGATACTACCCCATTGTTGTGGCCAAGGCAAGATGAATTTACACGGAGGTTTAATCTGAATGACACTGGTGCTGCCACGCAATCAGTTTCTGATCTGAATCTTCCTCGGATGGCTCCTGTCTCCCTTCAACGAGATGATGGCCCTGCTTCAAATATGGTATTCAAGAGAGACCGTTGCATAATTTTTTTTTTTGGTTATACACTACAGGTCTGAAACAATCGTAAAGGATTGACTTGGCATGTTCATTTGGTTGTCATGCATAGGTTGTTCTTCCTTGCCTCAAATCAATGACTTGGGTGATGGAGAATAAGAGTGCTTTACCAGGGAATAGAGTTGCTGTCATCAACCTAAAGGTATGCTTGTAAGTTGTAATGTGAATTGAGAGCTAATAACAAGAATTGCTTGTTCCATGAAATAGTTCCTGTTAGAAAGTTGATTTGGCTGACCAGGAAGTAGGCTTGGCAGTTTTGGCCCATCCTGGCAATGTTGTTCTGGTAGCTGCCAGAGCAAGCTTGGGCCAGGTTCGGGCCACCCTTTGGCCTGTCTCACTGCCAACCCTACCAGAAATTCATTTTGTTTGTAAATAGAGATTTTGTTAATATATCACTGGAGATGTTCTAACAGCTAATCCAGCAGGAATAACTGAAGCAACTTAAATTAAAGGATTTGTGATAAATTTCTACACCCAAGATTGACTGGAACAGAAGTGAACATAGCAATAAAAAATGAAACTGTTAAAGCAGAAGCATTTCCTATAGGGTAGCACCCTACCTGTTGGCCTTCCAAGTACTTCTACCATGAAAAGTCGATGATTCTGTTTCCCACCCAGGGAACAATCATAGAACTTATGTAACACGTTACTTTTGATTTGCTTTTTGTTAATTTAAGCATTTCTAGAATTCTTTACTTTTCTGTAGCTTTAGCACATATGAAACTAGTACATTGACCTAAGTGCTTGCATCTCTTTGTTGACCGGTAGCTGCAATTGGTATGAATGTGTTATTCTAGCTGTGTTCTAACAACTGACGTGTGAGATTTCTCACTTAAATCTTTATTGAGGGTTCCAGTTGCTAGATTACAGCAAGACTCCATCAGCAGAGTTGGAGGTAAAGTTTCAACTCTCTAAAGTTACTTTGGAGCCCATGTTGAGGTCGATGGCATACATTAGTGAGCAGCTTTCAACTCCAGCCAACAGGGTTGCAGTCATAAACTTGAAGGTCCGTATAATACGTATATCTTTTGGAAACCAAAACTGAACTTGGCATCTCATAGCTATTTGATAATTAGATGTCAAAACTGTTGCAGAGGAACTAATATCTGTTAAGCTTGATGTTTTCCATTGAATAGAAGCTGCGGCTTGTAGTGGGACTGGTATGTCTTATATTGACTCCCTGTTTTAGTGAGGGAGTTTTAAAATTATATAATCCAGGTTATTTTGTCCTTTTGTACTACATGGGCCTATATCTAGCTTTATTTGAACATCGTTCAAAGTTTGGACTGGTATCAGGAACTTATGCATACCTTACCTTATGATATTAGCCTAAACCTTTTGCATTTCTGTGTTTATGTTGTGTGCATGACATATAGATTATAGCCTAAACCTTCACTTCTCTTTTGAAATTATTTTCTTGAAAGCATTTAGGATGTTCAGAACTAACAAAAAGGTGTTTACTTGGCACAAGGTAGAAGCTGCACATTTTGGTTGTGAATATCAAATCGAAATTTAGGATATCTAACCTGAATTTGAAGAGCTCTTTTAGGAACTAGGTTAACAGATTTTCAACTTCAGATATTTCCCCATTTAAAAGTATTGTCTATGCTAGGAAAGCAATGAATTGAAGAATGAAAATGAAAAGATTTAGGCGGGAAACATGAAATGCCTGTCTGTTATGTGATACTCATGCTTTTCTGGTTTTCCTTCTTTTGTTCTCTTCAATACAGTTTTCGATAGATTATACTTGACATATGTATCTGCTGAGTGATCTCAAAATAGAGCATGAATGCTTAAATCTCTTTTTTCCTTTCAGAGGACATTATGTGTTTGGATGGCACATTATGATCATAGATGGATTTGCATTGATGAAAAAACAATTGAGATTGATTCTTGGTTTTAGTTACAACCTTTTCATGCATTTTGAGTGACTATTTTCCCAACTGCATAGTTTTATCTTTCAGGGAGGGAATGTACAGTTTCCCTTTTCCTTTGGCTTTAGTCGGTTTAATTCTCAGCTAACGGCTGGAGTCGGTTGACTTTTGTAATTTTGTTGCCTCATTTAATTCATTTTGCTACTCTATTTCTTGGTTTGATGATCCTTTCCAATTGTTTTCAGCTTCAAGATACTGAAACAACTTCAGGAGAGTCAGAGGTAAAATTTCAGGTGTCTAGAGATACATTGGGTGCCATGTTAAGATCAATGGCGTACATCCGCGAGCAGCTTTCAAGTCCTGTAAGTGTTATTTTTTCATATTTGGCAATGTCTTTGGAACTATATTTATTCTCTTAGTTGCTTCAAAAGGCAGATTCTTCCCTATCCTTGAAACTGGGATGAAGCTTGCTTTGCTCATGGCATTAGAATTTTGGGACCAAGAAGATGCAAATTAATCTCTGCCTCATCCTGACCATATGAAATCATTTTTCTGGACAGGCGGATACCCCACCACCAGACCCTCCATCAAAGAAACAGCGGAAATAAAGGATCCATTGTGTTGGCCCCTCGTGCTGTGACCAAGTTGTTGGTAGGCCATTCTGGAATGGACCACTAGGGGTTTGCTTTCTCCTGGTCCCTGGCTATTCTGTGATCAGTTATGTCTCCTCTTCTTTCCCCCATCGGCCTTGCCTTATTTTCTCTTATCATTTCTTCCTCAAAAGTCCCCATGTAAGCTTTGCCCTTCTTTCTGTCATTTTCTGTTTATGTAGCATAATGTACATGTAGGGTGTCAGATTCATAAATTCAAGGCATCACAAAGTTGCATTTCCACAACATAACTTTCCTTTCGTGTAATTTTATATCCTTGTCAATCGTTTCTAGAATAGATCCAATATAAGCTCTTGTTGATATCTACACGGATTTCTTGCTGAAGCGCATGATTGCTTTGCTTTAGAGCATATCAAAGCAAGACGGGGAAAAAAATATTCATAGAATACAGAGTTTGCCGTGCCGCCACACCTGCTGATTTAGTATGTACTCAGCTGATTGCTATACGAGTTGCGATCACATGGATGTGGCAATTGATTTGAAATTGAACATGTAAACACTAAAAGATGGAGGGAATACTCTATACATAGTAGGAAAAGGCACTACCAAATTGTTCATGGAAACAAATGAAAATATGATATCGATTTACAGATAACACTTGATAAAAGAAAACATCGGTAGTAGAAACACTTGGCCACACTAATACAAAACCTGCAATGGTATTGGAGCCGGCAATGGGTACCATTTGCTCAAGGCGCCAACACGTTCACACCCAAGACGGACATAAATACAAGGTGATTGTCCACGTGTTGGATTACGTAATAAAAGGGATAACACTAGTTGACTTCCAACTCTTGTTCTTCTCCCTGGACGCAAAAAGGAATTGGTAAACATCTAGAAACTCCTGTAGTCAACAACTGTGACTTCATGTTCTGGAGCATCAAGATCTTGATAACTGCATTTAAAATTTACAAAATCAGATGGCAATCAGGGCAATAAATTATTAAGTAAATCAATGAACTACACAAACCCAATAAATGTAACACAAAAGCTTTCATGACATTATTATTATCAAGATATGAACCTCAAGTTCTTGTAATAAGATAACCATGAACCTCAAGTTCTTATAATAAGAATATATGTCATTCCAAAGATACCAAGAGCATGTCCCATTATATTGGTTCCACATGCAGCTCCCGCAAATCAAGCAAGCTTTTTTGGGGTGCCATGCTCGGGTCAGCAAACAACTATGGACCCAATGGAGATGCAGAAGTCACAATAGACTGGCAGAACTGGGTCCCTATTATATGAAAAAATGGCATACACAAGCACACATGAAGAACTTCAACTTGAGCTGGAGCTAAACCCAACAGAACTTACCTGCGTAGTCGTCTAGGATCCTGTCGAGAGCCTGACGATAGAAGAACTGGAGCTCCTCCACTTAATGGGGGACCAGCCCTTCCATTTCTACCGCCACCTTCAAATGGCTGATCTCTAAAAATGTGCAGTGCAACTTCAGGTGGAGCAGGAACAAATGGCCCAAGTGGACTGCAGTTACAATGACATGCATTAATACTCAAGTTTCATAGTAGCGCCATAATTAGCTATCAGTAGCTGTCTTGAGAAACAAGATTATTACAATTTCAACCTACCCAGCACCAGGAACTGGCATCAATACAGGTGTAGCCATATTAGGAGGCACACCAAAAACATCAATCATTGGTTCACCGTGATTGCCTCCATCAGGACCATCACTGTGCTGGAGATCACCAGACTGGGGGTTTTCCAACCTGTCATATCTTTCACCACCATTTGCTCGGCTACCCCGTTCCCTATGGTTTCGATCATCTTTCAACCGATTGTCTGGACCTAGCTTCCTTCTTAGTGGCTTGTCCCGCTAGGAAGCAAATAATATAAACAAATAAATAATAGATAACAAACATAGAACCAACAAAGTATTATTCCAGTATGCTTGTTGGTAAAGGGAAAATGCAAATTGTTAAATTCAGAATTGAACAGGGTATAAATTTGAAATTTAGATTTCATGTGGCGATATCTGCAATCGGTGGATTCCTTTAAGATGCCATTTTAAGAAAGGCCAAAACATACCAGTGTAGGCTGTTGCATAACAGGTGTGCCACCAGGTGCATTTTCGTCTCTGTAATTCAGATTTAACAGCAAAGCACAAATAATGTT
Source organism: Erythroxylum haughtii (assembly GCA_025504935.2). NCBI lineage: Eukaryota > Viridiplantae > Streptophyta > Magnoliopsida > Malpighiales > Erythroxylaceae > Erythroxylum > Erythroxylum haughtii. Next base: position 246,093 of record JANSVB020000165.1, on the reverse strand, counting down.
GAAGGATAGAGTCAAAAAGGAAACGAAAGAAGTTTAATATATTATAGAACTCACGTCATGTAATTCTGGAAATACAGCTCTTCACGTACTTTGGAAGTCAACTCCATGACAAGGTCAGGATGTTTCAGTTTAAGATGCTTGTTCACAAACTCTGCAGCATGAAAGAGCTTTGTGCAACCCTTGGCTCCACAACCATACTTCCACCCATATTTTTCATCCCTAATTTTGCGGACATAGGGCTCCAGTGCTTCTACAGCGGCAGCATCTATCTTCTCCTTAGCAGTCATTACTTCCAAAGGGTCTTGACCCTTTAACCTCTCTTGCCAACGGGAGTCAAGTTTCTTTTCCCACTCACTGCCACCACTATTTACATCAGAACTCCTTCCCTCCCCTCTCACATGTCTAAGACCCTTTGCCTCATTTGTTTCAATCATCCCATAATAATCCAAGCCATGAACACGCCATAGATAAGTGATAAGAGTATCCAGCAGTTCAACACCCTCAAGACCTTTGACTGAGGTTAAGCCTCGTATTATGATAACAGGCCCAGTGGAGCTGCCATGGG
>JANSVB020000165.1:206510-226297 GCA_025504935.2 Erythroxylum haughtii | reverse complement strand
ATTAGAAGAAATTAGTATTGCCTATTGGTATAGTTGCAAATTACAAAATAGTTCATATTGTATTCATTTGTTGGTAATTAAAATAATCTAGATGTCCACAACAATTGCAAAATGACATTTTCAAAACTAAACAACTCTTGAATGCCATAAGTTCCATATATGACACTCCAACAGTCATTTATCTTACTTTAATATCCAAATTCAAATTCCGTAACAAACAAATTGAAATTACAATTTCAACTTCAAAGTAGCATAATAAACAATTTCACAACTTCAATTTCCAACTTCAAATTCCATAATAAGCAATTTCAGCTTCAAAGTACCATCATAATAACCAATCTCATAGCTTCAAATTTAATTTTAAAAAAACAAATATGTTATGGAATTTTTTTTAAAATGTCAATCTCTTATAATGGAAGCTTGTTTGTTCTTAACACCAATCATATTAAATCCATCCGTTCATCATTCTTCAAGTTAATAGTATTCATATCTAGTATAATATAAACATATTATGCATTTAATTTTTAAAAAAGCAATATTAATAAATAATTATGTGTACACTTATGCTATTATCCTAAAGAAACTATTGCAATCCTAAACACAACTAAAAGAAAGAAAAAAGAAAGCTAAAATTTTAAACTTAAAACACACTAAACATGAAAATCTTATGTACGATCATCTAGAGAATGGATTATAAGACATGCCCATTTCCACGTCATATTTCATATTTAGCTTTTCTACCTTGTCTGTTTTTAAAGCCTTCAAAATGATTTCTGACTAAGTTTTTTCCTTATTTCCTATTGCACATAGTATATAAACTAATTTTAGAGATCATCGCTACAAAATTGAAGGTGGGTGTAAAGTCCATCACAATCTTAATTAAGGAGCATTCATCCGGGAAAACCCCCAATGTCGTGAAGGTGTAGCATATCTAGGTTGAAAGATAATACATAGAAGACCAAAGTAATGAGTATATCAAACGTACTTGGTGATTGCTGGAGAAAAAGTGGAAGGTTGATTGGCGAGATGATGCATAAACCAGGCAAGACAACTCCTTGAATGAATACTGGAGTGCGGATCGGGCGATGGTGAAGATGCATCAAAGAGGGAAGAAGGTGGAGATCGGTGAAGTTTTGAAAATTTAGGGTTTCGTAACTTGTAATTAATTAACCGTTCCACGAAAGTTTTTACTTTTTTTAACGTGACATTTAAAATTATAGTAACAGTGCTATATTATACATTATAATGATGCATGTGGATACATTCTAATTTCTATTCAAAAAAGCCTTAAACTGAGTAGACTCGTGAAAGTTTAGACTTTCGTTGAGTAAGTTATAGGTTTAAGTCTTAAACTAATCAAACTAAAAAACATTAGGTCCCAATTTGAACTTTTAGCCCATAATTTTGTATATAAGAGCTTTATTTTATTGATTATTAGATTTATCCGCCAAAGACAAAAGCCTTGACCCAAAACACTCTTCCATGGGACTTGAGGACCCAATGGACTCAAATTTGATTGGCAAAGGGGATAATAACCCATCCATAACGTGGACAACACTACAGGCATAGCCAAACAACCTTGGAAAACCCTAATAACCTTATATAAAACGATCCGCTGTCAACCAAGTCCCTAGGTTGGTTGTTGCAGCTGTTGAAACATTTGCTTCTCCGTTTCCGAAGAGCAACCATGGTGGCCACCAAGAAAACGGTATTATATCTCTACGAGTTCCGTTTTACTTCTCCATTTGATTAATGGGTTTGGCGGAAAATTAGCATTTTCATACATTTTTGTGTTGGGAAATTGCAGAAGAAGACTCATGAGAGCATTAACAGTAGGTTGGCTCTTGTCATGAAGAGCGGCAAGTACACTCTGGGATACAAGACCGTCCTCAAAAATCTCAGGAACTCAAAGGGTATTTCTCTTATTCGCTATTCTTTGTGTTGCGCTTGTGTCTACGTGCATATATTTTGGTCGGTGGTATTGGGCGTTGAGAGGTTGAACCCGTGGTGATTTAATTGACTGCAGCTTGTTTCATGTTTATCTATTATGTCCTGATAATCGTGATTTGTTAAGATTGCTGATCATCATTTTCTTCATTCCACATATATAGAATGATACTATTTTGCCTATTTCTAAAGATCAATGTATTCCTTGATACAGATTAAGTGTTAGATTCATTGTGTTTTGCCTCTTGAACCCTTGTTCGCAGAATTTAGGTGTTGTGTCCAATGGGACTTACAGATTTGAAACCCCATTGTAATCACCAATTTTGAGTCAGCAGCAATTCTTATTTGTGAAAACAAGAATATATGGTGTGATTTGTTATTCTTACTTTTAAATGACTGTTTTGTTGATGTTCTTCTGTCAACTGTTTGAAAATGTAGGTTTGAAGCGTTAAACTTTTTATTTCACCCTATATTATAATTCTGTACATGTTGTAAATTGTATGTTTTAAGAGGTCTTTGGAGGTTGCAGTACTGCTTACATTAATTTTCTTACTGAATATGTGTATATGCTTCTTTATTATTTGGATTACAGTAATCTTTTTGTCAAAAACTTTGAATACTTCATTGCTATTTCTTTTTTTCTAATCACATAAAAGTTGATCTGTATGTTTCCTTATAGCAAAGTTGATAATTATTTCCAACAACTGTCCACCTCTTCGGAAGTCTGAGATCGAATACTATGCTATGCTGGCAAAGGTTGGAGTGCACCACTACAACGGAAGTAAGTATCCCTATCAATTCCTTTGTATAATCATCTTTGCCGAGTCTGTTCACATATGTAAATTTTCAACTCCATGCTTATTATATCTGGCTTTATTACACATGCACACGTGATTGTCTTACTCGGTGCTGTTTTGATGGGCTTGACTTTGTAGTCAGAGTCGAAATTTTGATATGAAAGATTGAGTGTGTTATTTAATTGATATCCTATGATGGGTCATCACAGTCTAATGTGTATTTTCTGCAATTTTTTCGAGCTTAAAATTGTTGTGTTATCATTTCAGACAACATTGATTTGGGTACCGCTTGTGGCAAATACTTCAGAGTATGCTGCCTTGGCGTTATTGACCAAGGTATTTTTTGTGGCTGTATTTTTGTATTAGTGTGATTTTCATCTATAGTAGACTTCTTCTTTAATATGATTGTTATCATTCTTTCCTGTTGTGTAGGTGATTCTGACATCATTAAGAGCATGCCTGAACATTGATTTAAGGATTGAGCACAAGAATCTCATTGCTAGTTAGTATGTTTTTGGCGAGAACAATTTTGTGGATCATGTTTCAAGTGTTTTTCAGTTATGGATATGAAATGGATGCTTCTGTGTATTAGGAAGTTTCTAATATCGACGACCAATTGTCATTTCTTTTATAACTCTCCATTTGTCACTTGTGTAATTTCTCCATTGGTTGAATTGATGTCTTTTCTGTTGCCACGAGAATTTTCTAGTCATCATTATGTTGCATGAGTTTCTGCAGTTGTGCCATGGCTGAAGGCCTTGGTACTCGGCTAAAAAGCAGTAAATTGGTAATTAAGAAAGCCCGAAGCAATAGAGAGAAAAGAAGAGCAACTGCTCAGCTTTTGCTTAGACAAGTTGATGTTATAGTTTTTTCTTTTAATTTGTGAAGAACTATAATACTGAAATCGTAATATCTAAAATAATTATTTAAATTACTTAATTTTATATGTATTTCAAACATTATATGTTGATTATAATGAGTTTATTATTTTATAACATTTTAATTTATTATATTATTTGTATGAAATGAGATTATTTAGTGATTAACATTATTTTTTTTACATTTAAAGTTGTTTATATTAAAATGTTGTTATACTTATTAAATTAGTATAAAATAATTATACTTTAATTAGATATATAAATATGGATTATATGTTGAATCTAACCTAATATGCCCTCCATATGCCCTGTGCTTCCATCCATTGTTACAAGAGGTGCTTAGATGGTTGGATACAACTCAAAAATAGTAGGAAAGCAAGAGTAGTAATAGCAGCAGTTGCAACATGAGTAGTAGTATCAGCACCATCAGCAGTAGCAGTAGCACTTTAGAAGATCATTGGGATTGTTCATAAATCATCAGTGGATGAGACTTCTTGTTTTATATTGAAAGAGAGTTTTACTTTGAAGTTTTTTGAGTTGTTTTACTTCTTTGGCTTCTGCATTTGGAGTTAAAGATAAGGAGGAAATATATTTTGTTATGTATTCTTCCATAAGTGAGCCTGTCAAATAAGGAACAGATTACTTGTTCCCATTATCCCGTTTCAATCTTGTTTTATGAATATTCATCTATCTAGTAAGTGAAACCTACCAAAAATAAATGAATAGATACTTATAAAATAGGACAGAAATGTAGTAACGAGAACCGATGATGTGGTCTCCATTTAAACAACCTCTTAAATTAAGTGTCTGTTTAGTTTAGCTTTTAGAGGACGAATAATCACTTTTATCTATCGCAAAAATTATTTTTAAGAAAACTGAGTGTTTGGCTGTAAAATTTAAAAGTCTTTTTTTTTTTATAGAAATGACTTTTTTAAAAATTAAAATATATCTTTTTAAGAAATTAGAACTTTTCAAAAAAAATACTTTTTTATATAAATTTTTTGACCTTATTTTTTAATCCTATTTATTTTTTTGTTTTACACGTAATTTTTACAATACTTATAAACACATCTTCACGTTTATTTTAAGATTTGTACAATATCATTTTACTTTTTTTATAAGTTTTAATATTTATTTTGATATTAATTTTACTTATATTATAATCCATATAATAAATTTGGTCGTGTATATATTTATTTATGTTTTATATGGTTTAAAATTATATAATAATTAGTATATTATGTTTTGCATATTGTTTAATATATTTTAAATAATTTTTATTACAAAATAAAATATAGTTAAAATTTAAAATATTTTTTATTTTTATGTTTCCAAACAGTTTATTGTATAAAGTTCTTTTAAAAAAATTCTTTTTTAAATGACAACTAAATAATTAACTGATTTTTTAAAAAAAAATTTAAAAAAAAACTCCACTAATAAAAATTTTACTAATATAAATCTATTCAAATAAACATTCTAGCATAAGCCTCGGATCTTCGTTCAAACAATCTCTTGATTAAATCATAACTAGCAAAAGTCTTGGGATAATAATAATCACATGCAATGCAACAGCTCAACTGTTATTTTTCCAAACAAAGTGAATCATTATGTTTGGGCATTGACATTATTATTATTATAAACCTAATTTACATGTTTTCATGTCTCCAACTTTTTATTGTTTTTTCTTCTTTCACTTTACACATGTAGTGAAAGATGGAATAAAAGCATGTAGATAAAGGCGTCCCGTAAAGTGTCCACTCAGTCAGATCCCAAAAGAAGATGCTCTCTTTAAGCCTCCTTTCTTTCTTAATAGTTATTATTATACGAATCTTTTATCTTTATAATATCAAAATTTTAAGTTCAAACAATTCACCACTTAAATTATTCTTATAAATTTTAAAAATTGGACCGAAAGTTAAACTGATAAGATAAGATATTTAAAGTTTAAAAGATTATTAAATTGTTATAAAATTGATTAAAATTTTAAAATATGATTAAAATAGATTATCTTATTGATAAAAAATTTAAATTTTAATTAAAAAATATATTGTTAAATAAAAATTAATTGATTTATTAATTTATAAATATTAATCGATTAATTAATATATTTATCTATTTTTAATAACAAAAGTTATTAAAATAAATTAAATGAAAAATAAAAATGATAATATAAATAAGATTTAATAAAATTAATAAAATAAGACAAGAATAATAAAATAACAAATAAAATTATTATTATTATTATTACTATTATTAGTTCTATGCCTTTTATTAGAGTTATAAACTTAATTTTTGTCAAATATTTCTATAAGAATAAATAATAAAATATATAATATTTATACTTTTATAAATTTTTTTATCATGTATTTATAATTTATTTTATATATAAATAATTAATATTAAATAACTAATTTTATTAAATATTAAATAATAAATATTTAACAAAATCTGCTGATCATATCAATCGATATAACCAACTGTTAATCAAAAGCTAATGCAATACGCTGATCGTAAAATATGCCAATGTATCATCCCCGTAAACAGCGTGATCAGGAGGGTGGGACTCACTCCAGGCCTCAAAAAGGACTGACTTGCGTGACCCAGTCACTTCATTTGTATTGCATTGTAATTCTTAAAATAGTGAGTGCATGGCGGCAGCCAGAAAAGGCCAGATTCTCCCCACTAATTTAAAACAATTGAATTAAAAGATATCTCACCTTCATTATTATGATAATCCTAGCAATTCCCTGTATCTTGTATAGTGTACAGTTCGTGTTTGTGCTTTTGTGGTCTCTCTCTTTCTAAGAACTATTGCAGGAAATGTAAAATCCTTGATTTTGCTGATCTGGGTCTTTCCTAAATTCCATGCTCTCCATTCTTCGCTTTACTTCCCAGGTAACTTGGATGCTTCACTTTCGGTTTTGGTGACTAAATTGTTCTTTAACGGCTTAAGAGATGAACTTACTCCTATCCTGTTGCTTTCAATTCCTGGTTGGAGTTTCAATCTTGTTTCATCTCTTTCCCTTTGTTTTTTTTTTTTTTCTTTTGCCTTCTTATTCTTCTTCTTATTAGTTTAAACGGCTCTTCAGTTTTCTGGTGAATTTTGCTTTCTTTACTCGATATTCTTTCTCGTTACCTGTTACTGGCATGTCCTGTTGTCAAGTTCAGTGATCCTGGTATTTGCACTAAATTCTTACATCTCACCATGATCCCCTCCAGAGGAATTTTTGCTCTAGCCTGTGGCTTTCTTGTTCCTTTTTTCTTTTCCACGTGTGCTAGTTATCTCTATCTCTTAAAAGATGTTACCTTTTGGTTTCTTTTTTTCTTCAGCTAGAAGGGGATGTTGGGCTATTAGAGTACGAAATTCTTTTTCTTTTTGCCGGGTGCTTTCTGGGTGGTATTGATAAGCTGCAGGCTTTGACATAACATTTGGTGAATTACAGAACATTCTTGATTCTTAGTAATGGCTATTGCTTATTAAACTATTAACATTGTTGCTTCGGGGTGCCAACTTTTGAATATCCATAACCCTTTCTCTTACTTTTTTGCTTTTTTCTTGTTTTCAAGTTCAGTAGCTCTTTCTCAGTGTCTCTTGCTTTCTGTAACTTTCTCGTTGCAGGGTAAAGTCACCGGGCACTTGCTTTTATCTATTGTTCACATAAGCAGTCCGCATTTTATGCATTTTAGAATTAAATGCTCTCTTTGGATCCAGGGATTAAATTCACTCAACAAATCAAGATTCTCTTATTAATTCCATTCCTTTATCATCTTTGAATCTTCTTTCCTTTCCAGTGATAAGTTGAACTTTTAATTTAGTGAGTTTGGTCATTGACAAACTGCGTCTACCTTTTCTTACTTGATGAGCTTGAACAACTTTCTTGATGAGCTTGAACAACTTTCTGGTCATTCTTTCTTTTGCTTAAGCATCTAGGAGGACAGGAATTTTTCCCTCACTACTCCCCAGCTGTTAGCATTTTGATGTCTGCTTGCTTCTGAAGTTAATGCTTGAATGCTTTGATTCTTATTAATAATGTCTAGTCTTTCTTGGCTGTTGCGTTCTAAGTAGTTGTCGATTGCTGTTAGTGGTGTTATAGTGGGTATATTTGCAATCTGTATTTGAGGCAGAAGACTATGGACTGATTGTCTGACAGGTGAGGTACTGAAACATCTAAAGCTTGGAAATGGGGGCCACAAACTCTAAAATAGAAGAAGACAAGGCTTTGAAACTATGTCATGAAAGAAAGAAATTTGTTAGGCAGGCACTTGATGGCAGGTGCTTGCTTGCAGCCTGTCATGTTGCATATGTCCAGTCACTGAGAAGTACAGGAACTGCTATAAGAAAATTCGTCGAGCCTGAAGGTCCTCTTGAATCCTCATTGTATACTTCAACTAGTGCTACACCAGAGCCACTTACTTTAACAGAGAAGTCACTTTCCCATTTTTCGTTCTCCCCACATACTGCATCACATCCTGTCGATGCAACTGAAAATCTTTCTCCATTGTCAACACCTCCCAGCTCTAGCCGGTTTCAAGTTAAAAATATGTGGTTTAGAGGTTTTTCTTCTACAAAAATTGAAGAGAGACCTCCTGTAGCTGTTACAGGAACACTAATGTCTTCCAACCCACAGAATACCACTGCTCATGCCATTGAGAAAGCAGAAACATCATCATATGAAGCTTCTTCAGCCCCAGCAGAAACTCCACCATGGGATTACTTTGGATTCTTCCCTCCAACTGACCATCAATATTCTTTCCAAGAAGAAAAGGAAGTGAACCAAGGGTTGGATACTGCTGACAATTTGAGAAGGCTTAGGAAAGAGGAGGGAATTCCTGATCTGGAAGACGAAGAAGATAAACCATCATACCAAGAACGGGAGGAATCTGATGACACAGAAGATGAATTTGATGACCCTAACACTGATACATTGGTTAGAAGTTTTGAAAATTTTAATAGGGTACATGATCAAGCTACACCAAATACTTCACTTATGATGCCCTCTGCTGGAAATGTAGCTTCAGAAAGTGAGCTATTGAATGGGGAAAAATACAATACACCTGAATTGTCACCATTGGGAACCCCATCCTCAGCAATTGCTATTTCGGTCAATTCCGGGAAAAAAGATGCTAAAGAAGTACGGAATGAAAATAATACGATTCCCAAAGACTTCTTTTCAAGCATAAAAGATATTGAATATCTCTTTATTAAAGCTTCGGATGCTGGAAATGAAGTTCCAAGGATGCTTGAAGCAAATAAATTGCATTTTAGACCAATAGTTATGGCAAAAGAAAGTATGGCCTTTGTCCCCTAGATAACTACTCTAAGGATGATTGGCATTTTGATTTTTCTTTTCAAACTCTCAACATCACATGTCTTTTGATATCTTCTCATATGGTAGTAGTTGTAGTTCTTTACCTACCTTCTAATTGCTTGATTTTGAGGTCATTTAACTTGCTACCTAAGATCGCTAACACAAGATCATAGAAAACACTGAAATGTAATTGATTAAGGAACTTGATTTTTGGGCAATTAGAAAAAACTTTTTGGTTTCAACCTTAAGGCCATTATTAGGTAGTTAATATCCATTATTTGAATTTGTTGAATGACTGCAACTGGTTTTCCTTTTCTTGTGGGCAGACGGGTCTTTAACATTTGCATTTGTCAAGTCTTGTTTCTCATGTGGGGAAGATTGGAGCTATGTTCAAGAAGGTATCTATCCTTATGTCTTTCACATTTTGTGTTAGGACTAATGTCAAAAGGTTCAGATATGTCTCTAATTTATCTTGTAATTTCTAGATTTCAGAAACAGCTAAAATATGATAATGAATACGGCATGTAAATTATGGGCATCTAATTTATCATCCATTGAAATAGTTTTTGAAATTTTTATAACAGAGTGGGTATAGATCAGCCTTTGGTTTCATTGCTGTATAGTTTCTATATGTAAGTGTGGTGAAATGAGTTGACAACATCTCTTATTTAGTTTTATTCTTCACTCTCCCATTTTGATACTTTGTTATCTTGAAACACCAGTCTTGTCAGGGAATGAACATCTCCACATTTTTCATTTTTGCTGAATAACTATGTTAGTTTATCATTAGAATATTTGTTAAAATCTGTGATGACTTTCATGAATTTTAACTGGCACTTTCTTTGTGACTTTGGCGTTACAAAATACACATCGATGAAATGTGAGAAATTTTGGTCTCTACGTAATTCATTCTTTGTAATTTCATGAGATTGATTAAACTAGATAAAATACAATGGAAACCAGCATCCCCAACCTCACCCCAAAATAAAGTGAGCATCTGTCTAAATATTTGCAAAATAACGCCATTACTAAGAATTCATTCATGATGTTCCTATGCAAAAAGAAGAATATTCTACTTGATGGAGAGGCCTGTGACCATCTTTGCCATCTAACAAAGTAGAAGAGATAAGAAGAAATTACCTATGCTAAATTTATACCTGTACGGTTTTCCAGTAAAATGTTTGCTCCCATAACTAATACTCCAACTAGATTTTCAAGTTATCATCACAAATAAATTCGGCTTATCATTGTCTAGCAAACTTTGGGGGCTGTGGGAGTATGATATGATGGATTTGGGGGGCCTAGGGGTTATGATATTATGGCCTCTAGCATGCAATTTAAGTTGACAAATGAACAAAAACAGAATGATTCAAGCTGATACCAACAGGTAACAGTGACTGGGAAGTGGTTGAAGAGTGGGACTTCAATTGAAAATTGATTCTCAGAAAAGGTTGTCAGGAACCTGTGAAGTTAAGTAGTGGTATTCAAAGCAACAAAGCATAAATCACCAAGAAAAAAGATAATAATCTAATTACATTTATGTCTTGAATTTAGGTTGTTAATCTGCAAAGTTTGGATATTGTAGAAAAGTAGAAAGCACAACCTTGGTGAAAGGAACACTTTGCATTCTGTCTTTGCCTCAACTCTCCGCTTACTTCTCATTTTGGGGCCCAAATTGTCTAAATCTGTTTATTTTCTTGTAGAACCCGTCCAAACTGCTGTGAAGTACTTAACTTGGCACAGGACAACATCTTCACGATCATCTTCATCAAGGAATCTTGTTGGCCCAAATGTTAAGGATGATACAGAGGATCCCATTGGCAATCCTTTTGAAAACTATTGCATGATATCTGGGAGTCATGCTTCAACCCTGGACAGGCTTTATGCCTGGGAGAAAAAACTTTATGATGAAGTGAAGGTATGTTGGATTCTTAATATATTAGTTTTCCATGATTGCTTTTTTTTTTCTTGTTTTATCCAGTTTTATAATATAATCGCCTGAAATTCAGTATAATTTATCTTGAAAGACTTGGGGAGTTGGGGAATGTTTGAGGGTTGCCAGCAACATGTTGGTGCTTTGGCCAGATGAGATGGTAGGAAGGTGATAATGCCACATATGCTGTTTGTTGGTAGCCCAACTCTTTTGTTAGGGATGAATCGACGAGTTTGCTCTAGTATGAGTTCTTTCTCATTTATAACAACGTCTGGACTTAATGCTCAGAAGTGAGTGAGGATTTTCCTGCTTCCTCTGGAGGCTTCCAGGGTCCAGGACTTTGGCATCTCAATTCCTATGATTAAAGTATATTAAAAATAACTGGATGAGAACTAACTACCTTCCAAATGGAAGGAGGCTTACTTTAATAATGTGCACATATTTCCTACGTTCACATATATTTAGTCTCTTCCTCTTTTTTCATCCATTCTGAAAATAGGGAGAGCAGTTCAGTTGCTTGTAAATTGGTTTCCATGTTATATGTTTAAGTTCTAAGATTGCTAAGCTTCCAATTTGAATTCAAAAGCCAAGTGGATGTTTCCTCAAATGTATTTTGTCATTATCTTCTGAAGATTTGATGATATTGTACTTCAGGCCAGCCAGGTGGTCAGGAGCCATTATGAAAGAAAGCGTAAGTATCTAAGACAACTGGAATCAACGGGGCAAAGAGAACCAAAGATTGATAAAACTCGTGCTACAGTGAAAGACCTGCACTCTAGGATTAGAGTTGCAATTCACAGAATTGATTCCATATCACAGCTGATTGAAGAATTACGTGACAATGAGCTCCAGCCGCAACTTGAGGAGTTAATTGAAGGGTATGAGTTTCTTCATTTCTTTTCATCAATTCTGTAGTTAACTATCATCTTATGTTCATCAATTCTGTAGTTAACTATCATCTTATGCTTAAAATTGAACATAGACCTTTCATGCATTTTGTAGCACTGTAGGTCTTATAAACCATTTTTTCTGGTAAGTTGAACAATATTTTGAGACAAACACTATGCAACAAGATTCTGAATCCTTTTATGTTGGCTTATCAGGACCATAACCTTCCGTGGAACTAAAGGCTGAGTATCATATTCATGCATGCGATGAAGTGCACATTTTTAACATGGCAATATGAGTAGATTGATTGACTAATGAGTAACATGTTTATTAAATTATTTGGCCTGCCAGCCAGGGGAGTTTTGTTAATAATATGACCTTAATTATAGCTAGATTCCTAGTTCTTGCCATGTCTGGGGTTCATGATCATGAATGTCACTCTTTTAGAAGTTTAATTAGGTGATGGTAGGTTAGAACATCCATGTGTCCTTGTGCTGAAATGATACACGGAATAACCTGGAAGAAATAGATTCAAAATAGTATTGTGAACTTTCAGTTTCATACTTGCGCAAAATCTCTCCACAAATGCCAATTTGAGGTCAGTTATCTAAGTGTGGTGGAGTTTGGTTGAGTGAGATTGCACTGGCTTCGCTATGCTTTCAAATTTTTTCTTTTAGGTTCATCACCTTGGTTTATGGAATTTACATCTCAGATGATTGTATATGAGAACAGGGCCCAATTCCACCAACAAGGATGTTGAACCACATGGTATATTCTGTACTGCTAATGTAACACACTCGATGGTATTTCTATTAAACAGTGTGATTTGTTAAATATATCTATAGAAATGATTGATTGGGTAAGTTTGAACTTGGTAAGGATTCTGTGCGGGTGCAGCTAAACTGTAAAGACAATTCTCCAAGTCTTTCTGTTTCTGTCTTGTAGCATTAGGCATTTAACTAATACCACATCTGGATAGTTTCTTGTTGAAATCTAGACAATCTGAAGAGCGTATCTTGTTGTCACTTCATTTGTCCTGTGATGAATTGCATTCTGCTGGATTCAGAGATATGATTTCCAGGTTATGTTGTTTACTTCACTTTAGAGCCTCAAGACACATCTGGTTGCCTCGTGTTATTATACAAGTTTTTAGCATGAATACTGTTTCAGCTTCTCTAGTTGTTTGACATCCATCACCTCATCTCTCCCTCCTTCAGTACTGAAATAACTAGAAAGGGTGAAGAAAGACATGGTGTAACATTGATTGAAGTGAATAATACATTCAGGTTCTATGCAAGACATATGGTTTCTGAATCCTACTCTTTAGTTGTAGAGATGATTTTATTTCCACGTCATATTAAAGATTAATCAGTATCCGCTCTGTCAAGCTGCATCTGACTGCAAAATCTTACTGCAGTTCATTTCATGCTTTTGATGAATTTGATTGATTTAATGTATCATGTGAGAGCGTTGAGTAGATGTCCTGATCCTGTTATGTTAAAAGATGCCTTTGGATCTCTATGCTTCCATTTTTATCTTTTTGCACGTGGCTTTAGATGTAAGATTGAGTGATTGTCAGTAGTAACTTGAAGAATTCATGCAATTTTGAACTTTATGGCAATTGCAGTCTCAGTCGGATGTGGGAAGTGATGTTTGAATGCCACAAGCTCCAGTTGAATATCATAAAAATTGTAGAGGGTACTGGACATGAAAAAATCTCAATACATGCAGAGTCACATCGGCAGATTACCATCAATCTTGAAAACGAACTTACTGCATTATCTTTGAGTTTTACAAAGTGGATTGGTGCTCAGAAATCCTATCTGCAGGCCATAAATAATTGGCTTTTCAAATGTGTCCTTCCTGAAAAACCTTCAAAAAAGAAAAGGAGGCCAGCCCCTTCATTGACTTTGAGAGAAAGTGGTCCTCCAATGTTTGTCACTTGTGGTGCATGGTTGGACAAACTTGACGCACTGCCTATGAAGGAAGTTACATATTCTCTACAAGATTTAGTAGCCGAAATCAGTTGCTTCCTACCACGCCAAGAAAAGAATCAAGTAAAGACTGCAGATCCAACAATATCAAAAGCAGAGAATGGCAGTGATTCAGCCGTTAACTTGTTGAGCTGTGAAACTACAGAGAACTTTATTTCAGGTTTTGTGCATTTTCGTTCAAGCTTGGAGGGATTTCTTGGTCAGTTGAACAACTTTGCAGATTCCTCTGTGAAAATGTATGCAGAACTTCGAAAGGAGATCCAAGATGTTAAGAATATTCATGAACAACTGAAGTCGCAATCATTCTCATTCTAGCTGGAAGAAGGATTTGTTTATGGAGCAGAGTGGGAGTTTCACTCCGCTGTTACTTATTTACTGTAAAATTGTGGGCAGCGTTTGTACATGAAGGGAGGAATAAAAGGGTGTTGGCAGGTGGCTGAAAAACAGAAATAAAGAATAAGATAAGTGTGACAAAAAAGGCGTTTGGGGGGGTTTTGTAGATCAAAAAAGCTGCTGCTTTTTTTTTTTTTTTGATGCCACAGGAAATGTATAGCTTCCTTCAGCAAAAAATCTTTCCTTTTTCACCTTTACTTATTATACATAGGACACTGCATAGATTCCAACACTCGTGCTTACATCTTTGACTGACTGTCGCAATTTTTGTTCCCTGCATTCCTACACATGCAGACTTCAAGTTGTTCATCTTTGCAGTCGGTCGTCCACGTTTTCTGGTGCATGCCGGTGGCGGATCAAATGCTTGTTAATACTTCCAGCCAAAGCTGTGCAACTTCTTCATTCTGGTGTGCATGAAATCTGATTCTGTGTCAAATATACAAATCCTTTGGTCTGTTTTAAACATAGTGGCCTAACTAGTAGGCACGATCCTGATGGATTGTTATACAAAATTGATGGGAGCGTGGGATGAGTTTTACAAAATTGTACCTACAGAGTCGCATACAGATTCCTTCACCAGGGGAAAGAGGAGAAGTTGCACCAATTTCTTATTGGATGGGATGATGCAATTTTTTAAACTGTTCGATCTCAGATATTAAGCATGGATCCTCTGTTTATTGTCAGCAAGGCATATGCCTTGATTACAAGAGAAGAACGCCACAAGTTCATTATTCGATGCCAAGAAGAAGATGTCAAGACCAGTGGCCATAACCTGTGACCAAACCAAAGTTTGGTCTTCAGGTTGGGCGATCACAATAGAAAGGGAGGCAATGCACGTACTACCAAAAAGATTAGCTACAAAGTTTCAGAGTGTTTTGAGGTCATTGACTAACAGAATACACCGATATGGTATTGGTGTTCATCAATTAGCTATCCATGTTTGGTTTTGGGCCGTTTTCATGTTTGAGTGATATAATAAAAATACTGAATCAACTTTCGTATGCCTAACCACTTCTTTTCAACAAGTACCTGTTCAACTTCAATGTTGTCCAATTTCTTCAAGTGATTAATTATTACATTATCAATGTTCTCGGTATTCTATCCATCAAAACAAACAATCGACAGAATAACTAATACGGTAAGAATTGTCAAGACTGAAGAGCACACTCCACCATTTCTTGAACTAGTCCAAATTGCGGCATTAGAAGATGAAGAGTTCAACCTCCAAGTGACTTTCTTTATCCTCCTAAGATTTTGTCTTGTCTCTTTGCATCATCCCGTATGTTTTTTCTCAATTAAACTTTTGAAGAGTGAATAAGTACTTTTTTTTATTATAAAAGTTGTTTAAAAAAAAAGAGTATTTGGTTATAAAACAAAAAAAAATCACTTTTTTAGTAGATATAATTTTTTTTCCAGCTAAAATACAATTTTTTAAAAAGCTCAAACTTGGAATTTTCAAAATAGTACTTTTTAAAGTAAATTTTTAAAATCAATTAATGAGCATATTTTTTAGTCTCTTTTGTTTTTATGTTTTATACGTAATTCTCACAATATTCACAAACACAACTTCACGTTTATTTTGAGATTTATATAATATTATTTGATTTTTATATATTTTAATATTTATTTTTTATATTAGTTTTACTTATGTTATAATTCATATAAAAGATTTGATTAAATATATTTTTATTTATGTTTCATATAATTTAAAATTATATATTAATTAATATATTGTATTTTTCATATTGTTTAATATATTTTAAATAATATATTATATACATAAATAATTTTTATTACAAAATAAAATATAGTTAAAATTAAAAATACTTTTTTTAATATTATCAAACAGTCTATTATATGAAGTTTTTTCAAAACAGCTCTTTTTAAACCACATACAAAGAGTTAAATTAGGAAATATTAACAAAAATATACCCCCTTTTGACTAACTCTTTTATACCCAAATAGAAAAATAACAATGATAATAAGAAGTCTTCATTTCTCTCACTACATGTCCACGTCATAATCACAATTTTCAGACACAATCTTTGAGTTGACTGTCATGTTGTTAACCGTAACTTCACAGTTGACCTTCACGGTAATTGTCCACGTTCTAACGGCGCCCACTTTCATTCTCACCGGCGCTCTCAGGTACAGCCTTAACGGCACCGCCCCTTTTCTTACCCCATTAGTCAAGGCCTTGTGCGCCTCGCTCGTTAATTTAATCCCTGACCCTCTTAACGCCGTCGATAACGCCGTGACGTTTTTCTTCCCTTGATAAAATGACGGTAGAGAACCGGTACCCAGCCTAACGTCGTTATAATAGACGTCCCCGTAGCTTCCAGTCAGATAATATATTCCGATCCGCTTGTTCGGGTTGTCTGCTCTAATTGTGACGTCGACTTCCGGCGAGATCATCGCCGACGATGACGAAAGGTTGAAACCTTTAACTGAGAAGGACTGCACGGAGTATTTCGGCGATTTGGGCTGCAAAACGAGGTAGAGGATGGTGGCAGTAACGCCGGCGAGAAGGAAAAGGAAGGCGACGGCCCAGAGGAACCAGCAGAAGTAGATACAACACCTGCTTCTGGGGGCTTTCCTGCGAGAGAGGTAATCAAAGCGTTTGGCGTTTTCTGGAGGCGGGATGCGGTAGATTTGTTCCTTTGGGATCTGGATGACGTAGGTTCCTGGCGGTGGACCAGCTTTTCCCGGCAACGAAGGTGCGGCTGGTTTTGCTGTATAGAGTGGGTGGTCCGGCGAAGACGACGGCAGGGAAGTCGTGGTGGTTCTGTGGTCAGAACTTGTCGTTGTCGAGAATGAATCGGTCCGCGGAGGGATGCGGTCGGTGGGTGGTGAAAGCGGCGGTGATGTCATGACTCCGTAACAGTTACCAGTGAAAACGATTTGTCTGTAGTAAGAATAAGAAACAGTACAAATGAGAATCAAAACAAAAGACAAAAATAGTAATAAAATAAACTAAAGAGCAAAATAGGGATTGCTGATTATATTATTACCTAATCCTAAGTTATAGGCTTTCTGTCACTGAAAGATTCCAAAACAGGAGGGCTTGTTCAAACCAAGATACAAGCAGAATTAAGACAATATGAGGAACATGTTTGGATGATCCTAAACTTTGTTGTTCCAAGGCAAAGAGCAGAGACTAAGAACTGATATGCAAGTCTTTCAGAATTTATAACCACATTTGATTATGAACTTGCAATTAGTACATTAATCTCTAATACTAATTAGAATACCTGGAATCTAAATAAAAGTGAAACCCGATTCAACGATGTTTGATCCGATTCAACTCTCAAATCCATCATTCAGATCTGTGTTCTGAACGTACAAATTGATTTGCTTCAGGTTATTGCATACACAATACTATTTACTTGACACCTTATTGTCCTGTCCTGTTCTTAGGAAAGGAACAGCGAATAACACGTAACAAGAAGTCAACTTTTATGATTACAAGCGAATGACAGAATTTAGGTTTCCGAATTGATCAGTTCAGAATTCATCAAAACAATGACCGGAAGTTTGGAGAGAAGAGTTGTACGTAACATACCAGAAACAAGCTAAAGATAAAACTCAATATGCCAGGGTTGTGTACGTACCGGAATCAGCCAGGTATAAGCTAGTTTGCCTTCAACGAGAACTCCATAATGAACTGCCGTTCCAAGCAGAGAGGTACCTTTTCTTCTACCAGGAGAATTATAGCAGAAGAAGGTGGGATTGATGAATTGAGAAACCAAGAGGAAGGAGAAGTATACAACGTTAATCATAGAACAGCAAAGAGACGTGAAGTTAAATATATATAAATATGTAAGATTGGTAGACAAGGGGACGTGAAATATATATATTATCAATATGTAGATGAGATGAGAGAGTGTTGAATGGAGAAAATGGGAAGAACGAGTAAAGGCACAATACATGAGTTGATGTCATACATATGAGAAACCGAGTGCCAGAGACAAAGAAGGCTAAGAAAGAGTCAGCCAAACTTCTGTGATTGCATGTGTTCGTGTGTTTTCGTTGCTTATGCCTCTTGCTCTTCGTACGAATGCGAAATGCCGAATGTCCATCTCTTGACTTCAAAATTCATTTATATCCCTTTAATTAAATGAATCACCGGACTCATTATCAAGTTTAGTCTGAATTTATGTAATAAAGCGAAGTTTAAGAGAATAAGTTCATTTAAATGACCCTATATGAGAACTCTATTTAAAACATTACTTGTATATCTACGAAAATTCTCATTATACTAATTTTATAAGTGATGTTTTGACTTTAGATCTCCAAAGTTATCATATATAGAGATTGTTATGTTTTGATACTATTATGACCTATTCTAGTCAAAGATAACTTAATCGGTAGTTATTAAATATAGTATGAACTATATGAAGGTAACTAAGTGATCAATACATAATTCACCATCTTAAAGTGATTATAGATAATATTCTATTGTTCTCGATTAGTATCGATTCAAAAAATCTTATGTCAAAGTGAAATGACACTTTAAAGATAATTTTTAGATGTCATTAGCTTGATTAATTGCTAATGGTGAAGAACTAACATAATTGGACTCAAATAAAGTAGACATTATTTTCATTCTCTATGTCTAGTTGAAATATTGTATAAAAAATGATTGAATTATATAAGAAAATTATTCACTAAAAATTCAGTCAAAATCACCTTGATATTTCTAAATATTTGAGTAATCATGATATGTTACTAGACATCAATCTTAATCAATGATTATTTAGTTCAGGAATTAAAGATAAATTAAATGAGATTAATTTATCTAATCCTAACTATGATTTAGGGTTGTAATTTATATCCACTGTCAATATATTTAGAAATATAGTGGGTCACATATATATATAAAATGCAGTTGATTTAATTATAATTACAATTAAATCACTAAAGGTCCAAGTCCTATTATAAATAAACTTAGGTTCCAAAGAAGTTAGCACTCTTTGTCTAACCTTCTCTGTAATGATTGTAGAGTTTTCTCAACTTGTTTTTGTGTGAATACCTTTTGAAGTTAGACACTTATGCGACTATGATGGTTGAAATAGCTCGTTTTATGAACAGTTCAAATGATACAATAAAAATACAACCAAGCTTCAAAATAAAGTACAGATTATGATTCATGCTTTATTTTATGCGTTAATTTTATTATAGGATTTAAGTGATATTGGTTTTGGGAAATCATTGCTTGCAAGATCAGATCCCATTTTGATTTCCTAACAAATATGAGCTTTAACTCTTTGGATTATTCAAGATATCAAATTATTGAGTATAAAATTAGTTATTAAAAACATAAAATATTAAATAAGATTTAAAAAAGTGATTTAAATCAAATATTTTAAGAGTTTGCCAGGTTTTTAATTGTATTTTGTTTCTATATGGAGCTTTTTATAGGATAATATTATGACACTTATGGAATAAAATCTAGATACATGAATAAGAAAATATATTTAATTTCATGTGAATCCTTTTTTAGATATGACAACATATATATGTTTTAATACTATGTATTAAATATAATATCATTTTTTTCTTCATAATTGTCGAGTCTCAAGTTCGGTCGAACCCGAGACTAGGCGTAGGAGGCCGAGTTGGGCCTGGGCTAAAAGACATCCATCACT